>QPKB01000003.1:19760991-20080991 GCA_003546025.1 Camphora micrantha | reverse complement strand
GTGGGAGGCCCGAATAGTGCTCACAATCAAGCATATGAGAAGTGTCAGAATTTATTGAATCAGAAGCAACAAATTGAAACGATTATTGTCAAGCAATCAAATCAAGCTCGAATAGATTATTGACTCTACTTGAAGACCATGCTTCATTCCATTTGCTCTCTTCTTCGCCGAGGGTTGCCTTTTCGTGGTCAAGATGAATTTGAGGATTCAAAAAACATGGATAACTTCCTTGAGCTTTTGCAAGTACTTGACAATCAAAATGAAGATATTAAAAGAGTCGTATTACGAAATGCTCCTGAAAATCTGAAGTTGGCTTTGCCTAGAACACCATTATGAATGCAACTGCCATAGAAACAACTCAAGCTATCATTTCCGAGCTTGAAGATGGAGATGCACCATTTGCGCTTTTGGTGGATGAATCTCAAGATATAAGGAGCAAATGGCTGTTGTTATATGCTATGTGGATAAGCGAGGAAGAGTAATTGAGCGATTTTTGGCCATTAAACATGTCACAAACACTAAAAAGCTCAATTACTTAAGGCGGCCATCGAATTAATATTTTCCAGGCATGGATTGAGCATGACAAGTTTTTGCAGGCAAGGGTATGATGGGGTTGGTAATGTGACGGGTGAGATTAATGGCCTCTAAAGACTCATTCAAAATGTAGATTCCACTACATTCTATGTTCATTGTTTTGCACATTAGCTTCAATTGACACTCATTGTTGTTGCAAAAGACCGCAAACCAATCATCACTTTCTTTGACTCAGTTTCTATTTTATTTAATGTCGTTGGAGGCACTTGTAAACGCCATGACATACTCCAAAATATACAAGCTGCTAAAGCCATTAAATACCTCAATACAGGTGAACTTGAAAGTGGACAAGGTTTGACTCAGGAGACTAGCCTCAAACGGCCAAGGGATACACATAGTAGCTCGCTTCATGCTACATTGGTTAACTTGATTCGCATGTTCTCCTATGTAGTTGATGTGCTTGAAATTATTTTAGACGATAATACAAGTGAACACAAGGGTTCTCCGACTAACTTATTGCGTGTATTGGAAGATTTTGATATTAAATTTAAAATGCATTTGATGCGAGATATATTGGGGATCACAATTGATTATCAAAGGCATTGCAGCGAAAAGATAAAGATATTGTCAGTGCAATGGAACTAGTAAGAATATCTAAGCAACGACTACATATGATGAGAGGTGATGGGTGGGATTCTCTCCCCTCTGAAGTTCATTCATTTTGGGATAAATATGAAACCATCATTCCCAATATGGATGATATATTTGTTGAACGAAAGCAATCACGGTGCAAGCTGAATTAACAAACCTACATTATTTCCAAGTTGATATATTCTATGCTGCTACTGATGTGCAACTTAGAGAGCCCAACTGCCGCTTCAATGTGGTGAACACCAAGTTGCTTCTTTGTGTGGCATGTTTGGATCCACGTGATTCATTCTTTGCTTTCGATAAGGAAAAATTAATCCACCTTTCTTAGCTATATCCAAACGATTTTTCAGATTCAAATCAGGTGAGACTTGGTGATAAGCTTATATTATTGATATGTGCATCAATAGCAAATTCTTAAAAGTGAAAGGAATTAGCGAGCTTCCTCAGAAGATGGTAGAGACAAAAAGGGACGTTCTATATCCTTTAATTATTTGCTTTTGAAATTAGAGCTAACCCTACCAGTTGCCACTGCTACTGTTGAGAGGGCATTTTCTGCTATGAAAATCGCGAAGAATCGGCTGCGTAATCAAATGGAAAATGAGTAGATGAATGATTGTTTGCTTGTATATATCGAGAAGGAAATATTTAATAGCATTGTCGATGAGACAATCATGCAATGCTTTCAAAACATGAAAAATCTTCAAGAGCAATTCTAAAAACTTTGTTTAAGAGTTGAGATGACTTTTGATGAGAGAAATGTATGTGAGTTGATGCAACTAAATATTTTGTGTCTACTTAAATGCAATACATTTTCCCTTTTACAATTGATAATGTGAAAAATGTCAAGCAAAGCCTAGCAAAAGTTTAGCACTACCCAAACGGAAATCCTGGGCCGCCACTGGACCATATGATTTTATTTTATTTTATTGACAAATATGTGAAAAAGGGGAAATATGTCACAATTTGGAATTGGACACTTTCGTCCAGCACTGCTTGTTAAGCTTACTGCAAAAAGTTATGTGCATTGTGTACAAGGAAGTTAAGGATGCCCAAAGTGTCTTAAAAAGTAAAAAAAACAAAAAAGGGGGGAAAGGAACTTATACCTGTGGATTTGGAACATAAAGATTGCCATCTTTATACTTGAGCCTCGTCGCATCTTCAAGCCCAGTAGCATTGCCAACTGTTCCTGGTGTGCTCATAGTGTATCCAGCCGCATTGGTATAGTTGCCATACCCAGTGGGGCCTCCCACTGGGACTGGTTTATACTGTGAGGCTGCATACTTCAAGCCACCACTAGTAAGGTGCGAGCTCCCACCTTGCATCAGCAAGTAGCTACTGCCACTCGGTGGGTGAGGGTACGCTGGGTTGCTAGAATAATTAGGCACAGCCATCGGCGGGACATACACTGGAGAAAGTAATTGGCGGTAAGGCATGAAGTTCGGGTAGTGTGAAATATGAAGCTGTGGATATAGTTGTGCCATCGGCTGCTGTTGCACCATAGCTGCTGTGGATGGAGGGGCATTGTTTGTGGCATGTGCACTCAACACCTGCAAAATAAGAACAATGAAAGAAAATGCGTCTAAGAAAGTTGCACAGATGTATAATGGACGCAAAAGGCACGGATAAGAAGAATGGGGGTACAATTTATTTCTGCAAATTTTTAAAACACAAATGGGGATATGGGTATCCTATTTGATACATTAGCTGCATGAGATGACAGTATCGATAGAGTACTGACAAGAAAAACATTACTCGATTATTTGTAAAGGTAGGGTCACCTAAGTAAGAGCACCAGAATAATGGATTCAAAATGACAAAATAATGATAGCTTTTTTTTTTTTTTTCTTTTGAATGGTAAAAATAATGATAGTTCTCTCGCCAAGCCCTTAAATCATTACATGTGTAAGTCACATCTAGCATTATTTTAGAGAACTCAAGCAAACACATAAGTTTCAAGTCTTCGTTACAAATTCGAAAAGAAAAATGTCACCATTTCATGGCCAATTCCTAAACCATGACTGATCAATCAATCTATCTATTCTATATGTGTGTGCGCGCTCACCAGAGTCAGACTGAAACTTAAGGCAACACCAAATGGGTTGTAACCATGGTCCGCAAAGACAACCTTAAAACCTAACTATTCAATGGAAATTGAGAGAAATCACTGAATTCAGAGAGGAAATTAATTACCTCCTGTGGTGATGAAAAACCCTGCCCTCGTACATTTTCGTCCATTGCCGATCTGAAAAATGGTTCATCATAAGTCTGGGAGTCATATCCCTGCGCCAAAAGAAGAGGAAGAATTAAAAAAAGCCAGTTAGTGAAAACCTAAACCCTACTGTTTGATCAGAAAAAGAATTCATTCAAGAATCTAAGGCAATCCCCTAAATGTAATTATCAATCTAAAGGAGCCATATACCAGTTACCAGGCTTCAAGTATTTATATTACTTCAAATCATGAGACATAATTTGCAGATTGGTCTGGTGCATACTTTTCCCACCCAGTAGATCAACTAGACTCGGCCAGTAACCAGGTCAAGTTGACCAGGAACTTGGTAGGTCCAGCAACAAAGGAAGTTGATAAATTAATTTTTGAAAAATTATTAGAAATATTTGCAACTCTTTTGAATAGTAAATAAATATCGATAATTCTATGTTTTTTTTTCAAAAAATGAAGCTAGGGGCTAGGAGATTTCAACTTGAAGTCAAAATTAGAGTAAGCAGGGTGACAAATTCATCCAGGAATATTATTTCGGATTTATAACACTTTGGATTGAATATAGCTCCTATGTATATTCTACTGATCCAGCTACTGCATTTTCTGCTATCCAAAGTGTTCATGCCATTACACAGACATCAATTACTTGAGACTAAGAGAAGAATATGAACTCTTCCATATAAGTCTAATGAACCGGGTCCCATCACCAATTATATAAATCTGTCTTCAAGAATTGGTTGGTGTGTCTTTCTAGGAAATTCCTTGATTTCCTGGAAATGTAAAAAACTTGATAGCGTCCCCAAGTCATCTACACAAGATGAATATAGATCCATGTCTTCTGCATGCTCTGAAATTACCTAGCATTGATGTTAAGTAAAAAGACTTAATATTTCTATGACAGAACCTACTCCCACTATGCTGACAACAAAACTGCTATAAGACTCCTGAGAAATCCCAAATTCCACGAACAGACAAAATATATCGTTGTTGATTATCGTTTCTTTCATGAAGAATATGAACATGAAACTACTACAATCCTCCAAAATCTCATCCCAGCAGCAAATCGCTGATCTGTTCTAAACCATTTTCTCACAATCTCATAATTTCTTGGGGGTGAAAATTGGTGCTTCTTGATGATCTGCATCCACTCAAATGAAAGTGTGTATTGATTCCAGTACACTGCGCAGCATGACACCTCTATAGGACTGTTTTCCTCTAGATTACTACTTGTAAATTACCCTATACATATCCTTCTTTTAAACCCCTTTAAGGGTATTCATATGATTGTACATACTGGACATTATTATAAACAAATGGCACTCTCTCGAAAGAGGGTCCAACATTTTTCATGCCAATTATAAAGTCGTAAAAAATGACCAGGCCAATTTAGTCACACTAACAAGTTGAACCGAGTCAGAAGTCAGCCAAGAGGGTTGGCCAAGTCCCAAATCGAGTCCAACCCTACCAAATCTCTCAGCCAAGTTCTTCGTCGACCCAATAAACAAAAACCATGCTTAATATCCACTGTGGAATTAAAGGCGCACAAAAAATGAATATCAAATCAGGTAATGTACAGGTTTCCTTCCTCAAATCATCATTGCCACCATTTGCCAATATAGATGTTGGGCTTAAAAACAGCTGCCCACCTAATGTTTTTTATTTCCATTTGCCCCAACACACAATGAAGCAAAATACCTATCCATTTCCAAACAAAACCAAGATCATGCTTCCAAATTTGGTATTTTCCACATCATATTGTTGATACAGAAACTCCATCAATTTGTTGTAACTGCGGGTCCCTAGCCCACATAAAGGAGGGTTGTGTCAAGCAGGTTGACAGTCAACGTAAAACTTTCGTCACAACTCCAATATGAATTTTGTAAAAAACTGACATTCCTTGAGCAAATCAGGATCCTCGATCTAAAATAGATCAGTCTCCCAAGGTATTGATCGAATTCAAAGATGGATTCAGCCAGTAAGGCTCACTCACAATAATGGTAAACACCATAACTGAAAAGAGAAAACTCTGAACTCAAATATTTATTGATAATAATAAGTATGAATTACAAAGAGGACGTCCATGCATATATATAATATAGGATCAGTCCTCTTTCTAGCTTAGACACCAAGACTTTCCTAAACGATAAAGGAAACTACGTCACTAAACTTCCTTAACAATCCAAATTAAATAAAACTCTTAATTTTAAATACTCCTAAATAAAACAACTCTTAAAATAAGATTCCTAATTAAATGGATGTCCCGTTGGCCTATGGACTGGGCCCAATGGATTGGCTGGCCCATAGTCTGGCCTGCATCAGCTCTCCCTGGCTTAGAAAAACTCGACTCCGACAAGTTAATAGCTTAATAATTATGGAGAGAACTCAACCTCAAGTTCGGTAAACGTCCTCATGGGTCGAAAAATCAATCACACAAACTTTGAATTTTTCCTGTGATCTTCATTCTCTTAACATGACTTGGAAGCTTTACTCAATCTTTTCCTCCATCTAAAAGTAGATCGGAAGTGTTGCTTCTTCTTATGTCTGCATGTAGCCCAAATGTGTGATCTGGCCATTAGACACGTCAATTGTTGTCCCAGTACCAACATGTCTCATTGATCCCTGAAGATGAAGTCAATGTGGGGGACGTCAATGATTGGTTCTTCTTTTTATGCCTCTTGAATGATATAATGGTCATCTGATGATCCAATTGACTTTTCTGAAAGTTGCATTACTATTAGATCCGTCGGATGTTCAGTTTCCTCACCATCGATATCCATGTCTTCAATATTTGCCTAAGTTATCTTCGTTGCTTGTGATCATCGTCCATAAAAGGAAATTCGGGCCCCATGTCTTTTAGTTCTTCTAAAGTTCTCTCCATCTCAGGAATTCTACATGAGGTGTCATCTGATTTTACCATGAAATCTTCCTTTTCTTGATCTTGCTTGTCAAAGTCATCTTTGATGTCTTTTGTCATGATTTGTAGCTCTTTTGTTGCAGTCATGCCTATTATTTCTTCCTTTTGCTCTTCCTTTAGTTCTTCAGTTGAAGGTGATGGGGTTGTCAACTCCAATGGATAGAGCATAATCCGCCATCCTTTCCATAGGAAGGAAAATGTGTTCTCCTTGTCATGGTGTCCTTCCCAATCAAAAAACAATGGTGTCCAAAAAAAAAAATGAGCGATATTCATATGGATCACACCACACCAAATCTTGTCCTCATAATTGCCAATCTTAAATGATACCAAACATCTATGATTCATAGGGATGACCAAACCATTAGACAATGTGACCTAGTAGGGTTTAGGAAGCTTCTCAGTTGACCAATTAAGCTTGTCAATAACCTCTTGTGCAACAAAGTTTAGTGCACTAACACTGTCAATAACCTCTTGCTCTAAATACCTACTGGTGCAACCCCAGATGCTCAACTGAAAATAGATCAATCTCTCAAGGGATTGATCGAATCCAAAGATGGATTCGGTCACTAAGGCTCACTCACAATAATGGTAAACACCATAAAACTCAAATATTAATTGATAATAATGAGCATGAATTACAATTAGGATGTCCATCCATATATATAGGTAGGATCAGTCCTCTCTCTAGCTTAGACACCAAGACTTCCCTAAACTATAAAGGAAACTAAGTCACTAAACTTGCTTAACAATCCAAATTAAATAAAACTCCTAATTTTAAATACTCCTAATTCTAAATAAATCAACTCTCAAAATAAGATTCCTAATTAAATGGATGTCCCCGTTGGGCCTATGGACCGGGCCCAATGGGCTGGCCAACCCATGGTCTGGCCTACATCATTCCTTGATCATAGTCAGGCATTTCCCGCTTTAAGTGATGTGCTGCAATGGCACTTGGTTACAATAAAAAGTAGCTGACCAAACATAGTTGCGTCAAGGCTTTGATGATGTTGACATTTCTAATACAGCCCGACAAAAGTAAGATGGAAACCATTGAGGCCATTAAAAGCACACTTATTCTTTTTTTAAACAGCCTGCAACTACCAAATTATTCATTTTGGCAATAAAACTCCCCTCATAATGATAATAACAAAGAACAATAAATGAAGACATTTGGATGACTAGCTAAGCATAAATTAAAGAATATTTACCGAGAAAGTGGCCAGACTCGAAGGATCTTGCTGTTCCTGTGGTTCTTCTGGCCTGTAGGAAGGACCATGGCTTTGAAATAAACCAACATTTCCGTAGTTATCCAAATTTTGGGGACTCGAGGACTCTTTTGTACCATTAAGAGGGTGCCCAGAAGCTGCATCTGATGCTGGAGAATCATTGCCTGATACACCTTGGACTTCTAATAATTCCACTTCATCACATCCAGAAACATCTTCACTGGAGCTTACTGGAACTGATAATGATAGACTGCTAGCAAAGCAGTAAAAATTAATATAATTCTGACGTAAAATGAAAAATGATATCATGAATTGTGGTCACTAAACTCACATCATTACTTGCTTGTATATAAGTATTTTCTCTTTTTCACACTAAATAAAATTGCTTAAATAAATGAGAAAAATATATGAAAATCTTGCAGAATAGCCATGTATGAGTTTCCATGTGCAAAGCAATGGATTTGTAGGGTCTTGATGAAGGTGGACCACATATTTACATGCCCAGCCACAGTCAACTGGTACAAGGCCCATTCCATTGATCTGAAGGTGTTGTTCTGAACAACCAACTACCCAATCATTGCCTTCAATTGTTGGCCATTGCTAAGTTCCCAACAATCAAAACCTTGATAACATTTCAACTTCGCACAAAGAACCAACATTGAAACAGAAATGGGGACAAATACAAGAAAAGTGAAGTGGGGACAAATACAAGAAAAGTGAAGTGAAGAAATGGGACAAACCTGAGGGCAGGGTCATCTTTTCGCTCTTCCACACTATCAACTGTGTGGAACCCAACCATGACGCCCTTCATAGAACCCAATCCTTGTTCAAAGCTACCAAATGTCAGCTGTGAGCGTTCAGCCTCTGGAACTCGAAGATGTTGTGGTATGATGACATGCTGATCTTCAGAAATGTTAACTTGTGAAAGCTTCTCTGGCAAGTGAGTGACCTCATTTGAGATTGTAGAATTACTCGCAGAAGGTGAAATAGGGGTAGCAGCCGTTCCAATAATGCTGGGGCTGATAAGGCTTGACTTTTGACTTGATTTGGGTTTCCACTCCATGTTGGATTGTGGCACTGCATTCAAAAGCATAGTTAAAGGACATTCATGATAGAAAGGAAAGTAGGTAGGTGTCCAATGTCCATAATGATGTTTGTTAAGTATAAAACAGTGTGAAACTTTTTTATTCTTGAGTTGGGTTTGTGATGGAACATAGAAATCAGTTTATCAGACCACCATTATATTATTATACACTTTTTTTCTTTTTTCTTTTTTCTTTTATGTGTGTGTTTTAGCCTGCTAGGTAGGATTACTGGTCAGGAGTGACACCTTCATCTTGAGGAATCAGGGCTCGAGCCCTGGGCATGCATGGGAAACTAAGTACCAACACCACTCGACCATAGCATTATACCAATGTGCAGACTACAAATATTGATTTAATTATTTCTAATCTCCCTAATCGAAGGAGTGTGATGGTGTAATTGCGCTAATCTAAGGGATAAGATGGGCTTGAGAATCTCAAGATTGTCATGGTATCAAAGCAATCTCCCCCACCCCAAAATAAAATAAAATAAAAACACACACCACCCCACCACAACAAAAAAAAAAAACCCCCCCAAAAAAAAAAAAAAAACACCAAGGGCTTCTTCCCGTAAAAACGGCTCTTGGTCATCACTGTTTGTGCTCAAACAAAATCAAGACCCATTGGACCGTAGGTGACTATAGATCAAGATTATCAGTTTAAGATCTTGTGTGGAGTTACCTTTTTGTTCTCATCTGATCGTGGAAGAGTGATGCCAGAACAATCATCATCAACAGGTTAAATAAATCACAGGCCTGCTTGACTGATCACGTAATTGGGCCGACTCATGATTGATCACAGGTTAGATAAATCACATGATCATGATCGTTTTCCTCTAAAGAATACTATCATGAATTTTTGGGATTTTTTTCTGAATCACTCAACAGGTTTTTTTTTCATTTCTTGGGATCGACTATTTTGGGAAATCGTTTTCATCTCAATTATCAATCATCGCTGATCTTTCTTTTGATCATAGTAAAATTGACAGAAGGTACACATTTAGTTTGTTTATCTGTCCAGAAAGCCTGATGGGACATTGAGTTGATTTCAATCAAACTTATGAGAATCTACTGTTGCCAGGGTAAGCCACACCATTTCTACACAGAATTTCTTTCCTTTTTTATCCTATTAATATTCTTTGTTGAGAAGAAAAAAAAAAAAAAAAAAGATGCTCAGTCAGTGCCTTTTGACAGAACAAATTAATTTTTGTGGCAATCCCATTCTAGAAATAGTGTTCAAGGACAGGAATTATGAGTGCCATGTCCAATAAGAAACCACCTTCTGATAAACCAGATGGGATTGCAAACCCTACCACATTACCAGGGTCTTAGTTGGATTCTTAATTTGGTTGAGCCATCCATTACACTCAATCGTAAACCCTACCACATTACAGTTGATACGTGAAAAAACAATGCTTGCTGATTTCAATTTAACTAAGAAATCGCAGACTATAATCAAGGGGAAAAAAATGTTCGAGAATACTATTCCAGTTCATGACATTGTGGCTAGAATATGCATCTCTTATTTAAGTCATTGATCCCCATGAATCTGAGTCTTATTCAACAAATATATTAATCCACTCAGTGTCATCAATTTATGATGAATTTACGACATGACTTTGAACTAATGCATCCAAGTTTGTTGAATCGAAGTCCATTCCTGTCTCTAAATGCACAGGTACAAGAGTTGCTTCATGAAGAACAAAGATTTAAGTCTCACACTATACTAGATTTTCATAGGTCGGGCACTCTTGCGCACCTAGTGCAAGCACATTTATAGCAAAGGAGAAAAAAAAGGACTTGGCCAAACTTTAGTGTGATGAAGGCAAAGAAATAGAACACTCTGCTAATAACTGCAAGAAAGGGAGAGCCTGTAAGTACTGCAAGAAGTCAAATCACATGATCTCTGAATGTAGTAGACATCCTCAAAGTCGGCTTGCAATGCTTATCATGCAGCTGTCTTGCCAGATGAGACATCATGTCTCTTTTAGCACCAATGAAACAAACAAACCACTCACTCCCGAGATAGTGCAGCAGATTGTTCTTCTCTTGCATCTGCTTTCTCTACCTGGGGTTTCTCAAGTAAAACCAACCACCTTTCATATGTGGATTTGGTGCCGTCATCATATGACTAATACATCATCACACCTGGATGACTTAGAAGTTACAAACTATGTCAGGCAGCCATCGTATCCAAGCTGCCGATGATGGCAGTGTACCAATCCTGGTACTGGTAACATTCCCTCTGCTTCTATTAATTTGCATGATATTATGTTTTCTCCAAAATTTGCTGCCAATCTTCTTTTTGTTAGTTAACCGGTTGGAGAAACTTACCATTCTCATGATGGATGTCGTAAAAAAACTAAAAAGCTGATCATGAGGGAGTATAGGAATGGGCAACTGTTTGTAATAAATTTGGGAGCTCCTCTGACAACTTCTCTGATTCCAAATAGCAATTCCTTTAATCATGGGAGTGTAAATTATAGGACATTTACATTTCAAAAAGTTAATTCCTATGTGACACTCTGGTGTGATTGAAAATAAATTTTTATTTTCCTCTAATTGTTGTTTGTGATGGTTGTTGCATGGAAAAAGGCAAAACTTTACCTTTCCCTCTTAGTAATACTGCCGCTAAAGCATGTTTTGACTTGGTGCATACTGATGTATGGGTTTTGTCTCCGTTCTCTCAAGACATGGATACAAATACTTGATTACATTTATTGGTGATTACAGTTGGTGTAGTTGGATCTATTTTTTAAATACAAGTGTTGATGTCTACCATATCTTTCAAGAACTTGTCACTACAATAAAATATTTGCAATCTGATTCAGGGGGTGAATACATGTCCTAAATTTCAATCCTTTCTTAAAAACAAAGGTAGTTAATCAGAGCATTCTCATCCCTACACTCCACAATTAAACAGGATTGCTGAAAGAAAAAATCAACATTATTGCTACTAACTAGGCTTTTGCTTATTGATTCATTTGTTATATCTCTATCTTGGGCAGAGGCTGTTCATACTACAGTATACTTGATTAATTGACATTTTACCTGTCTTGAATAATCATTCACCTTATTTTTGTTTGTTAAATTCACATATGGTTATCACGTGGCTGCACCTAATATGTTCTATTACTTTATTTTTCATATAACAAATTGACTCCACAAATAGGGAAATGTACTTTCTTGCATTATCGAGAGACCCAAAGATGGGTGACCCCCTATGTAAAAATCTTATGTCACTTGCAATGTTATCTTTGTTGAACACATACCTTTTCTTTCATACTTTCATTCCCCTATCACTCTCTCCTTTTCATATTCACTTAATTTTTCATATCAACCTCCATTACATGACAAACTTTCAAAGGGACTTTTTTTACAAACGGCCACTTCAATCAGTTGTTCCTACCCCTCTCAACGAGATAGCTCCAAGTCCTGCTCTTGCAATTGCTTCATCTATGTCACCCTTCCTTGATTAACCAGTGTTTCTCGCCTACCACATACCCCACTCATATCGCTCATACAACAAGCAAACCTTTATAATTGTTAGCAAAAAGCAATGCAAGAAAGAACTACAAGCTTTGGACGAAAATCATCCTCGGGATCTTGTTCCAAGCCCCCAATGTTACTGCGATCATATGCAAATGGGTATACATAGTCAATCTCAAGGCAGATAGATCTCTTAATAGATACAAAGCTTGACTTGTTGCTTCAGGAAATAAACAGAAATATGGTTTGGATTATGATGAGACCTCCATACTAGGAAGCACGGACACCTTTCTGGGGCTAGCGTGTCGGTGTCCGACACGTGTCAGACCCGGACACGTGACACGTGTGTCCCACACGCCAAAAATGGTGTCCTACTTATTTTATTTTATTTTATTTCCCAGACACACTGGGGACTTCTCTTTTGCTTTTTGTATTTTTGGAATGGAGGGGAAATTGATGATCCACCCTTTTCTTTGTATGGATTTTATGGAACTATGGATATTTCATGTTTAATGATTATGAATTATGTTTCAGTTTCGTATTGCTATTTGATAATTTGATATGTTTGTTAGTTGGTACAACGGTACACTAGTACTTGAATTTTTATTTATTTGATTGCTAAATCAATTACAAAGTTAAAATGATATTAGCTTTTAGTATATGATTAAATATATTATTATTAAATATATTAACGTGTCCCTGACATGTCCGTGCCTACTTTTTTTAGAAATGTTGTGTCGGCGTGTCCGTATCTTGTCGTGTCCGTGTCCATGCTTCTTTGCTTCCATACCTGCGGCAAAGATGAGTATATTGTTCAAACTTTAATTGCAACTGCAACTATCAATCCCTCACCCATTCTCCAAATGGACATCACTACATGGTTGATTGAAAGGAGATTGTCTACATGAGTGTTCCTAAAAGTCTTGATGTACCTCGATCTTTTGTGCCATCTTCATCACTCTCTCTATGGCCTTAAACAGGAACCCTAAGCCTGGTTCAAGAAATTCCACAGTCCACACAACTATTATAACTTTGGCTTCAAACAGAGTCACTCGGATCACTCATTGTTTCTCCATCAAACAGCTAAAGGTATTATAATTCTCTTAGAAAATGTGGATGATATCCTTTTATCTGGTGGTGATGTTATTGGAATTGAAAAGTTGCAACAGAGTCTGTGTTCCTCTTTTCATATGAAAGATCTTTGTCCAATGATTTATTTTCTTAGACTTAGCTTAACTACTCTAGCAGAGATCATGCTTACCACAACAAAATCTATTAAGGAATTGATTGATATGGCCCAATCCACAGATTCCAAGGCTATGCATATCACATGGAAGTATAATGTTAAATTTCACAAGGATTATGGAGACCCGATTTCTGATCCGACTTTATATCAAAGGTTGGCTGGGACTTGGGAGTCTCCATTTATCTCCCAGTGACTTATCCAGATATTTCATTTGACATGAACATAGTCAGCCAATTAATGTCTAATCCAGGACGTCATCATTTAACTGTTGTATTTTGCATTATCAGGTATCTCTGCAGAACAGTTGGTCATGGGTTTTCTTTTTTTTCCATCTACATCTCCCATACATCTGATTGCATGTGGATGCCGATTGGGCCGATTCTCGTAACACACAACATTCCACTACTGGTTGATGCATGCTTTTAGGAAATTTGAAATGTAAGAAGCATCAGGTTTCTAAATCTTCAACTGAGGTGGAATATCATGCCATGTCTTTTGCCTGTTCCAAAACATAACACTTGTTCAACTTCTCAATGAACTTGGAATCAGAGTTCATCCTCCTATTCCCCTTAATGCTGATAACACTAATGCCATTCAGATTGCACTCAATCCCATCCTCTATAAGCAGGCAAAGCATATTGAAGAAGATTTGTCACTTAATTGGGGAAATATTCAAGACAATCTTCTCTCGCTCCCCCATGTCTCATCAATTTGCAAATATTTTCACCAAAGCTATGACCCAAGATCCGCAACCTTTCCTCATATCCAAACTGATGCTTGTTGATCCACATCAATATGAGGGGAAGTATGAAGGAACATTGAAATCAGTTTCTCAAAACAACACTATATATTAATATACACTTATTTGTATGTAGCTAGGGAGTGCCATACCAATGAAAATATTGATTTGATTAGATGTAATCTCTCTAATCAAGGGATTGTAATGGTGCAATTGCCCTAATCTAAGGGATCAGATGGACTTGAATATATCCATAGAAAGGGGAGGCCGGTCATCATGGGATATCACACCCTTCTCTCAATTGCATTCTCTCTCAAATCTCGAAACTTCAGGCTTGCATAGGCAAAAGAAGTGGTGCCCAGTCTAAAGCAATTCATGTTTCTTTCGCCAACCCCAGGCCAATAGGGTATACACAAAAACCCATACTCTTTCTAGATGGGACCTTCAGACACAAGCAAGACAATATAAATTAATTAAAATATCAAACAGTTATAAATTGTTATCTATTGACTTGGTAGGAAAGTTATGGCCTATTATCTAAAATATTCTACAAAATCTTAATAAAAAGAAAAGGCCATTAGATAACCAAAAACAAGACAAATGTCGCCTCTACAGCTCTACTTTCTAATTTCTCATCTTTTTAGCCATATTGGTTCTTTTTAGTTGGATTTATTTAATTTTTAGTTGGATTAATTTAATTTTAATCAAACATTTCAGGAAGTGCTCTTTTTTTTTTAATGACATGGATATCCCTGGCGTCTACCCAACAGAAACTAATCCCCCGGGTGGGCCCACTAAACCCATACAAATGCACACCAGGCAAATCTGGGCAGATTGCAAACATAAGACGTGGGGAGCAAACCCACACCTAATGCCACTCCACCAACTCCCTCGTGGGTATTTCAGGAAGCGCCTAGGTAAGTAGATTGCAAATTATACTTTTTGCTCAAGTCTACCTTTAAAAGCAAAGCAATGCTCAGATCCAAGTTAATTGGAGACAAGACTTTTTAGTTTATCCATGTTTTCAGTTTGTATTCATTAAATTTTTTGGAAATGCAAAAGTATTTAGTATGAAAATACATGCTGCAAAAAACTTGAAAATGTTCAGATATATGTAGTTTGAGGTTCTTTTATCTTAATAATTTCCCAACTTATCGAAGTTTCTGTCTTTCCAAATTTTCCAATACCACCCAAAAAACAAAATAGTATACATGATTCAACATTACTTCTGTTCCAAGTAGCATTTTCATGCTCAAATGCGTAATCTTTAAACTATTTTTTCTTAACTTTATCTATTTATTTTCAAATTTTCGGGTTATCTTTCAGTTTTTGAAAAGTCCTGAAATAAATAGCATGCAAATGATTGATTGACCTTAGATATAACCCAAAATCGTCATAAATGTAATGCCTAGATGCATTCCATTTCAATTAGTATTTTATTTTCTGGTATTTTGGGCATTTTTAACCTTTTTTTTTACCTTTTCAATATTTCTTATATACAAACTTCTATTGTTGCTTCCTTACAACTGCAAAGCAGTCGAACACATCTTTGGTTCGATAATTTATTAGAAAAAAATTGGTGCATGACACTCAACTACTGTGAGTTCATGGCTGGGGTATTTGCTGCCAACAGGCATACCAACAATCAAGTGTGCCCATTGTGATAAAAGATTAGTTGCAAGAGACGCACATAGCAGTCTGCTCCCTCCATATTTATTTCCTGAGGTTAGCACATTGACATTAAAATCCATAGACAATAAAGATTATACCTTTCAGATGACCCACAGGTTGTTGATGTAGTTTAGCATTGTATTGATTTCCCAAGAAAGACCTGCCAGACATGTTGGGTGTGGCAGGTCGAGCTATAGAGTTCTGACTGAACTGGTCGCTCTTGCTTATGGCAGGAGATGGCCCAAATGATTCAGTGGATGCAGATATTTCCTTCCCAGAAAGCATTGAGAAAGAACCACTCGGAACAGATAAGCGAGTAACTGAATCTTGAGATGGCATACGCCTAACACCCACTACTCCGACTTCTCTTTTAATAGCACCAACGGCTCCAGAAGATCTGGAATCAGGAGGCGGCACATGAACAGGGTCCGTAGAAGAGGAATACAGCCCAACAGCAGGAATGTTCGATGGTGCCACACGATTTCGTGGAGAATTATGCGGCCTCTGCATCTGGACTTGCAGTGCTGAGTTTGGGGTAATGGGCCTCATCTCTTCCAGTGACACCTGTCTGCGAGGGCCATTCGGATGAGCATTTCTAGCATGACCTGGACCAGATTCATGGACCATGTTTGGACCTTGAGAAGAAAGCTGCTTCATAGATTGTCTGGATGTGGCATCTGAGTGCTTTTGATCAGTTAGAGTTTTCAGAGAGCTACATGAAGAAAAATAACAGATGAGCATGTACAAAAATATCTAATAGATATTTTGAACTATGGGACTAGTCTTCATTATCTTTTACCATCCAGTCTAAAATGTGACTGAATGTCAACAGCAGGATGAGGCTGCTTCACAGAAGACCGCTACACACCCTCAGTGTGACCTACCAATATATGTAACCTAAGTTGTACGAGCACAGGTAGAGTCACTCGGGATAGACACGACAGAAGAGTAACAGAGAAAAAAAAGAACATATAGCAACTTGCAACAGTAGGAAACACAAGTAGAAGTTTAAGGATCCTTTTTTATATGCTCCAAACTGCAAGCAGTCTGAATATTGAGGTAAAAATGGTGGAAATATTGAAGTGCTGCATTACAATAAGCTGCAAACTGCAACCCCTCCACCACCAACAACCAGAAGATTAGGGTCTTATTACACAATTATCACGTTAAAAAGAAAAGAGAAGAGAAGCATACTTCTTCAGCGAAACATTAGAAATTGCTTGTTCATTGGCTGAAGTTATACATTCAAGTGATGCTGACTTTGAATGCCCACTAGAATTTTGAGTAGCTCTGTTGTCTCTCACAACACGGAATTCTTGGCTGACTCCAGCACCTGGTCACACATTATCCAATCAATGCACACATCCAAAAAATAGTGTGTTACCCAAAATGCATTCTAGACCACTGTCCAAAATTAATTTTACTTGCATTTAATTTTTTTTTTTTTTAAGGGATTAATAATTGGCCTACTTGCCAAGTTTAGAATTAATATTTCTGTGTGAAAAGAGTAAATTAAGTACGAAGTTCATATATTGAATTTGACCTTATTCTCCAGCACATCGATCAGCTGCTGGCTAAAAACAAATTTAGTCCCGATCAAGAGGTAAACTAATAACCATTTAAATTTCCCACACAAAAACATGGTAAATTAATCCCATCGTGTCTACAACAGTGCCGAGTATATATTAATACTCAACACCAACTAGAGAGTACTATTCATTAAGCCAACTATTGGAAAGGTATGAAAAGTCTTTCAGATATCCAGGCGGTTCATCTATTGTGGCCCAGTTTATGTGGGAAATATAACGGCATCCACCTGTGAACCATCATGGTTGTTTAATTGGTTCCCCCTTTTCAGTTAAATATAGACCATTGGTTATGCTTTTATTTCAAATGTTCCATTTGTAAGCCAATTGCCAGATTGATAAGATTGTCTGGCAAGTTGTCTTCATAGAAGTGCCCATCCACAACATCTAGCCAAATAAACATGATCACTCAAGGGTGGCACCACCTGAACATAGTGATGTCCTAATTGAGCTGTTGGTTCTCCCAGCCCCAAAGTATCAACCACATTTTGCTTAATCTTTGCTTACATGTACTGATCCTTCCATGAATATCCTATGGCTAATAAATGACAGGAACACAGCATTTCTGTATCATCAATTTATTGCATCTCAACAATTAAATTTGGCCAAAGGTATGATTGCAATACCACGTGAAGTGTTACGAGTAAAGCCTCCTCTCCAAGCATTATTTCGATCCCATGAAGACTGATTTTTAGGGCCTTGTCTTGTTTGTTCAATAGGTTTCCTCGTTTCTATAGAGCCCCTGTAACCTGTATTCTGATACCATAAATACATTCAGTTATGAAGTAAATCCACAAATGTAATATAGTGCAATTTTCCTCAAAACAATTGAAATCCATTTGAACATTCAAGAATTTTAAGAATGACTTTGAAAAAAAGAGAAGAAAGAAAAAGGAAATGAAAGAAATTTGGCAACAGCAGCAGAGGTTCAGAAAAAAAAATCCCCAGGGAAGTTGCATTTCTTACTGAAAAATGTTATCTATACTTCAGGAAAAGAAGACAAGGTCAAGACACAGGAGCAAACAGTATGCAATATTCAAGCACTTGGATGACCTCACTCAACTCCAACATAGTTGGGACAAGACTTTGATGATGATGATGAAGTGGATGACCTAAAAAAGACAAATATAAACCATACCTCTTTTTTCTTGTCCCTTTTCCTCTTCACCTCACGAAATGGATCTGTGTAAATATAGACAGAACACATGAGCTACATGAAAAGCTCAGTAGCAAAACAAAGCAATACAGAGTAAGTTTCAATGTATACACACCTTCATGTGAAACACTGTAGCACAAACAAGCTAAGAAAACTATGTCATTCCATGGAAAGCACCAAATAGCTTTCAATTGTTATCCAAATCTAATGTTAGAATTACATAGACCAAATACAAAAGATGCTTACTAGATAACTACAGCATTCCACAACACTACATAATAATAATAAATCAATACCTAGCGAATAAACCTTTCAACGAAACGCGAAATCAAATCAAACCCAGTTCAGAAATCGTTAAACTACGACAAACGCAGTTCGTAAATCGCTAATTAAAGCAAACCCTTCAACGAAATGCGAAATCGTAACAACCCCATTTCAGAAATCGTCAAAATACGACAAACCCAGTTCAGAAACCGCTAATTAAAACAAACCCAGATTGGGAACCGCAGTCTCCCTACCAAATACACAAGCAACAGAGCGCGCGCGCGCGCGCGAGAGAGAGAGAGAGAGAGAAAACTCTACAAAGAAAATGACCTTGATTCAACAGTTTCTGTGCAGTCTCGTTGGGGTCCATGTTGGACTCTTTGAGCATCACATAGATATCGGCATCTGAATGATTCCCAACGATTTCCTTGATCGATTGGATGGTTTTACGGACGCGAGCTGAGAGGATTTGAGTCCCAGATTCCGTTTTAGAAGCAGAGACCATCTCCATCTGAAGATTGAAGAAGCAAATAGAAGAAGAAGGTGAAGAGGAAAAGGGAAAGAAACCCTAGTTAGAGAGAGATAGAGAGAGAGATTAGGGTTCGGAACAGATAAAAAAGGCAGCGGCTTTGTCAAGAAAAACGCGGGACATATATAAAAGGGAGGGTTTTGGTCGAGGGTTTTCAAATGGACTTTCCTTGTGTTTTTCTTTCTGGCTCGAGAAGATGGTGGGTGGGACTGATGGAGTGACCAAACAAGAGTGTGTATTGTATTTGTGTGTATCATCATCAAATATCAACAGAAGTGGATAGATAATTGTACTGTTGTTATTGTTATTAGTTAACAAGTTACAATTTCAATTTCAATCATCTATAATATAAATTAGGGTTTTGTTTAAATAAGACTTTACTTGTTCTACGAATTTTGAATAAGAGTTTGCTTTCATTAGTATTGTAGAAAAATAAAGTAGGATTGAGTGATTTTTACGCAAAAATCAAGTTTAGAGTTGTTTGGCTGCAGTTTCACACGTATAGTGGTTGCGCGCACGATTATGTTTATTTACGCACGTGATGCGTGAATAAGATATAAAAATGATGTGAATTAAGTCATTTTTCATATTAAGACTTTTTTTTGTGTGAGATTTTGGTAAAAGGTATCACACTAGTTTGATAAAAGAAGAAGAAGAAAAAAATAGAGCTACAATGTTTAGTCATCCCATATGGGGTCATCATTCATTTTAGGTGCATAAATCAAGTTCAAAACCAGTCACCCTCTTCATAATCTCAAAAACAGCTAGAATATCAAATTTCAACTATTGATTCATCTTAAAGTTTCGGATATATACAAACTAGTCCATACCCTACTATTTTGTGCTTCTGTCATGGCTTCTATATTTATGATCTAAATCGTTCATCCTCTTTAGGAGGTCAATCATGAATATGAGGCTAAATCTCATATATTCATTCATTGTGGATCTCAAGAAATTTGTGAGAAATAGTTGGATCGTTAGATGTAAATAGTGTAAATGACAATCCCATGGGGCCCGATCCTTTTTTTTTTTTCAATTTTCCTATTTGCATGGGCCTTAAATTATAATTTGAACCGTCCATCCTCTTCATAAGGTAAAAATCAACTAGGATGTCAAATTTCATCCATGGATTTAGGACATATTTTTTTAGTTATTTGTGAATTTTCTAAACCTTAAAATTGCCATTATGGGTTCCTTTTTTTTTTTTTTTTTTTTTTTTTTTTTGTAATATGAACTATTCATTCTCTTTAGAATACCAAAATTGACTAGGGAGTCAACTTTCATATTTTGATTCAACATGAATTTTGAGAAATTGTTGGATGTACTTGAATTCACATATATTCAAATGTGAAAACATGTGAAAATGACAAATAATAAAATCACTTCTAGATGTGTATCATTTGCATGTGGAAATGATTCACACGCAGATCATTTACACATGTGAACTGTTTTCATAGAAATCATAAAACCCTCAAGCCAGTAAAGAAAAAAAAAAAAGAATTAAACTCGAAATCCACATGGCAATAAAGAAACTTTAGAAATCACTATGTAGTCCTAATATTGTCACCCCTTTCACCTTTTTTGTGGAGACCTACAGCTAGAAAGTCATGGGGCTCCACATTGGAGACCACCTACTGAGAACCCAAACCATTATAAATGAAGGCCTCAGCCTTCAGTGGGATGATTCCAATTTTTACGTCAATGTGAGTTGGTCCACCGTAAGATTTAGCACGTGACATTCTTAATCATGTGTTCAATCTTATAGCAAAGCCAACTCTTATTAGAGTAAAATTTGAAAAAAGCACATTTAAAGAGAGCAAGTTTATTTAGAGTGGTTAAGATATTCAATAGGTAGGCACCACTTCGGAATTGCACAACCCCCGGGAAGCATGTGGGAGGCACTTGAAGGATCGGGACTCTCAACTTTGCATTGTAAGATCATTCACATGATCGTTATCGTTAATCTTTCCATGACTTTGTGAATGGATTGAAATGTTGCCCTCTCAATAATCCTTGCCTACTACATAATTGTGGCCTATCAAACAATCACAAGTAACTAATTACCAAATCTCCATTAATCATTTATGGATGGATTGGTTTATATGTGATCAATTTAACATGGATTTTGCTTTGATTAGAGTAAGATGTGATTCTCAATGCTAAAACAAAGAGAAGATGATTCCTTTATTGTAACAAATAAGATGAAACTTTAGTGGTTATAGAAAAATATCAACTAAGAAAATCCACCCAATGCGAGTCATCATCATCTCATGAGGGGCCTCCAAAATAGATCACTATAATATTCCCATGTGCAGTTGAAATTTATGCCATGCCATATGTACCGAATGAAATGCCCTTCCACAATACATCAAGTGGCTAAAGGGTGCTCAATTACAAGTCATTTTGGATGTGGTCTATCAGATAATACAAAATATTGGGTCTTAACCTTGAGTGTTGTGTTACAGCTCAAATTTCAACTAATTCATATCATTGACTAGGGGAAAGTCTTTATATCCCATTGATTGGGATGACTATATATAGAC
Organism: Camphora micrantha; assembly: GCA_003546025.1. Taxonomy (NCBI): domain Eukaryota; kingdom Viridiplantae; phylum Streptophyta; class Magnoliopsida; order Laurales; family Lauraceae; genus Camphora; species Camphora micrantha. The sequence continues at coordinate 20,059,144 of QPKB01000003.1, read as the reverse complement.
CCTTTGATTGTAGCATAAAATTTACAAGAGAAATGGAGAAAATTTGAAGAGTGAAAGATGTCAGCAATTATATCCGGGCATAGATTCATGTCAGCTATCAAGAAGAAAATAATGCAAACCATTTTGAATGATAAATCTAAACACTGACTTGATAAATGTAGAGATAGGTATTCTATCAACCTTGTTATTTATTAGTGATTACTGATTAGGCTAATTCCATTGAGTCAGCGTTATGCATTGAGGTATAGAACATGGAGAAGTATATATGTAATTTTACTCTATGCTATCAATGTCTACAATTGGAACAAGTGTTACTCATCCAATTAGTGAGAACCTTCTGTATTTAAATTTCTACATTTCTCAACTCCACTCGAAACTCATCAAATTCCTAAGAATACTCAACAAATTTATGCACCGTTTTATGATTTACAAGAGCGTTCTCTTGTTTTTAATCTAGTTGTTGATCAATTCGAATGTTTCCCTCCATCTAATCTCATGCAGACCTTACTATTTAGACAGTCATGATGCACAATTGACTCTAGAAAGGCTTCAATCCCAGTTATTGCGTGTGCATCATTTGTTGTGAGCGAGTAACAAATATTTTTTTGGCCAAGCCAAGGGGGTGGATTTCTAGAGTAATGAGAAACCCCCATCATGGGAAGGTAATTCCTGCTCACACAAGGAGATAACCTTGCTCACACAACTATCTAAAGATCAATCATTGGGTTCTCTCCCTGCTTGACATGTTGCTTCTTTCACTAAATTCTTCTCAAGAGCTGGGCCTAGCAGCTTCGAAGGTCTCAATCAGCTGCTTCTCATTACCCAGACAAGTCAGATGGCAAGAAAAGGTATAGTGACAAATTACAAATAATGGTCAAGGGGAAAGTGGGTCTACTGCCTGAGGACCTCTAGGAAGGATGAAGTCAGATGGTTTACTATTAATGAGAATCTAATGGTTAATCATGGATTCAACCCAGGCCATCATGGTTCAGTTTATTACAATCTCTAGCTTAAGCAGTACAAATTTAAGGGCGCGAATGGGTTTGGGCTTGGCCACTCCCTGTTTTCTACTGTGGAGAGGGGTGGAGAGGATAAAGACTGAAGATGGATGGATGGATGCTTTGATTCAGGAAACTGGAAGAGGAATTGATTCTACTATTCATAGTCCTCCCAATTCCATCAAATCCAGATGCTCTTCCAGGTTGATTCGAAACCTGTAACACTGCTGTCCTGCCTGAAGTTCGGTTCCAAAATGGCTAGCAGCTGGTCTGGTACAATACAATACAAACCAAATGTTTTTCTTTTTCAGGTACCAGCAGTATTTGTGTTTAATCAATGGGACAATATAAAAGAATGAAAATGGTATTATCTTCTTTTTGGCTTCACCCACCATATCATTTAGATTCATCATGTAATGCATAAATGTGTCAATCAGCTACACAAAGCAGGAAAATACCACTCCAGATGGGAATACAAGAGGAGGAAGAAAGCCACCAAAACTATGTATAGGCCAAGAACTAACAACCACCAAGAGCGGAAAGTGTTGGTAACAAATTCACTTAGTTGTTAACTCCAAGGGTTCATTATTATTCATTGTTGATAAAAACAAATTTCTGTTAACTGGTTTGGTTCCTTCTTTCCCCCATATAGATATTGAATAGAACGAGCTATTTTGAGTGCCACTGTAATTTTGAAAATGAGCATGTAAATGACCATCAAAAGTAAGTAAATACATCCGAAACATATAAAATGCAGTTAACCCCGCCGAGAAACAAGCTATTATCGCGAAAATAGGTGAATACAACCAACTATCATTAAGAATTTCATCTTTAGACCAAAAACAAGCAAGAGGTGGAATTCCACAAAGAGAAAGTGTACCTAATAAAAGACCAATTGATGAGGGGGGTTTCTTCAAACAACAAGGAGCTGAGGCGACTATTCAATCAAACGAGATTGAACATGTTTCCCATCTCCTCTCGAGAAACAAGGGGGGTAGTTTTTTGCAAAATTGCGCTCAATTTCATATGTGGCAATTCCGCCAAGATCTCTTCGTTATTGAATTATCGATGTAGATGCTACATAGTTGGTTCTCATCCTTCAGAGACTACGAGTGTAATAGGAGCATCCGTCGACAAAAGGATCACCCTAAGATGATCATCTCATGGCTATTGAGAACGAATCAAATCAGATGGTTCTATTTCTCAATCTTTCTGACTTGTGCTCCTACGGAACCGGGGTCGAAAAGATTGAAAAAGAACTCCGAATCATTCTCTTGAAGCTCATCCTCTTTATGATAAATGATCCGCTTGCCCCGAAATGACCTGGCCCAATAGGGAAATCCCAATTCATTGGTCCTTTCGATACAATCAAATAGATTGCCACAAGGGCGCCATATTCTAGGAGCCCAAACTATGTGATTGAATAAATCCTCCTCTATCTGTTGCGGGTCGAGGTTTGCATCCGGAGGTTGTAGGTTCGAAACTGCACTACCACACTAGGGCTATATGAGAGTTTATCTGACTTCTATTTGGCATCGGAGGAATTAGTCAAGTCAAAAAGGTTGAAATCCCTTTGATGGCAAAAATAAAATAAAATAATAAAAAAAAAAAAAGAAGAAGAAAAAAAAAGAGAAGTTGTCAAAACCTTCTACACAGGCCAATCTTCCCCTATTGAATAAAATGAAAAAGCAACAAGAAAAAGATTTTTACTTTGTTCAACTTCTAGTAATTAATATATATATATATATATATATGCCTCTTTTCTTTTATAGTTGTATGTCTCATTTACATAAGCAAAATTGGCATAAATGTCATTCCACGCATGCGGTATTGCAGGTATAAACAGCATGGACTCCAATCTGATCCCAATTTTAATCGTATCTAAAAGGGTGGACATGAATTACAATTATTATTATTTTTCACTCAAACTCACAATTATTATTATTTTCACTCAAACTCGAGCACTCTTGCCCCTTCCTTTATTCAAGTTGGACACACATGGTAATTGGAGAATCATTTACGCATCTTAAGGGAAATTGAGCTACAGACAACTATAATTGTCAACTTTGCAAAACCACATTGTAGGTGATACATGCAATCCCAGGAAAGAAAACAGTATGCTGTCACTTTCTGTTTTTTTTTGGAAAGAGTTTTCCATCACTCTTTTTTTGTGGGGGTAAAGAGAAATGCAGTCACTTAAATTAGAGGTGGGCAAGATATCAACCCTAGGTTTAATGTTTGTACATGTACTTTAAAAAATATTAAATCTTGGGCCTTCATAAATAAATAGTTATATCACCATCAAACCAACACTCTACCAACAGACACACATGACTACTAAAGTGTAGAAAAGTAGAGGAACACCCATTTCTCTAATGAAAATTTATTTTTTATTAATAAAACTTACATTCATCATTAACAATTTTTTTTTTTTTTTTAAAGCAAAGTTTCAATGTGTGTTTTACTAAGCTTACCAAAAAAATTCTATATGATTTTTTTTCTACAACGCTTTTGCCCATTTACCTCTAAACATGGTAAATAATTATGCGGTTTCAAAACCGGAATTTTGAAATTATATCAGCCAAAGCAAAACCTTCTATGCCATATCAAGTTTCATCTACTGAAATCTCAATTTGGCTTGGCCGTTTTATATAGAAGAAAGAAAAATTCTTTGTAAAATCCGTGGTCAAGAAAAAAAAAATGTAATCAGTAATCTTTCTTAGTAAATTCCTCATATATAAACAAAACAACAAAATATAAAATATGAAGGGCAGCGCAATAAGAATGGAGTTCCAACACATGTAATTTATGGACTAAACCTCTAGAAATTCCATATGGGTCATGGCCAATGCACGTTTGCCAGGAAGTACAACTCAATTTCAGTAGAGTACTAAAATCATGAAAATCAATCTTATGCTATATTGCATGGATTTCAGGACGCTACTTTTCTTTGACTTCATATCAGTCAATGTAATTGAAATGATTGTCAATGCCATTAAAAATAAACAACAACAAAAAGGGTTGTAATATTAGAACCAAGTTCGAACCAAGCAATGCCAAAAGGAAGTGAAAACAACTATAGGTTCTAATGGAGAAGCACAAACCTGCTAAATGACATTTCAATCCCATAACACCCCGCTTCCTTGTATTGATATATTTTAATATATGCCACATATGTTATTAACATTTCACCCCAACTTCCTTCGAAATTCCAATGACTGCTTTCAATCACAGAAGGGAAACATCAAAGGAGAATGAAAATACATAAAAACACAACTGACCATATCATGCATGATGTTAAAAGATAGTGGCCAAATACCAGTATCATCCTTTCTGCCATTGGTGCCCAAGGTTAAATTGAGAACGCTGCAGAATAAATAAATGAAGAGAAAACAACACTCTAGCTTAGAAAGAGAAATGAAGAGCGCTGTAGCACCTCCAGCTCCATTTTTGGAGGGTCCTCACAAGTAGTGCTCATGAATCCGAGCTCGATTCTCTTCCCACCAGAGTCTTGCATGCATCTCTCCAAACCTTTCACGGCTGCAACACCACAGATGCAATACCCAGTCAATGCAAGGTTGCCATTTCATGGCAAAAGGTATCAATTTGCCACACCCAGAGACATTTCCAGAAGAAAATAAAGTACTTGCAGCACAAAGCACTTTTGCTATTCATATGCTTGAACCAAGACCATTAGGGATGGCCAACCTAGCTCAAAAATAGCACAGTCCAATCACTGGGTGATCAAGTTAAATCGTAAATGTGGTTGGGAAATTTTCTCCTGCATACGTGCTCCTGCTGGTGTGTGCATCCGGACTGTCACAAAAGGAGTGACTCTCCTGAGTTTTACCAGGTCCTGCATGACAAATGGCACCAGTGTGCAGTGTGCAGTGCACAGGTGCATAGAAGAAAATCGCCCCGTTACACACATGGCCCAACTTGATGAATAAACCAGGTTTACAAGACAGGTTTTCAACAATAGCCGAGTTCTATCATAGGGCGATCAATTTATATCCTAAATGTGGTCGATTATTGATCTCCTAAGTTTTAACCAACTATTACAAACATGGCCCAACTTAATGGACAAACCAGGTTTACGAGACAGGTTATTGGCCATTGCTAACTGGCAAGCGAGATTCACAAAATGAACGTCATGATGCTGTGCATCTGATCCAGTAAGAGAATTGAAGTCCTACTGGTACAAACAAATCTTGGCAGGACCCCTTTCAAACCAGATCAATGTTATGAGACTAAAATCATGGTGACCCCTGAATTTTGATACCCGGATACTTGTACAAGCCCAACGTATCTGTGTTGGACCAATATGACACTTGTATTGGCACCCAATACTAGACTGATAGGAAAAGTGAGGCTAAGAGTTCAAGCATTTAGGGTGATGGTACAAAAGAAACAACCAATGCACACCCTTTCTCTGGGAAATGAATGCCCAATCTTTACCCTGGTAAATTAAAGCTTAGGAAGGTGATGGTGTCCCCTGGGAGATCTCAACCCTTCAATACCCCTTGTTGGATACAGGTTTCTTTCACATGCATCCTTGGGAATTCAATATCAATAGGCATACTGCCGGTAATTGATGTTTCCATTTACATGTCTACCCGTGACCCTTCATTTCTTCACCACATAGAAGTCCCTTCCTCAGATTACCTAAGAATTCAGTGGGAAACATGCCTTAAGAACTGTCCATTATTTGATAAGATTCAAATTTGCTTTTCATTGGGCGATTCACAACAGGTTCCTCAACATATGGATTCAGATGATGAATGCATTACAAGTTTAGGAGGAAATAATAGTCTTGACAATCAAGGGTTCTGCTTACCTGAATCGAACACGCCTGAGCTCTCGAGTGCCGCCTGGCAATGCTCGGATTGTAATGTAGACACCTGGCTCATCTTGTTCAACCCACTCAGTTTCCTGGTCACTGGCATTGCTAATAGAGACTGATAGCTCCCCAGAACGATCAGCTTCCCTGGAAGAGCTTGTCCTTATAGAAGCATCCATGGATGATGTCTCGGTCTTTGCACCACTGATGCTTGAGAGCTTTGGGGTTGAGGTGAGCCCACCTGAGTCATAGTAGTGGCGTGCTTGGCCATGAATGGAGTGATGTTCAAGTGAATCTGAGGATGAGTAGCCCATACCCAATGGCCTCTGAAAGTTGCGAGGAAGGCGCTCTTTGTTCAAAGGTGGTGTAACTGGACTGTTCTCAGCAGATTCGATCTTCGAGCTCTGGAAAAAAGGAGACCAGACAGAGTTGGACAAGGATTCATATAATAAGAGCATTATGGCCATTTCACAGTAATGAATGAAGGTAAAAGCCCATCCATCTCATTACTTAATCCACAAGGTGTGAATGTGGCGCCACATTGCTGCGTGTAGGAGGGATCCATTGGCTGCACTTGGTAATGGGGGTTGTGTAAGGCAACTCAAAAAATCAGTCCAATCAGTTATTTCCATCCATTCTACTTGCACTAAATTAATGGTTAGCATTGGTTCTAAAGAAGATCCATTGACTGTTCATTCCATTGCAACAGATCAAATGGATACAAATGATCAATGGGAATAATTTTGGTAATTCCTTGTCCACAGCTCCGCTTTCTCATTTATTCAATGGAACCCACCTACATGTCACAGGGTCAGTAGACCTCAATTGGTGCCCACCATAAAGGACCTGAACTCGTAAGGAACTCTTGCAATTTTTGTTTCCCTCACACTGGGAAAATTCCCTAAAACATACTAGTATATTGGCACGATCAGTAAATGGTACAAATGTTTGTCCCAACTTCCATCAATTAGTGGAATTGTTGGTTCCTCATGTGAGCAACTAAGACTCATGTGCCCACTGGTGGGTGCCATCATTTAACGGATAGGTTCAATGATCCACCAATTGGAGCCCCCATAGATTAACTTATTTGGAACCTGCCAAATTATTGACCTTTTACTACATCATAGAGATGCACCATTTTGTCTAAAAAATATGTAGTCATTCAACTGAGACAATTAGAAAAAAAAAAAAAAAAAAAAGAGCCTAAGTTGCTACCCTCAGTACTAGTAGTTCCATGACATTAAGAACTTCCATGAATGCATGGCACAATCTTGCTTAAGTAGGGAAATCTTTCACCTCATCTTCAGACCTAGGCGGGGTTGGAAGTGGGACAGCTTGACGATTGAACCTCTGGACATTGTAGAGCTCCATCACCTTGTCATAGTTCTCTGCCCACCACCTCTGAGCTTGCCATTTGTTGAACATCTCTCGGCTAGCAAAACCAAACAAAGTGAAAATTTCAGCAATCTTTGTCTGGCACTACTACATTCCCAAACATGTGCACCATCACTTGGCAAAAAATTAATTACTAGAATTTCTAAGATATAGAATGATTTCAAACAAGCACAAGAATTCCCCAAATTCAAATAAAAAAAAAAAAGAGGAGGAATGATCATATGGAAACCTAAATTGGGTTGTTCATTCATTAGGCGATTACCAAAATGTAGCACAATGGACTACTGTGGACCTTTACCTTGACTGAAAAAGGAGGAGAGGAGTGCTTCAGAGACTCTGCTTGATACTTTTTAGTGGTTGGATTCAAGGTCATTTTATTTCAATAGTATTGAGGAATGAGGACCACCATATTGTGAAAATCATGATGTTCAATACACCACATGTGCACCATACTAGACAATAATTTCATAAGAATTAATTAGGATTTAATCACCTCAGTCAAGGTGATATAATTGCTATAAATCAGAAATACTGCTGCACGAACTTACTGTAAAGTGTAAATAGCACAGCACATCCTATAAAGATTGATGACCCCTCACATTGAGAGGAACGCCAGAACGGAATTCACACCAGAGATCTTTTCTTTTCCTTTCTTCTTTCATCTTTCCATTAACCTGATATGGTGTCAGAGCCGCAAAAGACATCTTTTACTAGCTCATCACTGTGCTAATCATCATTGGCTTGGATTTTTCTGCAAGGAGGTTTACTAGTCCCCTGAAGTTATTTTTGGAGATTTTTTGGAAAACTTCTCCACCTCAGAGGTAGGCTATTTTCTCGATTTGGTGATTGATCTGTTTTTTGGACTGTTTTTCATTTAAACCATCCAAATCATTGGATCTGTGGAGTTCTCCTCTGGAACTATACTGTCAGGTTGTCCCATATCATTCTCCCAATACATTTGCTCTGATATGAGATAAGGAATCTCTGGATCTGATTCGTGGCCTTTCCAGTGAAAGGAGAACTGAGCGACGAAGTACTGGAATTGTTCTTTGAGTTGTATGTTCTGACCTGAGTCAGAATCTTTCTTTCAGCATTGTTTATGGACTGTTTCAAGTTCGCTAGGGCTGTCTTGGATCTGTGATTTGAGATTGTGGATCTGTTATTTGGGCTTTCTTCCAATAACGAATAGCAATTATAGAATGCTTGTCTTGGTCATCGTAATGCACAAAAATCACTATTTATGATGAATTCCAATTTGCTTTAAGTAAATCTAATGCGGAATAGAGGAGAGATGCAGGGCGGGCGTGATAAGATGAAAGGGATAGGGAATCAGGGATTGCCTGAAAATTGGCCTCACACTAAATTCCAATCCATGAGGCAGGAGAGAACTCAAGGAGAAATCGAACAGAACTTGAGAAAGATCCCAAAGAGAAATCGAACAGAACTTAAGAACGATCCCAAAAGCACCCATTTTCATTAATCATCAACCATTATTTAGCCAAAGAAGCTTTACATCAATATATAGGAAAACAAAGACCTAGAATTAATCTGGACCATCTAATGATGTGAACGGCCAAGATTAAAACATCCTTACTTAAGACAAACCATAACAAAACAACTCTAAACAACTCTAAATAAAATAAATAATCATAAACTGAATGGGCTGGGCCCAATGGACCGCGTCAATTTCTCTCCTTCTTGGAGAGAACTCGACCTTGAGTTTTGTAAATACTAAAGACATAAACCATAATAAAACAACTCTTAACAACTCTAAATAAAATAAACAATCATAAACTGAATGGGCTGGGCCCAATGGACTTGGTTGACCCATAGGGATATGGGCCTCTCTTGTATCAACTTCTCCCCTTCTTGGAGAGAACTCGACTTTGAGTTTTGTAGATGTGTTCTAGGATAAAAAGTCAAGTGTACAAATCTTCGATGTTGTTCTTGACCTTTTTTTCTTTGCAATGCTTCAACGCTTGACTCAAAATTATCATCTTCCACTTAGAAGTAGAATGAGGTGCTCCTGACATCTGAAAGATGCTTCAATGTTTGAATCTCTGACATTTGAAATCCGCTTGGGGTGAGGAATGATTGTTAGAAATAAGCAACGCAGGGGGAACTTGATGCTCTTTAATCCAATCACACATGAAATATTGGTCCTTCTCCTTCATCTGCATATTGGCTACAGTGAATTTGTTCAGTCAAACTAAAATCCGATGGCTCTTTCAATGTTATAAAGCATAACTTGTGGCACTTGGAAATTGACAGGAATATTGAATTGACTATCTATAAAATTTTGCTCCCATTATGAAAACGACCACTATTCGCACAGGTCTAGCCATTTTGCTTCTCACCCATGGCATTTCTTCCAGATCAATGTTAAAAATGCCTTTTTGCATGGCTATCTTATTCTCAAGGAAGAAGATTTCAAGTGTTTTCCCCAGGGCATATCTAGCTCTACCCTCATAACGTTTGCAGATTGTGATGCTCACTCTATGGGCTAAAGCAGATGGTACATGTATGGTTTGGAAAATCTTGTCAGAAACTTAATTCAATTTAATTTTCAAAAACAGACAATACGATCCTTCTATGTCCCTTCAATGAACGGGTAATGACGTCACTGTTCTTCTCATCTACATTGATGACACCAATATCACTAGGTCTCATTCCAACAATATCTGTCATCTCTAAGACTCATTCATGCCTCTTTCCATATGAAGGATCTTGATCTTCTCAAATACTTACTTGCTTTTGAGGTTCATACTACCTCCAAAGGTCTCTTTATTAACCAACACAAGTACATCAAAGACCTTATTGAACTCACCTGACTCCAACATTCGACCGCAGTGGACACTCCTATGGAAGTTAATGTCAAATATAGACAGCTTGAAGTTAGTTGATCTGCTTTCTGATCCTACAATATATCCATAAGATTGTTGGGAGTCTTGTCTACTTTTTTTTTCTTTTGGTATCCCAACCAAGGGGCGGGAACCCTGAGATGGTCACACCTGCTAGGAGATCGAAACTTGCACATGCAAGGGGACACAACTCGCACATGTGAAGTAAAAGGAACTCGCACATGCAAGGGTACACAACTCGCACATCGAGGTAATGGGAACTCGCACGTACAAGGAGGGGTGAGGTACTAAACTCTCATCAGAAAGCTCTTTTTCCACTGTTCTTCATCTTTCCATTAATCTAATAGATTTTAGAGCATGCTTGAAGGGAGAGAGACCACCAAATGAAGGGTTAAAAGAGAGAAAAAGGAGGAGAAGGGAAAGAGGTGGAAAAAAAAAAGTTTTTCTTCTATTGGCTATAAGCCTATAACCATAGAGCTTCAACAGTGATTTATGTGGTGCACCAAAAGCTTCTTGCTAGAGGTGTGGAAGCGGGTCTTGTAGTCTCTTGCATGTTATATTAGAGAAAGTAAGAGGATATTAATAAGAATACTTTGGTACTACCTAAGATATTTTTACAACCGCTACTTCTCCATAATGTCAAGGATTTCTCAATCCCAAATTGACCATAGAAGTAACCTCTACTGGTTAACCATGAACAGTGGATTTCTTTTGTGGTTGGCGGTCTTACTTTCTCCATTTACTTTTCTCCCATTTGTTGAACGTGATCCTTGTCATTGTTGTATGTTATTGGGTATTCTTCTGTGTTTGAAAGATCAACTACAGTGGTGGATTAATGATGCAGCAGATCATGGCTACTGTAAGTATTATTGGTTTGATACGTCTTGGACATTTAAAGGGATGTTAATGACCTTTGATCAGTCTTGGACGTTTAAAGTGGTGTTAATGAGCCAAGTCAGGCCTGGCTAATACTTGTAAAGCCCAACCCATTTATTTATTGGGCCTAAAATTCAGGACAGCAGCCCAAGGGTCCAAAAGCATGTTTCAATCCATATGTAAAATATATACAGCCCAGTTGTTAAAACATGTCGTGCCAAGCTACGACCAAGTATTATAGGCCCCATACATGGCCCATTTAACAAAAACCCAAACAGTGAGACCTCTCTTGCTCAGGTTGAATTTGCTTTCATCAATATGGTGAACTAGTCAACTGGAAAGCTTCCGTTTGCGATTGCGTACGGACGACTGCCAAAGCATGCATTAGACTTGGTAGATTTTCCTAAACCTCCAGATATGAGTATTGTAGCAGAAAACATGGTCAACAGAATCAAGGCAATGCATGCAGACATTAAGAAACAACTCGAAGAGTCTAATGCAAGATATATGGCAGATGCAGACAAGAAAAAGAGGCTGAAGTTGTTCCAAGAGGGAGACTTGGTGATAGTCTATCTAAGGAGAGAACGTTTTCCAGCAGGTATTTACAAGTTACAACAAATTAAAGAACAAAAAGTTTGTCCCCTATCAGATACTCAATAAGATCAATGACAACACCTATGTTGTTGAGCTTCTTGGAAACACGGTCATATTTCCAACATTCAATGATACAAATTTGTCCAAGTATCATCCCTTGGAGGAGCCAGTTTACCCAGAAATCAACTCGAGAGCGAGTTCTTCTGAAGTAGAGGGGATTAGAGGGAATGATGGAGAACAAATGTTGGAACAATTTCTAGAACAAGAAGATCATAAAAGGTCAAGCCAAAAGGCTTAAACGATAGTGTCAACTTCAAATGGCCATAACTTTTGATCTGGTCACGGGATGTTCCAGTACTGGCTTTGAAGCTATGGATGTGTTTTATGCTCTAAAGTCTAAACACCTGCCTCCGATCGGTGCTATTGTTGGAGGTGAAATAAGGCCATTTCAAACGTTAAAATTAAAATTTTGTGCGAAACTTACTGTTTATAGTAAGTTTTGTTTTGCTTATTTTAGAGTTTTGTTGAGTCCATTTGGGGGGTAAACTTTTGTAGAAATTTACTTAGGTGTTAGTCCGAGGGTTTTGATGTAATTTGGATTTTTTACTATTTTTAGTCATTTTTAATTTTTAATTATTTCAAGAAAGTTAGGGTTTTAGACGCTATATAAGTCATTGTTATTTTCTATTGACAGAATATAATACAGAGTTTCAGTTTCTCTTTAGGGCTTTCACTAGGTCTTACTTGTGTATTGAGGGTTTTGTTATCAGGTTGAGGAAGGTGATCTTGCTCCTTTACTCTTTTTCACTTTCCACCATGCAAGAAAGAAGAAGAAATGAGGATTGAGAAAATTTCCTCGGATGTCAAATTTAAATTATGCAGCAGTTTTCTCCACCTCCACTTTCACCTCGGTCCTCCTCATCCAAATAATATACCAAATTTTCTACAACGGCGAAATACCAAAATGGCCACTGCTTGGTGATCACCATAAAACCCAACAGTATGTTGTATCTAACTCACACAAAAAGAGAAGAAAAAAAAAATTCCATGAACAACGATGCCATGTACTAAAATGGATGAGCCCATTTGGGGCCCTCCTGTGATCCCCATGAACTCCTCTCCATACCGAAACTTTAGATGTTGGATTTGTCCCTGAAAATATTGGGCCCTATCCGACCTTTGATTTTTAGGTCTTGATATCTCAACCACCCAATCTCCAATCAAGCTAGTTTTTGGACCACTCTTTACTCATGCACCTACCTTCCAAATCACCCCAGGCAACTACAATGAGCGAATCACTTGAGGGCCACCGGTGATCTCCGTAACCTACCCATGCACTATCTATGCAGGGAATAAAATTGAGGTCACAAGAGTTGTGCAGGGAAGATCCATTAATCATTGGCAAACTGCTGCAAGACTTATTATTTAGGTAGTACATAGTATAAGTGTCTATGATGCACGCATACTTCCAAATGGGCAACGTATCATGTCATGTCATATCCGACACTTCACCTTTTATGTTTAAAACCTGTGTCTGCCATGTCTATGGTGTGTCCGTGCCGTAACCGGCGATCATAGATATCCGTCTGCCCAAGAGATCAAATGGCATCACCCACCTTTCAGGATAGAAAGAAAAGGACCTCATCTAGAATGTAGAGAGAGCTTGATAATTACATCAAAGAGAGCAATGCAAATACTAATACGAAAGCCTCTCAACAAAAAAGGGCAAAAACAGTCCCTGACTGTAGATTAGGTGGTTAGGGCCGCGAGTGTGCCTGTGAGTTTGAATCCACCTTGAGGTAAGCAAGCAGGTCAACACCAAAGTACTATATGACCGATCCATACTAGTTAAAAAAAAGAGCACTCCGAGTTAATTTGCTAATTTTCTAGATCAAACCAATGAACTAATCAAAGAAGATACAAAATCACCAAAAACATAACAAATAGGAGACAAAGATGAATAATGATCATAGACAAGAAGAATACCTGAATCTAATCCTCTTGAGATCATTTCCGCCCTGAGGCAGGGAAACAAAAGTAATCAGAACTCCTGGCTCTACCTGCGCAACCCACTCCTTGGGCTCATCTTCTTCCATAAAAACAACTGCAGCCCTGGTTGAACCCGTCTCTGTCCGGCCACTCATTGAAGGCGTTGCTTCCCCGCTAGATATCCCCTTAATTATCTCCTTTCCAAACAACCTAGGGGTTGAGCTTGAGCTCCCTGTTCGCCTATACGAGCAATGGAACCTCTCTGAGGCCGAGGCTGCTTCCGAATCCGTATAATTCCCATGCTGCCCTGCTGCTCCTGAACAGGGCTTGCACTGCCTATATGCCCCCGACGCCTTCAACGCCATATCCTTGATCTGCCCCACACAACATTTCAAATAAAAAGGGAAACTTTAATGGAAAATTTTCATTGAACCCAATAAGATCCCTCTACAGAAAAGGAAAAGGAAAAGGAAAAGGAAAATCTCTCTTCCCCTTAGAATCAAAAGAACAATATTCATGAGTCTCAATTCAAACCCAAAAAATCTCCCTGTCCAATTCCATAAAATAATTTACAACTTTGCAACTTTTTGGTAAAAAAAATCAAAGGAACAATATTCATGAGTCTCAATTCAAACCCAAAAAATCTCCCTGTCCAATTTCATAAAATAATTTACAACTTTGCAACTTTTTGGTAAAAAAATCAAGAATTTTTAAGCCTTTTGATTTGTCAGTAGCTATATTTTTCTTCCCAGAGTCCCCATTTTAATAGTAACTGGAAATTCTCATTGAACCCAAAAATCTACTCGTCAAATGAAATCAAAACAAGAACTTTTTTTTTCTAAAAACGCGAAATGAAAGAGGAGAAAAAGTAACAGTCACAATCACCAACTCATTTGCGCTCAAATTTCAAACTATAACTTGCAACTCTTACATATATATACTTTCCTAGAAAAACAAAAAAAATTGCAGTTCAAAGAGCCTGGATTAGGTAGAAGTTATTCTCTTCTTCCTAAACTTTCCTCTCATTTCCTGTATCTGTTTCTTAGCTTGATTTTTACATAGAAAGAAGAATCTCTAACCATTCACAATAATTTGTTCTTCTCCAATTTTACCTGAGCAGTAAGAGCTTTGATAGCTTGCTTTTTACTAGGCGTGGCGCTGGACTCTTCGTCATCCCTTTCATGAAGCGAACCCCCACCTCCACCACCACCACCGATCTGCTTCGAACACGCGATGCAGGTCAGCATCTCCTCCGCCTCTGCAAAAAAATCAAAAGAAAACAAACTAAGAGAAAGCAACAAAATCAAACCGATCCTTTCCTCCTCTTCTCTCTTACCACCACCCGAGATCTACAACTTCCTTCCTTCACCAAATCACTCCTTCCACAGCAGCTGCTTTTTAACTCTTTCAAAGCTCAGACGACAGGAATGAATGAATCACTGCTCCTGCTCAGATCCTTCAATGAACTCCATTTATTCACCAACTGAAGACTTCAGACGCTTTAAATCGCATGCAGAAGAAGACAAAGAGACGTGTCGGTCGCAGAGAGCAGAAGAATCGAGAGAGAGAAGCTCTAGAGAGATCGTTAATGGCGGGATTTGATTTCTAGGGTTTGTAATTATAGCCAGCTCTCTAGGTTTCGATCTCGGTTGCAGGATTCGAAGCGATCGAAAGAGAAAAAGGAACGAGTGTTTTTCTTTGTCTCTCGCGACCGCATTTTGCTGCGGTAGTGACTGGCACCAGGAGTAGTGTGCGTGTGTGTGAAGTACTACTGCAGTTTCACAGTGGGCCATTCTTTCGCTACCGGTTACCGAAAGCTCTACCGGTTGGAACCGTACGGTCACTGTTGTGTGTGTTTTTGTTTGTTTTGATGAGGTGTTGTGGTACGCGGCCCGAGAGAATCTATCGATTTGTTCTGCGCCCGAGTCTTTTGATCGTGATCAGGGTCCAATGTTTTGTTTTTTGGGTGAGTGTGACTGACTGATGGACGACTGTGATTTTGTATAGATCTGGTATGAGGCCCACCCGATGGACCGCTCAGATGAATGATATGAATGGGTCGAGTAAAATAGGAGTTTGCTCGGGTCTCTTTTGTTGTTTTTGCCCCGCTTGGTTGGGTTTGGGTTGGGTCATGGGTGAGAATGGAGACGAGGTTTTTGGGTCTAAGAAACACCAGAAGTGAAAGGACAATGGATGGCTTTTTGGGTTTTGGAACTTATGGTGGTCTGCCGGATCATACTTTGGTTTGAATGGTCTTCACCCCCTGTAACATTTGATGAATGAATAATGATGATGAATGAATAATGATGCTATTGGTTGTTGGTGTTGACGACGTGACGACTTTGTTTTTTTTTCTCTAACCAATTATAATTTTTCTCTTTTTTCCTATTTGTGCAATAATGACGGGGTTATCTTGCTTCCCCATTTAAAAAAGGATTAAGCATAATAAAAAGAGGATTTTATCAAAAATAATAATAATAATAACTTTAAATGGCGACTGCACCAAACATAGAACTTTAGCCAGTAGTGCACGAAACAGGGAATCCGTACAGAAAAAGTAATTTTTTTTTTTCAAATTTTTTTTTTTTGTGGTCGCATTTGACATTCATTTTCTGTGTTGAGGGTCGACTGCAACCCTCGCTATAATAAGTGAGAGTCGCATTCGACCCTGAGCAGGCGTAACATCTGCATCTTCTTCCTTCTTACTCGAGTGTTTGAGTTTTTTATTAAAGGAAGAGAGGAGTGGAAGATTTGCCTCTTAAAATTACTTTTTTGGTAAATTTCTCATAGGGGATCCTTCCAAAAAGAAGCTCTTGCACCTAAATTTCTAGCATGTTATGGTTTTGTGCTGCTAAAATGGAAGAATGGATTGGATGAGCAATTCAAAAGCTAAGATCCACACTCAGTTTGTGCTTTAGACCAGAAAAATCATGCCCATACAAGAAGATACCAATGGCCTAAAATAAAAGATGCTATCAACAAGAAAACCAGAGATGAGGAAGAGAACATGGCACTAGCAGTTCACATGATGCACAACTAATAGACAACATTTATTAGGGACTGAACCTTTCTTAAATTGACCAACCTACCAACAACATTTTTAGGGCCGATTGATAATTTACTAGGTTAGATCTTCCAGTCATCTCTTTTTTTAATCGAAAACTCGAATACTAGAGAAAAAAGGAAGAAGATAAAGAAGTTATGCCTGCTCAGGGTCGAATGTGACCCTCACTTGTTATAGCAAGGGTTGCAGTAAACCCTCAATATAAAAAATGAAGGTTGAATGCGACCAACCAAAAAAATGGTGAAAAAAGTTACTTTTTTCTGTACAGATTCCCTGTTTGGCAAACTACTGGCTAAAGTTCCCTGTTTGGTACAGTGGCCACTTAAATTTATTTTTTTGGTAAAATCCCCTAATAAAAAAGGCAAGTTTAATTTTAGAACAAATTACTGAAGAAATCTACATAGATGTTCGGTGCACCAAAAAGACCCTCATAGTTCCTTTATAAAGATAAATACCATCTTGTCAGCTTTCTCTTTTATTTAAGCGACGTTATCAAGGTCATCTTCAAGAGTATTGATCTAATTAGTTGAGTTCATTGTTTGTTCGTCTCAATTCAGGGTGTAGGTCCATAAATTTTAATTAGAAAATCATCAATTCAAATTTAATCTCATGGAGTACTAATGAGAATTCAGTCTTGAAATATATGAGAATTCTTGATGTTGTCTCTTATAAGTTGGATTAGCTACTGCTCAAAGACCCCTAAACATAAAAGCGGGATATCTAAAATCTTAGAGAGTTTTTTACACTAAAAAGTGAATTCATGAGGTTGGAATTTTTAAAATTCACAAAGCAATCAATCAGGGATATGAAAATCCTATCATCAGTAAAGTATCAAGGGCAAAAATATCCCTATCATCAGTAGTCCTTGCAGACAGATGCTACAACCTGTTGGAAGTAAATTGTGTTAATTTGTGTGACAACTTACATTATCCTTTTTCATTCCTTCCAACCTTGCCCAAGAAAATATAGAAGTAAAATGTAAAAGTAAAAAAAAAAAAAAAGACTTGCTAACTTTCACTTGGATACAAGCTATAAGTACCATTGGACAGTGATCACTGTGACAAGGGCCTAGTGACATTTGACAGTTTGGTGGGTTTAGTATCTAATTTGATGATTGTTAACGGTGTTGGAGCTTAACATTGTGATGTGGGAGAATTTACTACTACTTGCAAATTCTGACTGCTTGAATGACACCAACTCAACTGTTATTTCACTTTGGAGTGAGATATAATGTTCTATGGAAATTGTCTGGCATCTGAGTTTGACACAAATTCAAGTTTTATTTACTATGGAACTCCATCATACTATAAATCCGATCGACCATAAGCATCTGATACCTAAATCCTCTTGGACGATAGGAATGAATCATTGCTCTTGCTCAGATCTTTCAATAAACTCCATTAATTCACCAACCAAAGATTTCATGCGCTTTTAAATCTCATGGTGAAGAAGACAGATTGAGCGGACCCAGACCTAAGTTGAACGAAATTTGTTGGACACAAATTGAGATTTTGGACCCGAACTACTACTCTAGCTTGGACCCAACACCACTGCTAATGCAAATCCAGCAAGTTGACAGCCCTAATCAAACTTATTAATGCAATAAATGTACTTTTAACAAAAAAGAAGAAGAAAGACCTCCATTTCATCATTCAAATTTCTTAATATTCTGTTTTTGGAAAGATATTTTTATTGAAATATCTCAATATACTTGTATGACTTAGAGAGAAGTATAGATAATAGATTTGAAGAAGCGCAACCTATTTGAGAATTTAACACAAAATAGACAATAATGACAAAACATAATTCATGTAGCTGATACTCTTGTGACAAAGCTTTGATGATGATAATTGAGATAGAAATATCACAATATTTTTGTGATTAAAAAATAGGGAAACACAATGCTTTTAGAATTTACACTATAAATTATTGGAAAATATCACAAAATGCTAAAATCTCATGAAGAAGTTAAAATCCAAGATTCAGAAAATTCCCCAAATTAAGGACTTAATTAATGGTCATTGATCCAGAATGGACAAGAGAATTGAAGTGTGTACACCCTTTTTTCTAACCCTAGTAGTTTAAAGGATCTATGGCGTGAGGATTGTTGCTTCTTTTTCCTTCAATATAAGCAATCCCAGTAGGGAATGGAGGTTTCCTTAAACATTATCAAAAGACAGTAGCTTTTAGTTGGCAGCCCACAAGTGAATGCTTCATCACAATATAGCTACTTACATGATAAGCCAAGCCTATTTCATCAAAAGGAACAGGAGTTAATTCCAACTAATTCACTCTAAAGCTTGTAGCCACAATCTTTTGAGCTATGAGGAGTGTGGTTCAAATTGGACCCATATGTGAAATTGATGAATCCTGCAAGTAAGACCCAATTAGATGAGTTTAGTGTGGATGTTGTCGATGCCAATGTCTATTTTAGATGGTGAGAGATACGAGGTAAGCATTCATTCACTAGAAAGCTGAAATACCTAATGATAAGTGCAAGCCCTACCGACACACTGATAGATCATCAGCAGTGTTGGTACCTCCCATTCATAGGGATACCCAGGGATTCAATCCCTAAATTATTAGGCAGTAGCTTTACAACTTCTGCTACTAGTCCGATGTTGAAAAAAAAAAAAGTAAAAAAAGTTGCAAGCGTCACTAATATATGTAGAACCCCACTGATAGTAGATTCAGTTGAGTTTAAGCACAACAGATTAATTAGGGCATGTTTGTTTCAATAAAATTCATAGGAATTCACGGTGAAATGAGTTCCACCAAAGGATTATTAAAGATAAGTTGAGGGTTGAAGGGTACAACGTGAGGTGTAAAGGAAACAGGACTTTGACTTTCCTATGTATTGAATTACAAAGGTAATGACTGGGTGTGCATTTTCCATCTTCTCCTAATTCAGTTTCCAAAAGGGGGGGTTATTTGGCAATCAATTTTTAATATTCATATTTAGTTTTTTTTTTTTATAAGAAATACAATCTTAGGTATTTAATTACATGAACCTGACAGGCCCTTCGTGTCTATAGTTACAACTCTAACATGAAATGTGCAAAACAAATGTCGTACTATTTCTTTTTAATAATGCGTATGTCCAAGCAAAGTATTCTTATACCTACATACAAAGAACAAATGAGATATTCAGAACTTTGCGAACTACCGCGGGATTAAATTAATGAGCCATACGATGAAATTATGGGAGAGAGTTATTGAGAGAAGACTAAGAAGAACAACAAACGTTTCAGAGAATCAATTTCGTTTCATGCCAGAGAGATCAACCATGGAGGCTATCTTTCTCCTGAGAAGGTTAATAGAACAGTATAGAGGAGGTCAGAGAGATTTACATATGGTGTTCATTGACTTGGAGAAGGCCTATGACCGGGTTCCTAGGGAGATTCTATGGAGAGTACTAGAAAAAAAAAGAGTATGTGTCGCAAATTTTGAGGCGATAAAGGATATGTATGATAGAGTTGTGACATCTATAAGAACGACTGGTGGAGAGACTAAAGAGTTTTCCTATCACGATTGGTCTACACCAAGGTTCAGTGTTAAGCCCGAATTTATTTGCCCTATTTATAGATGAGATTATAAGACATATCCAGAATGAGGTGCCGTGTGTATGCTATTTGCAGATGACATTGTTTTAGTGGATGAGACGAGATGAGTGAATGCTAAGTTAGAATTGTGGCGGAAAACGTTAGAGACTAAATAGTTCAGGCTAAGTCGATGTAAGATGGAATATATGGAATGCAAGTTTAGTCAAAGTAGGGCACCTGGTAACATAAAAGTAAGTTTGGGCACACAAAATATTGTAGAAAAAGAAAACTTTAGATACATTGGATCTATGGTGCAACAGGATGGATGAATTGATACTGATGTAAGTCATATGATTCAGGCAGGGTGGACAAAATGGAGGAGTGCTTCAGGCGTCTTGTGTGATCGGAAAGTCCCCCTCAAAATTAAATGAAAGTATTATAAGGTGGCGGTACACCCATCGTTGTTATATGTATCAGAGTTTTGGACAGTAAAGTATAATCATGTTAAGAATATGGAAGTTGTGAAGATGAGAATGCTAAGATGGATGTGCGGGATCACAAGGAGAGATATGATTAGGAACGAGGAGATTAGGGGCAAAGTAGGAATAGCATCGATTGAAGATAAAATGAGAGAAAATCGACTGAGATGGTTCGGCCATGTTAGAAGGCGTCAAACGGAGGCACCTGTTAAAAGGTGTGAAAGCATGGAGATTGCCAGTAGTAGGAGAGGGAGAGGGAGACCTAAGAGAAGTTGGAAAAAAACTATTAAACATGACCTTGCCTACATGGATCTAACGGAGGACATGACCCTAAACAGATTTGATTAGCATCGTCAAATCCAAATAGCCGATCCAACCTAGTGGGAAAATGATTGGTTTGGTTTGGTTTGGTTTGGTTTTTGTATGTCCAAGAAGTTTATCTTTCTTAGATTCTTTTTTCCGAGCTTCACTACTCTACATTTGATGCTCATGAAATCGTTTGCCAAAGTTAATTTTCTAGCTTTTAGGTCATGCCAATCATGGGCGGACCTACACGGTAGCTTTTGGGGGTTGCAAGGCCTCCTTTTACGTTCGCTAAATAATTAGCTTTCAAACGGACCATGCCTCGTCAAAATAAAAATAAGCCCTAGCCCCCTTCGAAGGACAGAAGAATAAAGAAAGTAACATCTTGGCCATCATCCGCCCCATCTCAAATGAAAATTTTGGGTTCGCCACTGAATTGCCAATCAAAGGAAATTTGAGTCCCTGCCAATCAAATAAAAATGTTTTTCTTCTAAATGGCCGTTCCAAATTTTAAAGACTCTCAATTTCTCTGTATGCAACAAATATCCTAACAAATTTGATTAAGTTGGACCATTTCAGGGATTTAAAAAAGTGAAACTAAAATACTCAGTATGCTATATATATATATATATATATATATATATAAAGAGAGATGCTCCTATAAGAGCTGCTCTCACCTCATTATAAGAGATAAGATGGGAGCCCTTACAACCATATCCAATGTCAATAACTTAAATGTAAGAGTCCCACCTTATTTTTTATTTTAAGATGAGAGATATATCTCATATAAGCATTTCCCATGTATAAAAACACATGCATAATTCATATAATTATGGCATTGGACTTCCTTTTCTGAACTGGGGTCCTTTCAGGTATTTCATTTCCCACTCTATAAGACAGGATGCTTACTTAAAGACTTATGTGGCCCACCATGGACAGGTGAGAGCACCTAGTTTAGTGCCCTGGTCATGTGTGGACCCTACCTTTGACCCTTTTCTGTCTATCTACATTTATTGCATGTGTGTTTTTCTTCTATTGCTGATGCAGATTTACTTTGTCTTTTTACCATTCTTCTTCCTCCACTGACTGGGAATTCCATGAAAAGCGCAAATACAGTAAACCACCTGAATCTGTCCTCTAGCTGTTTGGACAAATACTCTTTGTGATTGGTCACTGGAGCTCTTGGAACAGCACAGAAATGGTGCATGATGTGAATTGTGGGGCCCACCTTCAGTGTCCAAATGCAGAAAACTGCAGAAGATGATCCCAACCATCTAGTAATGAAAACTCTACTCTATTCATGTTTCCACAGGCGTCTTTCTCAGCGGAGTACGGTTTCAGGTGCTCTCGAAAAATACAATCGTGTCGATCATTTCCACGTGCCTGGGAGAGAGAGAGATTACCGGGTCCCACACCGAGTAATCGCCGATTTTTTAATGTTTTTTCTGGGTAACAATGACTTGAAAGTAGGAAGTCGCTTTCTCGTCAAAACAGTTGGAGACGCAGATGGGAGTGGGCGAGTTGAAAAGTGGGATGAAAAGTGGGCCCCACATGGGCTGGTGCCTCGTACTCTTTTGGGGTAAGTGAAGAGTCAAAAAGGTCCTGCTGCAACAGGGAATTAAAAACACTCTTTCTATGGCTTGCCTCCTCTGTGCGTCTTGCATATGATAATGATATGCCATAATCTTGTCGAGATCCTCCAATCCAATGTAGTGAACGCTGATCCAGACCGTCAGATCCTTGGACACATTCCTAATACTAGGACCCATTTAGCATCATTCTTATTCCTCATGATGTTTCATTTTGAAAACGAATAAAGAAAAACATATTTAACAGGCAATTTTGTGAGGGAAAAAAAATCTAGAAAGAGAGAGATAGAAATGGAGAGATTATGTAGATATGTAAAAAGAAAGTGAAAAAATAAATGGAAATAGAAGAGAAATCTAAAACATATGAAATATGCTGAAAATATGTTTATTAAAAATATAAATATGTTATGTGTTTCATGGGAAAATAGTGAATAAATCATAAAAAATAATATATCTCATTTCAAGCAACATCTTTAAAATATGTAACAATAAAGACAGAATTAGATCCCTTCAGTTTCTCATGAATGGTTCTCATTATCAACTCCATTTCCTTATGTTATATTTAATTTATTTCTAAGATATTCTCATATGAATCATTCATATATATCTTCAAAAGAAATTTATTATCTTGAAGAAATATTGGGTGGTTTTCAAACTTTATGATTTTTAATGATATAATTGAAAAGGGATAGGTGTAATGTGCATGAGGGCATGAGTTCAAACCTCTTTTAGATTATGCAAGTATTTCTAAAAGTAGCTAAAGATTGAATCAACACATATAAATATCCATAATTTGAAAAATTAAATTTAGGGGAAGTGGAAATTGAATAACCAACTAGCACTAGGTAATCAAATCTTAAGACACCGATCGTTTTATCTACGTCTTCACCATATATACATCATATGTTACCTCTTTATTAATCAATTTTCTGGTACCCAAGCCAAAGGGGGCTGGGGCCCCATCGAGCTCTTAGGTCGGCTAAGAGGGATCCTTCAGCGAGAGAAAGTTACATGCCCAAGAGTGAATCATAGGACAACCGATTGAGAAAGTGACGCAACTTGCTACTGAAATAAGACTCTATTTTCAATTTAATAATCCTTTGTTGCGTTGTCTTATTTAGCATTGGTCATCTCAAAAATACATGTGTGAATTAATAAGTACTACATCAATACTCTATATCTGATTTACAAAAATCTTGCACATACATTATTCACCTATGCTAAAACCTTTACTCCAAAATAAAAAAATTTCATATACTATAACTTATAATCATTTTTTTTTATTGATGGACTTCAATGAGAGATTTCGATCTTCAAATGAAGCCCATGCCTGACCTATTCTGATGCATACTGCAGATGACCATTGTAAGAGTGTTAGTTAATTTTAAAAATGTAACTGCTGAATTGGGCCTACTTTGAAAATTCACTGCCATAACCTGACAAGCCTGTCCCTGTTGTGTACGTATCAGTCTAACTTGGTCGTGAAAGTGAGAGGAGAGAGCCTCAGGCACCTGCAAGTTGTGTGCTCTTCAACCAAAATCCACAGAAAATTCATAAATGGACAGTCAAAAGAATAAATTCTACCTTGTGGTATGTGGAGTAAATTTCACTCTAATTACATCCATTACTTACAAAGGATATGGATAAATATTATAAAAAAATTCATGTGTCATTAGTGATAAATTTGATCCAATCCCAACTAAAATTAGTGATAAATTTGGAGAGATGACATTAATTTTTAAAGGGTAAGCTAAACCAAGGAGCCTAATGGTTTGTTTGTGAGTTAGGTTTTTTTTTTTTAATCTCTGATTTGTACTCTCATATAGCCATGTAGCGCCATGCCTGAGTCCATAAATCATAGGAGCTACAACCATGTATTAGTTGTTTATAGGGAGATTAGAGAGGGAGGTGACTCATCACTTAGCTACTAGTGGATTGCATGAGCTTGAAAAGATTATGACTAATTAAAAAAAAAAAAAAAAAAAAAAAAGAGTGGTGCTCTTTCAATGTTTGAATCCTTTCTCCCACTCATAAATCCTAAGTGAAAGGATTGAAACTCCACCGCTGGGCCCTCTTAATGAAAATATAAGCTACTCAAAATGAACTCCCTTCCGTATATATATGCGGGATGTCTCTAAGGTTATCTTTAATAGGAGCTGGTCCCATTATAAGATTAAACATACAATTGATAATGTTATTAACATGATTTTCTTCATTATTAATAGTATTTATTAATCATGTCATTAATTTTATATTCGATTTTACAGTCATACCAACTCCTGTTAGAGAAAAATTTGAAAACATCATATATATATATATATATATATATGGGAGGATTCATTTTTGAGTGGCTCAACTTTTTAATAAGTTGGCATTGCTTTCAAGTTCCGCTCCTTCTAAGCATGTTGGTTTTATTTAACGATAAAAAGTAAGATAGAGTGAATATCAAATCATTGAAAAAAAAAATAATTATGCAAATAAGGTGAAGTATACTCTCTAGTAAAGTTAAAATATATTTATTTTCATGAGATAATGTAATTATAAGTATGATGAGAAATAATTAAGAAGCCACAAATAACCACTTTGCATGTATTTTGTGAAGTAATTTTTTTTTCAGCGTAGATCAAGTAAAAGTACATGTTTTTATTTTTGTAGCGGAAAACTTTACTTCTTCACTACTTGCTTGTGGGCAGTGGTCTACAATTTTACTTAATCCCTTGAAAACTCAACATTGTCTGGTAGCCTCTCTTACTCTAGTAAGACACTGGTTACAGGTATGATAGCAAGTCTCTTTCTTCTGCCAAACTGCAGAGGACACGGATGACCTATTCGTGTGCATGGCCAGTTGCAGACTTGCAGTGCAACTGGCGGAAAGAGAAGAGAGAAAGCAGTACGTCTGCATGCCTCTTTTCAATTTTGAAGCGTGGGGGAATTTATGTCTTTATCAGAATCTATGTTGCCAGCGTCGGTGAATACTGTGGATGACGACCTCCCCCATTAATGAGTTTGATGATAATAGGAGAAACCTGACATGTCTCTTCCCTCTTGTCTCATCTAGTCAAAGACTTGTCTTGTACTAGTATCTTCCATCTTCCACACTCGTACTGGACCAATTCGATCTGTCAAAGTCAGGTGGGCCCCACCCCAGATTGTTGACTGATGGCTACACATGGCCAAAGTAAACAGACCATAAATTAAGTGATGGCCCACTGACACAGACAGTGGGTATTGTAAAACTCATCCAATTAAAAGCTGTGAATGCCAGATTCCATATAGCATTTGCAGTTTGCAGAAACCATTGACCATGAAATCTGAGGCTTCTTTCTTTCTTTCCGATGAGATCTGTAGCTATCAATCATATCATGGGTCATCCCCATTCTTCTCATTCTCTTCATGGGTTATCAAATCCAGAAACCACGAGCATTTGTGGGGAGAAATGTGAAGACCACGATTCAAACTTCAAAGGATCAATTCATGAAGAGGTTAGACATCTAGTTCAGAAGGATTGTCAGATCAGTGGGATTTTAAGGCCATGGCCCATCCGTGGTGGACCTAACCACAATTCCATAGTTTGGATCTCATACAATTATGCCCATAATAAGATAGATATTTCAGTATGGCACAGGAACGGTGACTGAACAGGTTTCTTCTTAAAATCAAATCGTAAGAATTACTCGCCTCGAGATAAAATAAATACAGAGTGAAATAAATTCTAACGTTTTACTTTTGTTCCGGTACATGGCAACCAAGCATGTCCTAAATTCACCTTGCAAGTCTGGTTTAGTTGGTGGGTTGAAGTATAAGAAATTGTGGTGGATTAAATTGAGGGTTGAATAGCTTGTATGGCATGAACCCTAATTAACCTAAACCATTTATTAACCACTTTGAAGATTTTAACTCGAACCAGGAATTGACATGTTAGGTTCAAGCCATAGTACTGGTGGGTTAATCCAGGAATTGCCCACTCTAATTCTACCCAACACCCTTATCTTTTTTTTTTTCACTTTTTGACTTCCACGGTCTCTGACTATTGGTGGTCTTATTGAGGTAATGCAAAGATTTTCATCTAATCACTATCATTTTCTTTTGCATGCGAGCTTTCATTAGGAAGAAAAATTACTAGAATCTCGGTCAATCCTCCACTTGGGTCGGCCACAAGCCTTCATGTTTTCTCCTCCTCACATCATATATCTCAGACTAATGAGAAATTGAGGCTGCCTGGCAAGAGTGCTAAAACCTCAATTTATCGTCATTTTATCGAAAACGATAACCCGAGCGAATCTCGCGATATCTAAATCACATTACCATGAATGATTTGTGGGACCTTCCTGTAGAGTTGTGGGCAACCAACTCACATCAATGGAATGAAAAGTCTTGGGGAAGAATGGAATGCTTATGATGATGACAAAATGCCTTACTTTGTGGTGACAGACTTCATTTTCTATGATGAAGCAGCTGGTTGTAGTTGTTAATTTTTTCTACTTATATAATTTCATGGGCTAGACATGTTCTTAAAGGAGAAGGATCATGCCCCTATAATCCGGGGTTCCATTCAATAGTTTATCAATCATATGATGCACAACTTGCTGCAACTTGGTGAGCTCTACTATTCCAATTATCTCAATGGAATCTCCTACTTAAAAGAGTCCATTTACTGCTTTATTTTAAGTCTGTAAAGGGCCTTTATTTTCTTCCTTTTTTTTAAGTTGTCGTCCTAGTTTCCTAGCCTCGTCAATTTGTAACTGGTGGTCAACACTCAACAGTAATCAAAACATGTATCCAAGGACTCAAGTTTTGGAAAAAGTTATTCCGAAGAACACAAATTGAAAAAAAAGGCTATAGTTCCAATTTCAACTCAAGTCCTTGAGGATCTGTTTTTATCCCTACTAGTATGGGTCCAATATTTGGAGCCATTTTTAGTTTAGGTCTGGACTTGGGACCATTAAATGTACCCTATCAGGTCCAATTTGTACCCAAGGATCTATATATCATAATGATCTATTGCCCTAGCTGAGACCCACAAGGGAGTCAACAGGTGAGCATGCTCCTTTATATGTGGTAAATGTATGTATGCCTGCATGCAAGTACAATATGGATCAACACAACTTGTTTACATCCATAGTAGTCAGCCTCTCTGATTCATTTAATATTTAATTAAACAACTTAATTTATTGTGTTGGTGTTTTTTAAACATTACATATGCAAAACATTTCATATGAAATAACATTAAAAGCTCGAGCTGTTAGTGAACAATATAAACTCAACAGACAGACATAACGGAACAGACCAGACTAGTGAATAGTATAATAAATTAATAATGTATATCAACAATTTTGAGAATTATTATTGTGTAGTAACTTTCTTAGATTAGGACATCTGATGGGTAATTTAAATATCACCCACGTATGTCATGCATATAATTTTGTTTTCATTGAGGATTTTGGTTTTCTTTGTTAAAACTATGTTATAAAAGAACCAAGACAACATGACTGGACCGACATTGAGCCTACACTGCATATAATCAATGCTCAAATCTATGTAATCTCCTTATCCCTTAGAATATAGAAAGCAAGAACCTGAAGTCCTCTTTTTTTTTTTTTTTTTTAAGTCGTATTTAAACAGCCTGTGCTGTTTTGTTTTCTATTCAAAGACCCAGTGACAAGAAATATTCATTGCTTGCTGAGTATGCGACCAAAATGAAATGGAAAGTTAGTGAGCCACTGAAGGCTGAAGAAAAGCTTTTGTTTTGTTAGTGAGCCACTGGCTGAAGAAAAGCTTTTGTTTTGTTAGTGAGCCACTGAAGGTTGAAGAAAAGCTTATTAGAAGAATGTCGCCACCACAGGCTTAAAAAGCTAAGCTAATGGGTCCTGCAATTTGGTTCTGGAATTGGTTTGTCTCCATTCCTGTAAAGAAATCAGTAGGGTCCTTGGGGGAACAGGGATGGGATTTGGTTGTTGGTTGTTTGCTGTGACATATTTTCTCATGAAAAAAATAAAAAAAAATAAAATTGAATCAGTTTATCTTGATAAAGAGAATTTCGATTTTGAATGGCCGTTGTGAATCCAGAAGTCCTTTCTTGCAAAAATGAAAATTTAGATAAAGTGGAATCCTCTCGATGCACAAACACACCTAATGATATGATTACCACCTAAAGATCAAAGCAGCTTTTTACTCCGACAGAACACCAACTACACATCTGGAGAGACATACAGACGGGAACAATTCTCATTGGATGATTAAGACCCCATCGATTTCCTTAAAACTCAGGACATAAGCAATGGGAGAGGGATCTACACTTTTACATTCCTTAGACCTTAGAAGAGACTTTCCTCTGTATTTTTGTAGCTACCATTCCTTGATTCAACTTATGTACCTCATCTTGTTCTAAACATGTGGTGCATTCATCTCTCACTCCAAGTTTAGGGTACTCCCTACTTATATAGACGTAGTCAAATCCATTCCTTTTCTTAAGAGAGTGGAAGTCCCTACAAATTGATTGTACTTTCTCATTTTATACCTTTGGCTCACTGAAGTACTTTCAACCCAGACGTTAATGGGAAAATTCCATCAGCTCCCAAAAGGAAGATATTTTCAAAAAAATCCATCCCATTCAAGAGGTTGAAAGGTGTTCATTTTCTTTCTTTCTTTCTTTTTTTTTATTTTTATTTTTAGAGGAAAACATTACAAACATTACAAACTCTGTATCAAGAAGAAAAAAAAAAATCTGTATCAATTCACAACATAACTATAGAACCTTTAAAAAGAATAATAATAATAATAAAAACCATATAGAAAACAAGGAACATTAGTTCTTACTTGGCTGTTTGGGATTTGAACCCCAAGTACATCACCTCTTTTCGCTTATACGGGCTCCTTTCCTACTTATGTGTGCTCTCTTCCTACTTGTATGGGCCTCCTTCCCACCTACGTGAGGTGAGCTTCCTTCATGTATATATGCATGCTCTCCCTTGAGTCCCAGCAGGTTAGGTACCAAAAAAAAAAAAAAAAGAACTATAGAACCGTTTGCACATCATTCTAAAATGTTACCGCTAATTGAGTGCCAATCCTCTCTCTCTCTCTCTCTCTCTCTCTCCGCCCACTATGTTAGGCTAGTGGTCTACAAGTGACACTATGACTTGAGGACCCAACTTGGATCCCAGGCATGTATAAAAAAGCATATTGGCCTTGTTTCCTTTACAATTGTTAATGTCTCTGTCTCTTCTGCTTAAGATAGCCTCTCTCTCTCTCTTTATATGCCCATATATATATATATATATATATATATATATATATTTTCTTATTTACACTTGACATCAAGTATTAGGGTAATCAGGTACAAATCCAAATGGATCTGATTTGAATACAACCCGATTTCTAATTAAGTAAATAAAAAAATCTAACATACCAACCAACCAACCAATCCAAGGATTTAGATCATGATAGATTGAAATGGAGAAACATAATTCTTGTAGAGATAATACTAACATAGTTGGGACAAAGCTTTGATGATGATGATTATGACGACGACCACCTTTTTTTTTTTTTGAGTCGTGGTTTCTAATAATCAGCTGCAGACATTGCCAACCCAGCCTTGGACCTGCATATGACACTACCAAAAACCATTTTGTCGACATTTCTGTTTTTACACATTGAGAAATTCTAGTCTAACAAAGTTTCCTCAGCTTGAATTTCTACATTTTTGGCATGCCTTGTCCTTCCTTATCGCCCAAACTCCTTTCTCTTCTTTTGAGAAATCAACCAAATTCATTTCCTATGCTTTCCAAAATATTTACAAGCACAGAACCCAACTTTTGGGCATCTGAGCGTATAAATTTTACAGGGGGGAAAAGCCCGCCATACCCCAAATGTTAACAGATCTTGCCCTTGACAACTCATTTACTCTAAACCGGCACTTGCAATCCTCCATAAGCATTCTTTTCTTAGAGAAGAATCTTGAAAGATAGCTTTGATAAAATTTTGTACCTGCAAACACATAGCAAACATAAGTTGGAAAGCATGTCGATCAAAACCTCACAATTAGCATCAAACCAATCTTTGATTGAAAAAAAAACCTCTAATTAGTAGAAGGCAATGGAAAGGAAGACCCAAAAGCACAACCAGACAAACCGAAACTGACAAATATTCTCAGTGGAGTCCACTAAAAAAAAAAAAACTGAGGTAAGGCCAAATAGTAACTGAGGGGTCCTTTCGAGACTTTAGTCTAATTAATAAGAGCAGATTAGATTAAGGTTTAAAATAAAAGCTTTAATTTTTAAGTTTTAATTTACAACTAGTTTGTTTGGTAAATTGAAAGAAAGCTCTTATTTCATGAGGTAATTAGGCTGGCCTTTTGGAAATTGTGGTAATTGGATCCCACCTTTTAAAAATTACAATGTAGAACCCACCATTTGCACCATTTTAAAAACTTTTGATGTTATTTTCATCCAAAACACTTGTAAATTTTACATTGTCTACCTCCATCCGGATTAGTTAAAAAAATCTAAAAATAAGCAGCCCCCCTTAGCTTATTTTTTTAGATGCAAAAGCCCTAATTTGTAAATAAGCTCAATAGAAAATACAATTAGAAGTTTACCAAATGCTCTAATATGTAAATAACCTCTCTAAATAAAAAAATAAGAGCTTATTTTTAGAATTACCAAAGCCCCCTAAGCCTTCCAACCTAAGGAAAAACACAAAAGTCCAGAAAAAAAATGCTAAAAGATAAATAATCCACTGTCAATTGATACAAGAAAAGTAAGATAATAGAAATAAGCATATTTAACAAGTAATAGTTAATGAGATTAAAAAAAAAGAATTGTTCAACGCAAAATATTAAATATTTTTTAGAACTATTTCTCATAGTGGTCTATTTATTTCTAAAAGTGAATAAAGTTCATAATAAACTTGATTAAGAAATAATACCATACCTCAGATGACACAAACCCACAATTAACTAGTTCTCCACTTTCCCAAGTTGTCGTAATGGATTTTAGAGGCATATCTAATAGATCTGACAAGGAAAAGGAAGCATCATCATGTTTCTAGTGGATGACTTACACAAAATCTCAAGATTAAATATAAAACATACCTTCCAGTTTGCGGAGTTTATGTAGGGATGGTATCATCTTCTCTAGTTGAACCCATACAGAGCCCTCTGAAAATTTCTCGTTTCTACTGGCATCATTGGCCAAAGAATCAAATAAAGAAGATAGGTTATCGAGCGTAATGTGGATAAGCCTCTGAAGCTGAAAACATACAAGAACAACTTAGAATCAAAGATTGGGTAATCCAAAGTGATAAATAACCAGTAACAGGATCAGAGACGATACCTGCAATGTTTCATTAGCTGCAATATCATCTAAAAGGAGTACCTCTTGTGTAATTCTAGAAAACACATAATCCAGGACTGTACACATACTTCTCTTGTAAGTGGATGGCAGTAAGAGTGGCTCCCATATAATATGTACTTTCTCGAGGATGAAAACAACCTGATCATTATATGGTTAGCTTTCAAAAAAAATCTCAAAACAAGTATCAGTATCTATCCATTTCTCATCTTTTTCATTTTTATGACAAAAGTCGTATACTGTGTTGAGTCCAAGAAAAAACACCATTTGCTACATACAAAATGCTATTAAGAGGAAAAGGCTTCAAAGCAATAACAGTTGAAAAATAAAGTTTTTTTTTTAATGATAATGCAATCTTATTAGAAGTAAAATATAGTTCATGTGATTTTCCCTAATATATAGTGAAAAACAAGGATGGTACAAGAGTGGAAGCATTCTCTAGGACACATAGCGGGACAAACAAAACAAGATTGGGTATAAACCCATAATATACACACGTCCTTTCTAGAGAGTAGAAAAAGGATCAAAATAGCGATTGCAGGTTGTGTAGCGGCCAGTAGCCAAAACACTACGCAGCGGGTGATACATAGCAATTGTGTCAACAAGTAACGGTGTGAATTTTTTAAGTGGTCAAATTTTTTTTGAATCTTGTACAATGGCCACTCTTGTTTTTTTTTTTTTTTTAGTGATTCAAAACCATATAAGGGTAGAGACAACTTTAGCAAAGGCCATTAAGGAGAAGAAACAAGAAAAAACAATGTTTAAAATTAAAATTGCTTGCTCTACTAGGTTTTAGACTGTAGCGCTGCTTTTTTCAAAATAGTGTAGCAGCCTCGGTCACTACGGCCGATAATGCGGCCGCTCCATTGAACCATTCATAGAAGTACTAACAGGACAAAGTACACAAAACGCCAAAAATGAAAACCTGCGTGGAAAAAAAATAGTCATTCTTAAATTTGTCCTATCAATAGCACACTAATTCTTTTGTAAGGGTCTCATCAACTCAAGCGATGGAGCAACAATTGCAACCATCACTCATCAACTCGCTAGTCTAAAGGTGACAAGGGCCCCATGAACCCCGAGTAAAGAAGAGCCACTGAAAGAAAGCAACAACAACCCCTTTTGCCGGCAAAGTCACCACGAAAATCAGTGTTGAAGAAGTAACAAAAGATTGCAACAATAGGAATTTCCATCTAAGATCCCAAAATACCTCAGAAGTTTTCATGGTGATAGCTTCAAACAATTGAGAAACATTTAAGCATGAAAAAAAAAAAAAAAAAAACAACTGAGAAACATTTGTATCAAACTTAATATAGTCTGAAAGATTTGTTTGTGGCTAGAAACACATGTACCATCATCATGATGGAAGCCTTATTCCATCTCTTAGGGGGTGACGCAATGCGGGGGAGAAGGAGAATAGCCAGCGGGGCTAAACTCCAAGCCAGAAGGCTTAGGGTAGAATGTCTAGGTCTCACACCAAAGATAGAGAGAAAATCACACGATGAGCAAACTCAAATTTTTATTAATTTCTGTCTATCCCAAGAGAGGGGATTACACCCTTTATATAATAGAGTAAAATTAGAAATTCCCTAAATCTAGAAACTTTAGAAACTGCCTAATCACGATAATTACTCAACTCTAAGAAATCTACTAATTCTAGAAAGCCTATTAGAATAGGAAACTGCCGACAGAGAAATCTTGGAAATTTTCTTTATTGTTGGGACTTATGGGCTTTGGGCCTTCTGGAATAAACTTTCAAATGGGGCCCATTGGTCTGGCCTGCATCAGGGGGCAGGTTATGAGAGTACAGTATGTAGTATACTTCATGTCTGACTGCATAAAATTTCATAGAAACGGTACCTGATCGATACTGAACTTTGCAGAATCAAACTGCTGCATCATATGAGTATTCTGAAAGCCGTCAGCACCATCTATAGCCTGATATATCATAAGAAGTAAAATAAGGAAGAATAAACTCAAAAACAGCAAATGCAACTGAAGTTTTTGTTAAAAATGTAGAACATAAAAGATGAAAAACACCATCTACAAGTATACCTCCTTCAAGCTACCACTAACTAGTTGGATTTGTTTTTGCAGTATTTCTTCTGCCATCTGAGAAAAATTCGGGGCCATATCAACAAACACTGCACGTTCTTTGACATCACCTGGAAAATCTGAACGGTACTGAAAGAAACAGAACAGCTTGTTATTGATGACAAGCAAAACATAGATGAATCATAGGTTATAATAGAGGCACCTCCTCTATTAGTATCAACTGCTACGTACAAAATTTTCCACCTTTTACAGAGGCATAAAAAATGAAGAACTCCTAGAAAAATCATGAGCCTTTATAGATAGTGACCCAAAAAGAGAAACCACTAAACAGTGATACCATCACGCATCTCAATAACTTCCACAATAAAATTCACATGATTACAAAATTAATATTTTATGCAATCACCAACTTCGCAATTTTTTTCCCTTTGATAGGTAAAGTGACTCAAGCATAACCTCATTGTTGTGAAACTGAATACCTTCCAGGTGTGTTAAGGGTTCTTGCCCAATACCTAATCAAGATTTTTGAACTTGAATATCATTGACATTGTTCCCTTGTATGTTTTTTTTTTTTGTTCACACAAGAAACACATGGTAAAAAGCACAAAATGATGGTTTAGCACATAGAATGCAGATTGCAGGATTCTCTTCTTTTTGAAGTGAAGCAAAAACTTGAACCTGCAACCTTGTAGCTGGGACACTGAGCACCTTCCAAGTGAATAAGAATAACTTGATAGTGAAAAGTAAAGTAAATATCTCAAGGATAGTAACAAACCTCAAATGCAAGCCCAAGAATCTCCTGGGACAAATAAAGGCAGTCATTGTGAATGACAAGAGCCACTTGGTGGATAGTGTTGAGCTGCTTCTCTAGCTTTGTTTATGGAAAAGGGAAAAGAGATAATCAGGAAATTTGTTACATGTGCAAGTCATAAGACATAAATATAGCACAAGGAGTAACTTCAAGAGATCACATTATAAGGAAAAAAAGTTAAAAAGAAAACAGAAAATAAGGAAATAATACTAAAATGATTTTTTTTTAATCTAATTCCACCGACAGAACACGCAACTCAACCATGTCATTTCCCATGCTAGAAATATATAAACCCTCTAATATACGATTTTGAAATTTGTAAAAGGGTGATTTAGAAGAATCTGGATACTTGGACAGGCTGTCTTCCCTTGGCTCTTCAATTCCTGAGACTGTACAGGTGTGATCAGGACAGTAAAGCTAAGGTAAAGAATTACATGGATAGGGAGAAACCCCTCGAAGTTGGAGAAGCTCGGCTGTTTTCCCTTCTTGACCTCCTTGGGAAAATTCTACATCCCGGAGGAAGGGGAAGCTAGAAGAATATGGACAGACTATATGGATGGCACATTCTCAGTGGTTTCTTCTCGGAACTGGCTTGTGACATCCCCAACATTAGCCCATTGGGTTGCCTTAGGAAAGTGGAGCTGCCTCCTAGGGCTGTGGCCTTTGGATGGCTAGCCCTTTCAAGTGGTGTTCTCATGATGGATAACCTTCACCAATGAAAGAGTTATTGTGAACACCTACCCTGTGTTTTTAGCTGATGAGGAGGCTGTGTGGACCCACCTCTTTCTCAATTGTAGGGTGGCACAAGTCTTCGGGAGGTCAGCAGAGTTAGGTCTTCCCCCATAGTCTCTCTGTTGCTTTTGAGGCATGAAAGCTAGTTGTGGGATTGGCTAGAGGTAGAGTTTTGTGGAAGTTATCCTTCCTCGCATTTCTTTAGGGCCAATTTTGCAATTTACTATTAAAGTAAAAGTGAGGCAAAGTATCAAGTCAAGAGAGAATAAAATATAAGGGGGTCATGATGGTATTTTGTCTTAAGCAGATTGATAGGGAATCTTTTTGACTTCTTGTATAAAAAGTGGGTGTTTTTTTAGTCATTTAGTGGAGAAAGGATGTTGCTTTTTGACTTTTTTTATTTTTATTTTTATAAAAGGAGGGAATTTTGAAGATGTGTACTTTTGATGTGATCCTTTATCTGAAAAATGGAGGCTTTACAAGTTTACAATACTTGAACTAACCAAGTAAATTGCCAAACGGGCCCTTATTAGGTGTCGTGGAATGAGAGGAAGGCACTTCGTTGAAGGTCTCATTTCTTCTGTTGGAAGTTTGAATTGATAAAGATTCTTGTTGCATCTTGGGCTTCTTCATCACCTAAGTTTCTCAGCATCTCTGCTGTGCTTACCTTGATGAGTTGGAAAGAGATAGCCTTCTATTCTCTGTCCTGGTTTTAGAGCAGACTAACTTGGCCCCCTTCTCCAACTGGCCATATCAAGCTAAATTTTGATAAAAAATTGTTACATATGACTCAGATCCAACGGGTATTGATTGGCATTATTCGTGACTGCAATGCGTTGCTTATTCTTCTTATTCGGGCCTAACGGGAATTTGTTCAGCAAGCAACTAAGGGGTTGGTGGATGGACTATTTCTCTTACATGGTCTTGTTTAAATTTTTGCTGATGGGGTATCCCTGTGGTATTTGATATGACAGGACTAATCCCCTGGGCAAAAGCATTATCCCGCAACATATGTGCACTTGGTAAATCTGGGAGGTGTCGAACACATGACATGGGGAGCAAACCCACGTCTTATGCCAATGAACCAACACCTACGCAGGTTAAATGGTCTTGTTTATTGTTGATGTTACGCTAGTGTTATTGTATTATTGTTATTGTTATTATATTGTTTTGTGTCTTGGGTGATGTGCCTCTTGTTTTCTTTATTTTTTGGTGTTTCCTTACAGGTATATCAGGTATATCTCTCTTGTTTTGTTAAACTTCCTACGTTAATAGAAGTTATCGTTCAAAAAATAGAGTGATTTAGAGAAAATTATTTGAGTATAGCAACAGAAGAAGTTTAAGAGTAATAAAAACTATAATTCTGAGCAGAAATATCCATATTTGCCAATTTTGTTTCGGACCCCCTTTCGGTTAAGACTCAAAGCTTCGGTCAGTTCAGCACTCCAATTTTACATTTCAGAGTTGTACTGGTAAAATTTTAAAAAACTTAAAAAAGCAAATATATAATTAGAAAACTACGGAAAATGACAAAAAGTGAAATCAGCACAATACAGTTCATATTTAAATATCACTATAATGCTATATATTTAAATCATTGTACTAAATACACAACGCAATATGTTATTTCTACAAGCTAAAAGAAAAGGTACAAGTCATGCACATGACAGTATGAAATTATGACACGCATTCTTTAGCTCTCATCTTCAATTATCAATATCATAGCCTATAATAACACAAACTAACACATTTACATAATCACTACACTTTTATAGGGAAAACTATTACCCTTTATTTATTATAGGAAAAGTATTAGCTAAATCAATAGGTTCAAATTCCAAAACCAATTTAAAATATAGTTATGAATCATTAAGCCACATCACATAATTGTCACCTACAGACCATAATGTTTTTAAAAAAATGTTTTTAATTGCACTCCCCTTCCTATCGTTTTGAGGGGCCCAAAGACCATTGTGATTTCCCCCAAGTCCTACTCCAATGATTTAGTGAAAAATAATAATAATTGGAACAGGGACATAAATGGCCAAATAGGTGTGGAATTTAGACCAAGTACTTTCAGCAGTCTGTTTGGTTTGCTTACCTAACCAAACTGAACAATTTCAGTCTCTTCAGCTTAAGTGCTAAACCGAACTGAAAAAGTCAACTATGGAAATGTCTCAGGATCTTATTTGGAATGCACTCAAAGGTAAAGGTTGAATGAATTGGTAACAAGGAGAAATAACCCAGAAACTTCTATTGCTCGTTGCATTACTTTATTTACGTCCATGTCAGTCAAGTAGCCTCATTCATTTTCTCCACAACGTGCCAGTAGCAATAATGAAAGACTGAAACTGAAAGAAATAATCAAGGGGAAGGGTGTCGGTTGAAGTTCCATCCATATCAATGTAAGGGCGCTAAAAAATCAAAACAAGGAAATCTGAGATGAAATATCTAGGACAGAAAATGGACTTAAGTAACGGGTGGTGGCAATAGGGTAATGTGCCATAGACTTTACGAGGAACCATCATCCATACAAATACATGCATAGGAAAATGAATGGATGGAGGTAGGCCTCCAGGGAGAATGGGTTAGGATTTGGAATGATGAAGGACACAACAAATAGAAAAAGTTGGTTGATCAAGGAGTTTTATGCCTAGGTTTTTATACTATATGGCTTAGGTTTAGGAAAGAAATTGTGGTACTAAGTTGTATTACTTGAGAAGTCCTCTCCAACAACCTTTGGAATCTCATTTTTAGGCAGAATACAAAGAATGTAAAAAATTGGGCTTTTCTTTAGAAAATGAGGATCTTAGGTGGGGTGAAACCCTCAACAAGTAGCTCGAGGAACATTCAACTCAAGGTATTTCTTTAAAATCATATTATTGGATGGAGTTGAGGGCTATCCATACGCAAACATTAGGCAACTTCAAACCGTTTTAGACAAAGGCTTTTTGTCAGACAGTGGCAGAGGATAATATTTTTTTGTTTCCGACCATCTTCTTCAAGAAATGAAGATTGTCCAAGTAAGCTGCCTCGTATAAGAAAATCAGGGCAATGGTGCTCCTTGACAATTACTTCCGAAAAAAATAAAAATAAAAATTTCCATCAAGTTAGTGGATAAGAGATAGTTATACATAGATAGATATTGAGTCAGCCTACTTCCATAACCAGTGGATCACCTTCATTTCCTCTTTCGAAAGGATGAAATTATAATTCTTTCCTCAAGCATTTTTGATATCTTAGTTTTTTGAGAAAAGTACCAATCAGTGATTTATGACACCCAAATCCTTCAAATGACTCAGCTTATTGTTCGGTAAGACAGGACTATGGTATGGGCATGAGACCCATACAAAAATATTGGTTCAACCGCACCTCTTTTTTTTTTGGCTACTTTCATTAATAAAAACACACAATCAGACCGCACCTCATTATTTTACATAAAAAGGCCTTATTTCACAAAATCATACTGAATTCTTGGAAATTCATGGAAAAAGGGGTTCTAAAAGGTTAAGAATGGGTATAGAGTGAAGATATACAAGGGAACATCAAATTCTTAGAATTTAATTTCAAAGGGTGAAGGATGCAATAATTTCCTATCAAAAGCGGATGAATGGACGATCCCTTGTAAATCTCCACCACCAATCCTTCACTCTCCTTTGGTAGTACATTTCCTAAGAAACAACAGGAATTCAACAGGCAAAATGGAGCCAAAATATTGAAACAAAAAATAATAAGGAAAAATAACATGTAAAGCTATTAAAATATAATAATATGCAAAAGCATTTAATGAAAAATCATTATTGTTGTCATGATCTTTATTAAAACATCTTTTAAAAATTTCACAAAACATATTGGATGATAACTGGCAAAATATCCTCATACCTTAAATGCGAAAGTTAATAGTTTCATAACTAAAACCCCTTCAAGAATGCAAGATCCCAATTGAAAATTGAAACCCGCTCGTTGTTTTTCAGTAAAAAAAATACACATTTCTTTTTCTTTCATAATTTTGACCAAAAACTTATTTGCATTTGAAATCACAACACCACATTCATTTAAATAAAAAAAAAAAAAAAAAAAAAAAAAAAACATAATTCTATTTGTGGTTTTTAGAAAAAGCCAATTTGGCATGGTTTCATGGTTTCAACAGCTAAATTTCGTTCTCTAAGAACCTGATTTAATATGCCATCAAGCCTTCCATTCATGTCTATGCATCACATCAAAAGGGGATCATTTACTTTTGATTCAATCTTGACGCTCTGAGTCATACTTCAGACTTCAACTATGTGTAAATGCGGTTAGGACTAGCACCTAGGATTGCAAGGTGGATGCATGGAGTCATACCACACCATAAAGAAGAAAAGTTTTCATGTCAAGTAGAAATCTTAAATATTTCATTACAATATGGTCGAATGCATATATATAAACAGAAGTTCTGGTTGCCTCAAGGAATCTTAAGTAGAATGGGATTCAACCAAAATATTTCCGAAAATAAGAAATGCATGACATTGGGATGAGATTGAGAGAGGTGATCGGGATTGCAAAAGATATTATA
Organism: Camphora micrantha; assembly: GCA_003546025.1. Taxonomy (NCBI): domain Eukaryota; kingdom Viridiplantae; phylum Streptophyta; class Magnoliopsida; order Laurales; family Lauraceae; genus Camphora; species Camphora micrantha. Next base: position 20,019,114 of record QPKB01000003.1, on the reverse strand, counting down.
GAGAAATCTTCTTCTAGAATATCGTAGAGTTTACCTGCTAGTTGTGAATCATCAGCAAACCAAGGAGAAAATGAGTCTAGACATTTTAGGAAACAGGTTTACGGTTGTGACGAGGGAAGAACTGTCTTTGCAGATGGCCTTCTGCCTGGTGGGAAAGCATCAGATGATGAGATTTGTGATCCAAAAGGGATGCGAAAGGCCAGAAACATTGGAAGTAGTAGTTGTAGAGATGGATTTTGGGCTTCTTGGTTCTGGGGAAGATAGCGGGAGGGTCATACCTGAATATGCAGGCAATGCCGAGTCGGCACAAGCGTCTCCACTCTTGACTGATGATATGGATGGCATCCATTTGAATTTGAGGGAGGTTGCCACAAGAAGGAAACGTGCTGATTTAGTAAAGCCTTGCTCTAGAGGTTCAGTCTGTGAAAGAAGCAAAACGTCCAATTTCTTGCCGTTTGAGGAGGTGATAGGCAAGAAGATGAAGGCCTGAGATGTTACCATTGAAGAGGGAAAAGGATGGGCACAAATCCCTAGGCGAGTTGACACGTCAATGTGATGTTGCAGTTGACATGAAAAGTGTAACAGCTGCGATGTATCAGTGCATCTCTCAATGTGTTGAGATATTGGAAAGACGAGTTGAGAAGTTTTTCGACCATTTGCGCCTTGATAAGCATTCTTCAGTCGGCCTTTCTGAGTCTGGCCCCACAGACCTGTGGAGGGATCATTCAGGATCTGCGTCTGTTTTAGAAGAGGGAACTAGCCAGGAACGTGAGCACAGGTGCTGGTGCATTCTGGATCCAGCAAAAGCAAAAGCCCGCAAAGTTAAACCCAACCAAAAGCGCCTGTGGGGAGCCAGCATGACCCATATCCAATATAAAATGATGAATATGGTGTAAATCTCTAACCGGGTCAGTCTTCTGATAACCCAATCCCTCATTGTCCCTCTAACCAAGATGCTCACAAATTTGTATCATCTTCTCAAGAAAATTCAGGAGAAATTAGTGGCATTTTTTTTTTTCTGAAAAAGGGAAAACTCCTTCCCCCTCCTTTCAACTAAATTGAGGACAGTATGGAACAAGCACCCTAAGAAGTGGGGAAATGCTAATTTTCAAAGAAGAATGATAGCCTCTATGGGCATAATATCAGAGTCTCACTCATCTGTAGAGATAACAAGAAGCATGAAACCATTGGTAAATATAAATGCGGAGAATTGAAGGCATGGGACAGGAGATCTTCTAAGTCAAGACTCCGATCACTTGACAATTACAAGAAACTTGGTTTAAGAAGATTGAATAATGGAGGCAAGGAAGATGCATGTAGGAGGGACAAAAAATTCAGAAACTTCAAGGCAAACGTTCAAAGGTGAAAATGGTGGAATAGACCAGAAAGAAAAGGCTGGAAAGGTGATTAAGGTGAGTAAGTCATTGGGTTTTTCATTTGATTCACTTTAGGCATAGGAGAAGAGTGCAGACATAAGTCATCTCATGGCAGCTGTGAAGGTGGGGTGTAAGTTGCGTCAAAGGGCAGAACCAAAGGTCAATAAAGGCAAGGTGTCTCTCTGTGTTTTTGTCATGATTATTGTTATTTGGAATGTTTAAGGTTTGGGTAAACTAGAGAAGAGATCAGATTTGAGGAAACTGGTAAAGAAACAAAAAAATAGATATCCTACTTCTTCAAGAAACCAAAGTGTTGAAAAACATGGGTACCATCCAAAGGTGCGTGTCAGTATTCTATCTAGAATGAGGAAGTTCTTAAAGTTGAGGATGTGTTAAAATCATAAAAGGTGCTATTCATTAAATCACTTAACCAATGCTCTGTCCCACTCCATCCAATATCTCATAAATATCATGTAGTGTGTGTGTGTTTGTCTCTCTATATATACATTATATATATATGGGAAATTCTCAAAAACTCCCCATTGGAAAAGGGGAGTTTTTGCCCTTTCTGATTTTGTTCCATGAAATAATGCCACATGTGAAAAGGAAAAGAAGAGGAGCCCTTTTAGCTAAATAATAGAATCTCTTTACAATACAACTAGTTTTAAGGAGAAGATAATTAAGTTGGGTACATTAGCTACATTTTAGGATAAGATTGAGTACAAAAAATGAGGCACCCCATTGATATCTTGGCATAATTCCTCATTGGATGTTAGGCACGTATGGGCCCTCATCAAATACCAAATTCAAATCAAACATCGGTGGTGGCTCCAAGACTTATGGGCCCTCGTCAAATTTCTCTCCAATAGGAGTTGGGCCCACCATGAGATTATAAAAATATCAAAAAAGATATATATTCACCAATCTAACATTGAGAAGTTTTAATATATTTGATTTTCGTGAATGGACTCCATTGATAAGCATAGTGAATATTTCCTACCATTATGAAATCATCAATCTTAAGTATTTCTGTGATCATTAATAGCGGGCCCAACTCTTCCTCATTGAGATTTGGTGAGTGCCCATTAGAGAGGGGATTTCTGTTTTTAAAAGTGGGACCATCAGTGAGTGTACAGAAATAATTTCTAACCCTTTAAAAGATGAATTGATTTTGTCTCCCCTTTTTACAGAATGAATCTCAAATGAGTCCAACTCAAATCCCTAAAAACAAGTGCGACGATATCTATAAATTCAAAATGCCAGCTAAACATATTGATTGAATGAGAGAAAGGGGTGCTGTGATGAAAACAACTCCTAGGGAGTTTTATAGCGTTCTCCATATATATATAATTAATGATAACCATGTCATTGTGACTGATCACCTTCCAACTGTGTCATGAGCTCTTGTCCCAACACCTTGTATCTGACATGGTAATAAATTTTGATAGTAACAATTTATTTAATGCACCAATAAAGAAATAAGTCCATTTTATGCCACTGATCTATGAACAAACCTTCACAGGTACGATAGCTTCGTATAGTAGTAGAGCATCCCTCGCAGCATGATAGAATTCCATTGCCACTCGTGAGGATGACATATGAACACCCTGCATCAAAGTAGTCATTTATAAAAATTAGGCCAACAAATAGGAATGTATCAGCAATAACAAGGAATAAAGAAAGAAAGAAAAAAAAAAAAAAATTAGATTGTTATAATAAGTATCATCGTGCAACTTTCTTTAAAAAAAGCCTTTCAACAAATGTTGGATTTCACATTTAGATTCTCTGAAAATGATTTTCATCTTAACTTGTTTAGCTTATCACTATATAAAAATGGGTTTTTACCAAAAAACATTGTTTTTTTCCCCCTCCAAGTCAAAGAAAATTGAAATTTCTGTTTATTTATATAATAAAAACTGATGGCAATAAAAAGACTAATCAAGCCAATCCATAGCCTAGCTTGATGGTTCAAATCTTTTGACTGAATGATTGAAATAATCATGTCATGGGTTTGAGATAGCAACAACAAAGAGGAATTTTTCTTTAAAAAAGAGATAAAGATAAAAAAACCAAATAAATAAATAATTATTCAAGCTACGCAAAAATAACTCCAAAATTTTTGCATCGTAAAAAAAATCGGATTTCGATGAGTTTGGTGTTTACGGTTGAAATAGAGGTAACATGCCTCCCAGGGGTTTCGAACTTGTAACCTCTGGCTTTGATTCCTTGTTAATAACCAATGACGCCAAAAGCTCAAGTTCAGACTTTGTCCAGGGTAAGTTAGCTCTACAGTCTACACAGTGGAGTCCATGTCCAATGTATAGAGAACATATCCAGTCAAGGTCTTTTGAAGCTTATTTGGCGATGAGACACCATGAACCCAACCCAGAGCAGGCCCATGTACATCTCGAATCCCATGAACCTGACCCATACCAGCCCATGTACATCCCTAACCCCAGAGTAATTACTCAATATAACTACCAGCATATATTTTATCAACAAAATTTATGCATACTGGATTTTTGGAATAAAAATTACTTAACCACCTAAAAGAAAAATAGAACTACCAGCATATACCAATTCAGATGTAAACAATATTAACCTGAAGTGTTTGATGCACAAGTTCCATAAGATTAGATGCGGCCTCAGACACGAGACATCTTTCAGGTTTAAAAAGCAAGTCGACGGAATGCACGGAAATTTTTTCAGCAACTTCAGGAGTGTAATAAGTGCGTCCTTTGCTCAAATTTTCCTGTGATAAGAGTCAGCAGACAGCTGTTTATGGTTCTTTCAAGCAATTAGAGACAGATCAGCATTTGCGCATAATGTACTCACCAGAGAAAGGACAAACTCACTTTGTAGAAGTAAATTTCTGGCCTTCGCTAAAATTTCGTTCTTCTTCCTAGATGCAAAGTGAACCTCAACATTTTGCGCAAAAGCACTTAATTTATCATCCTCATTATCAGTTGGAGATATAAACATCATTTCCTTTAGACCAGTCTCAAACTCAGTAGTAAGTTTAATAATATTTTGAAATTCTGCAACTTTTGAAGCATCGTCAGGGACAGCCTGCAATAAACATTTATAAAGAAAAGCACCCAGTTGCCATCAAAACCATAGCTGCAAATATCAACTAAATGAAATATGTTAATAATTTATATAATGAGCCATGAGGATAAAAGATACCTGACTAAAATAATAAGAAACCTACGCTGGTATTTAAAGAAAACAAGCACAATGGCAACTGAACAATTCATAATCCAGTGTACACAAGATCCACTACCATCCAATGTATTAACTACTAACACCACCTCATTTATAAATTTGAGCAACTTATTCACCCAACAAGCACAAATAATCTTGATTAACTCTGTATATCATTTATACAGGGAGTAAGGATGAAACTCAATTGCATGAAGCACATCAAGGTATGATGTCATCAATATTAAAGCATTTCAACCACCAGTTACAAATTTTCTTTTCGAGAAAATTGGAACATTATTTTAAAATTAGTTCTCATACAGTATATGGGTTGCTTTCTATGCACCATTTTTTTTTTCTGTCACCTACATGTAAGCATCATAGATTTGAACACTTGATACAGGGCTTGTGCTCTCACGATATAATAGCATGAAGTTTATCCATATGTGAGAAGAATTTCATAATAATACACAATGAATTATCACACATGTGGACCTGCCTTAGAGGAAAGCAACCACTAAAGACAAACCCAATTTGGTTGGAGTAAAGAACCCTAACTATGAGGCAAAAATATGGCCATCTATCAGCTACACAGTTAACTTTTGTCCAAAGTTCGAAAATTGGACTATCACACCACCATTAAATCCAAATGCTTACATATTTAAAGAAAAAGGAAGAATACCTTGACATTTAAGGGTGGGTGAATAAGACACAAATAGGCTACTCTTTATTTAAGACAAAGAATGGTCAATCTGGAAGGACTATAAAGCCATTTTTAGAGTCTTTCAGCATGGTATACGGTAATAATAAAGGATGTTGATGTTAAGACTAAAAACCAATTAAGGACGTGAAAGATTGTCATAGAATAAGGTGGCAGAATTTAGAAGGAGAACATTAACACCATTTTCATAGAAAAGAGTACAAAACCAAGGCAATCAAATTAGCCATGAAATGCTTATGAAGTGAGGGATCAAGTGGCAGGTTGTAAAAAGCAGGTCACCAAAGAGTACTTGGGAGTCCAAAGGGGAAAAGAATCAAACAAAAAAAACTTGGTGGTGGAATTAAGGAAGGAAAATTGTTAATGATAAGAAAGATAGTATTAAAAAAAGGCAAGATAAAAGACTTAACAACATGTCAGCAAAAAATAATGCCGCTAAAAAAGGCATTAAAAAAACCAAGAGAGAAGCCTCTGACAATTTCTATGTGCAATAAGAACTGAGGAGAGGGGAGAAGGGTATCTATAAGCTGAACACGAATCTAACAGGCCAGTGAATTATGATAATCTCACCTCGAACAGATGGGAATTTTTAGCTAATTTGTACAAGTAATCCATTGTAAATGCCTGTCATTAGGATCTCTTCTATTATTCTTTATCAATTGCTAAAGGTAATTAATGGATTTTATTATTAGAATGTCAATGAAAGGTACTGATGCCAGACTTCTGAATAGTTCAAAAGCATTTCAACAAGAAGGGACAAAGCAAGGAAACTTTATAAGTTTATTATTCAAGAGTTTAAAAACAGACCTTAGAAAGTAAGTCAGCAATAACCAGCTCTGAAATTCTTGGCCATGTCAATCTTCCAAAACAACACATCCATGTCCCATTACAGAAGAATATGAATTCATAAATGAACTTAATAACTTGAATGAGCCTTGAAAAAATAGCTGCACCATTCAAGCAGTCAACCTGAAAAATAAGCGCTAGGTGTGAATATTACAGTAACCGCGAGCAACCATGATAAAATTTAGCGCCTTGAAAAATAGTTGCACGATTCAAGCATTCAACTGCCAAATAAACATTGGCGTGGTTATCACAATAACTGCAAGTGACGGTGAATAAATTCACACTGGCAAACCAACAAAGTTTTAATTGCACATCTCAAAACCAATTGAACAAGTGGAGCTTAATAGTTAAAACTCCATATCTATTGGACCAATGATTAAAGTCTAGAACAGATAACAGCAACAAAAAACTTAGGCAGATTGCAGGAAAAAGAAAAAGAGAACAGAAACAGCTATTACCTTCTTTTGATTGGTACTGTGACTTGAACTCACAAAAATAATAAATATTTATTAATAAAATAATTCTTCAACACCTACACTGAAAATTGATCAAAAGAAAACTCCCCCCAAAAGGAAGATCAGTCTCTAGTGTGGGTGTTGTAGCTTTGGGGGATTTTCTTTGTCTTTGGACAGTCTCTAGTATTGATGGTCTCTTGTTTTGGGTCTTTGTTTGTTTTGTGCTTTTTCCCATCAGTACAAGCCTTTAGTACTGATGTGCTTTAATGAAAGTTATCATTCAAAAAAAAAAAAAAAAAAAGATCGAAAGAAAACTTCCCCAAAAAGGAAGATCAGTCTTCAACCTTGCACAAAGATAAAGCCAACTAGAAAGGACATTCACAGGTGCAGAATTGCTCGGTGCACACTTGGGTCTCTTTTGGAGGGCCTTTCTACGGGTATGGTCTTATTCTTCGAAGGATCCTCCCATTTGAACTGTTGTGGTAAGTATGGAAGGAGAGGAGCAACATGGTTTTAAAGGCACATTATCTCCTACAGCGAATATTCTAGTGGTGATCAACCAAAGAATTGCCAAGTGGGCATTGGTAAAGAAGGAATTGTGAATATTTCCATGAGTGACATCTTCTTCGATTGGGAGGCTTGTACAGCATGTGGTGTGATAAAAGAGAAAAGAGTGGTCACTTGGAGTCTTCTTCCCATAGGTGTAATGGAGTTTAATGAAGATGGGATATCATTTGCATGTTCTCTAGAGTAGAGATCAAGGATTCTTATGAAGCTGAAGTCAGATCTCTGAGGCCTTAAGAAATGTCTCTTGCTCAGGATAGCATCAGTGTAGAGAGTGGTTCATATAATGTGATTTCGTGGGTCACTCACGATGATCCCAAACCATGGAAGCTTTAGTTTTGTTTCAATCAGAACAAGGTGTTGGTATCTCATCCAAGTGGACCTTTGTCACGTGGTTAGGCCAGTAAACAGGCTGGCAAATGCTTTGGCTAAACAAGAGTTTGCTAGGTCTTCACCTAGGGAGGTGATTTTGTTGTGATGTCTTTGTAGTATTTTAAGTCTCATACACCCAGCGTTCTCCTTTGGGATGTACGTTCCTCTTAATAAAAGTTAATTGTTATCATTTTTGTTAGCATTAATAAAAGTAAATTGTTATCATTCAAAAAAAAAAAAAAAAAAAAAAAAAAAAAAAAAAAAAAGAGAGAGAAGAAGAAGAAAGAACATGCAGTTGCATAAACTAGCAGATGCTTAAACCAGGCCAGTACCACCTGAAGCTGGAAAAAATGGATCACGAGACTGACCAGAGCTTATAAGTTGATATTTAAAGTACATTCACATAGACAGTTTTACATTATTTTCACCAGAAATGTGATTTTTCAATGTGGTACAATTATTGGTATGCCATGACCATGGATTCTCTCCAGAGCACAGGTTTTTTTCCCAATTCCAGATCATCCCAATGAGCAGGAAAAAAACAGATTATGCTCCTCATATGGAGTAATCAAGGGGTTTCGATGTGCTTTTCTTTTCTTATGTCCTCCTTTTATAGTAACCATCATTCAAAAGGATATGGTTGTTTAAGTTTCTACGTGTTTAGTCATAATTTCAGCAGAGATATAGTCAAAGGTACTGCTTGATGAAAGTTGTTTATGATTCCATTCGTAGAAGGTTACAAACTTGATTTATGGTTGTTTGGATTGTGAGTTGTCAAGAGCATTGTTTCTACTATCAGCTTGAAAGGAGCAGACATAAAACAGCATATGCTCTACAATGTGTCAGTAACACATGCCGACTAAAATTGCCCTTGCCTTCAATAGGTAAGCAATGTGATACTGTGATATGCCAAACCTGCAAAGCATAGCTGGTGAAATTGTGGCTCAAACTCAAAATGACACAGCAGTAGGTGGAGTTGACTCAATTCAAACAACCACATCAATTTTTTATTTAAATGACAAAACTACAATGTATAACATCTACATATGATGGCTTTTCCTTCAGTTGTAATTAGTAAGGTGGTGGTTATTATAGAAAAAGGTTTTCGATAAGGTTTATGGAGTATTAATTTAGTCTTTGGAAATCATCCACTCAAGCTTTTGTTTTATTGAGAAATTATAAGATTCTCAACCATCCTCCACTGAAGGTTTTACAATGTATGGTTTAATATTCTGATGCATGAGGCCCATCCATTATCTGGACCAATGACTTGAGGAGCACCTTTGTGGATAAACAAGGGTCCTAAAATTACACAAGTTGGAAAGCCTAGCCTTCCAATATTTGACCTTGTTTAATACTTTACATTACATGTGACCCTTGGCATATTTCAGTTTTTCACCCTCAACCTACAGGTTCTAATTCAAAGGATTAGCATTTCCATCATGTAGCATTCTTAAGGAAATAGCCATATATGCAAACTTAAAAATTCGGATATTGACCCAAATCCCAGTGGTATTAGTGGGATCAGGAGATTCAGGACTCCTCCAGTTGTGCAATTGAAGCCTTAGCTGGCACAATGGGAATATATTCAGCAATGCAAGGAAGTTTATGCTCTACTTGTTGGGTTCACGGATCTATCCTCACTCACTCTTGTTACTCGAGGGTTTCTGCGGCTCTGTGCTAGCTCACTTTCTAGGATAGTTGAGGTTATTCTCTTTCCACACTCTCTTGGATGTCTGATTAACCTACTCCATGCAAACTAATCAAAGTTTTTCTATCTTTAATATTTCTGTCGTTCATATTTAAGGGGATGGTAATTTTCAGGTAAGCTAAGGAGTAAGGAGGGTGTTTCTACAAATGATATTGTTTTTGGAAACACTTATCCTCAGTTGGAAGGAACCATTAAGTAAACCAGACTTAGCTACACTTGGTGTTATAGGTGACCACTCCCCTTCCCCTACCCCGGAGTTGGAGACGGCTGCTGAGGAGCCGCAGGACATAGGCAAATGGTGTGCGGATCATGTCATCTAGACACCGCATTGCACAAGAGCCTACGCATCACATTTTGAGTTTTGGGATTTTTTTATGATATCTCTTGTATATCTTTTGGGATTTCATTGGCCCTGTTTTTGTATGGTCATGGTTGGGTTGTAATTAAAATTACTTTTGCTATCTTTTGTATAAGTTCTAACTTCAAGTTTAATGTAAATGCTCTTTTGGAATTTGTGCACTATGATATTCGTCTTTCTATAAATATGTTTAATATATGTCTATTGCTGATTACGTGAGCTTCAGCTGCAAAATTTCTTTGATTTGAGGTATTGGTCTCATCCTCACTTCAGAAGCATAAGGGAATCACACGTGCGCGCGAGCGAAATTTTCTGGCACTGCCCGGCACGCACCGCCGCAGCCTCGGATTGCAAAAAATCCAGTCCGGGGCTGTGACAACAGTTCATATAATTGCTCCCGCCACAAGTTTTATCCTTTACACAATTACACATTATTAAGTGGTTTCCAACTTCCTGTTTCTCACAGCTTTCTTCTGTGCTTGGCACACAAATCACCATCTTTTCTTCTCCACTTTAGCTATTTGCAAGCCCATTACAATTAGCTTCAGGATAAAACACAGAAATCAAAAAACAAAAAGTGTTTATCATGATAGATAAAAAGAATGTGGCCATACCTGGAAATCAGAAGATGAAACTAGACTAAGGATTGCCCCATCCTTCTGGTCAGAGTTCTGATTGACTGCTTCAACTAAAACAGTGCTAGATCCATCCCGTATTGTGGGGATAATGACATACTTGATCATTAAGTCTGCTACCTTAGCAAGCCCATAATCAAGAACCCCAACTATCTGTGAACAAAGATAGAAAACAGAAAGTCAATTATATTGAGAATTCAATATAATTGAATTACAGAAGCAGAGAGAGCAGCTGCAAAGAAAACTCACATCCATAGCCGTCAAAACCGTGCTAAGCTCAACTCCTTCAGTTTCGCCCACCCTCGACCGAAATGTAACTCTCAGTCTCCGCTTCTCCTCCTCAAACACGACCGCATTTCCCATAGCCCTCGCAAGAACCTCCTGCACCTGAAGTTTGAAAAAAAAAATCACAATTTCCTGATGATGAACAAAACCTAAAACAAGATTAAAAGAACATCAAACTTGAAAGTCGAAGCCCTAACCCTAGCCGTACCTCATCGAAGCAGCGCAGCCACTCCTCCCTCAAGAAACCGTAAAGCTTAGGCTCTCTGTCGTCGGGATCCGGCACCGACTTCTTCAAATCCCTAACGGCCTTCGCCGCCTCGATCACCGATCCGGCGGTCAAATCCTCCCGCGCGGAACTCAGCCGTCGGATGAGATCGGAGACGATGAGGAGCAGCTGCAGAGCCTCCCTCCGGTCATCGAGCTCGAGGCGGTTGCGGCGGATATCGTCGGCGAGATGGCGGATGTCGAGGTCGAGGGGGCGGTCGGAGAGGAGGCGGAGGAGGGCGGAGACGTCGTCGGAGAGGGAGAGGGTTTGGGAGAAGGAGTGGGAGGAGAGAGAGAAGATGTGGGAGAAGTCGGAGTGGTGGGAGAGGAGGTAGGATCGGACCTTTTCTTTGATGTCGAGGGATCGGATCTGGAGACGGTCGATGAGGAGGCGGAGATCTGGAGCGGAGAGAGGGGAGGATTCTTCGAGGTCTTGGGAGGAGAGAAGATCTCGGACGTCGATCGAGCCGAAGAGAACGTCCATCTTCTACTTCTACTTCTGCTTCTGCTTCTGCTTCTGCTTCTGCTTCTGCTGTCCGTTTTTGTTTTATTTGGCTGATGGAAGTGGCTTCAGAGGGAAAAACATCTAGGCATCGTTTTAAAACACCCTTGTCTTCAAGTTTCAATGTTCATGAACTTTCTTCAAATTATCCTTAGCAATTTTATGGCTAAAGTCTATTGCAACTTATTAATGTTGAGCTCGCCATCTCTTTTTATGATGAGGACTTTGATTGGAAGAAATATGAAAAAAAAATTTAGGAGTGGTTTGTGCATGTATGAATTATGATTATGAGGAAAGGGCAAAAAAGGGTCCGGGATTCTTTTAACTATTGTGCACAAACGCCCTTAAGATCTTGGACCCTAAGATTGTGATTATCTTTAGTTAATTGAATATTGGCTAATTAAGCTCAATTAGATGCTAAGTAAATCCAATACGGGTAGTTTCCAATTTTAGGAAATTTTGGAGGGCTTTTTCATAATTTTTGTTTTTCGAGATTTATAGCTCGGCCGGTTTTTTTACCGAAATTCCAAGAATTTATGTCCGGAAGAATTTCTAATTCTAAAAAAAAATACTGTTCACTTAAGTGAAATTCCAATTCCCTCTTATAGATGGAGGATTTGAAATTTCAATAAAATGTATAGAGCGTGAAATTCCATAAATTCAAAAATGTCATATGAAACCTTTTAGATGGTTAGAGTTTGAAAGTCCGATGAAAGAAACATAGCATTTCAAATGTGAAGGGACGAAATGTTTCATCATGTCAGAAAAAAAAAAAAAAAAAAAAAAAAAAAAAACCCAAACATCCCAAATTCCTGTCATAAATTTTGATAAAGAAATATAAAGAGAAAACCCCCAGCCCATTCATTCCTTCCTTCTCTACTCTCCCTCTATGTTTCTCTCTTTTGTCCTTCCCTCTTTCATTTTCCTTGCTACCAGGGAACATCCAAGGCATCCAACAGTCGCGTCCGAGCCACATAATGTCGAGGATTGGGTCTTCTTTCCTTTAGAGAATCTCAAGTTTGAATTTATGGTCTTATCCACTTTTCCAATCTCACATTTGAATTTTTAGTCTTATCCACTTTGCCCCTCCTCAATTGTCTTTCTTTTCTCTTTTTGTCCTTAATCATCCTTTTTTTTTCTTCATTTTGGCAAATAATAGAACTTTTAGAGCACTAAGGAAAGTTATGCATTTTACTTTTATCTAAAAAACAACTCATCAACTTTTTACTATCCTTTACTTTGACCAAACTTCCCTACGACGTTACTTCTTATTTACTTTTTTTAATTTATTTTTTACAACTAAGATGCTTTTAATTTTTAATTTTTTTGCTAAGGCCTTCATTCCTAATTTCTCAAATAAGATATGTGTTCATTGCTTCTCTTTCTTATTTATTTACTTATTATTGATCCTCTAATCCAAATCCTCTCAAGTTAGGTAAACTCATAATTTGTACATATTGATACTCGTCTATTTAAGTTTTCGTCAAAATTTGAATTTGAGATTTTAATTTAAAATATGAATTAAATCAGATCTAATCTAATTCTTAAGTAAGAACTTTAAAGTGTCTATATATAGAGGTACTTAAGGGCTCTCTACACTAATTACAGGCCTAAAGTTTCCATCAACCTCAACATTTTTGTCTAAGCACCGAAGGATTTGAAATGAAGACCTTTTTTTTTTATAAAATCAAACCCATATTATGATGTTTAAAAAAATTAATTAATTCAATTTTTTTGGTAATGTGGTCACAAGTAAATACGCTAAAATTATATAACTTGTAACTCTTCTCTAAGCTCCTGAACCCATTATCAAATGTTGTTGGATGTGGAAACCAATACAAATTCATCATTTTTGCCGTATAATTTAATAACTAGTTCATTGGTTAATTTGGATTAAACATATTTGTTTGTTTAAAAATATTGGATTAAACACATGTCCTCAAAATTTTAATATTATGTTAATATTTCTTAATATTTCAAATTTTCTTAATATTTCAAATTTTCCTATAAGAGATCCCTCTCTCCCCCCCCCCCCAACGAGAGAGAATCATGGCTCCGCCATCGGCCTCCAAGCTCCCCTCGTCTCAACCATCCATTTTTCTTGGAATTTCCCTTTTTCTTCTAACCTAGGTAATTGTTTTTTTTTTTTTTTTTTTTTTTTTTTTTTTTTTGTGTGTAGAAATTAGAGTTATGAGTTATTATCTTAGAATTGTGTTAGATTAGCTAGATTCTAAGCTTCTATCCTTTTTATTTGTGAAGTGTTCTGGGCTTGCATAGAGATTGAGCTTTGACGGTGGGTTGGTTAGCTAGGGTTCCTCTCCTTTTCGTGTTTTACAAACCAAGGCAAGGGGATACGCATGAATGAATTGTGATATGCATATACACATGAATGAATTGTGATATGCATACTTTATTGTTGATTCTAGCATTTTATTTATGATTAGACTACCCTTGAGCTCATTTGATATCTTAATTGAAAATTATCCTTGAGCTCATTTGATATCTTAATTGGAAATCAACATGCTAGGATAGGTTTAATTAATTGAATGTGGATTGAACGATTTGAAGGAGCTTCTATTGCATTTTGGAGAGGACTAGGCCTTGGTTATATTGTGTTTATCTGCTGATCGAAGAAGGGGATTCAAAGCCCACCGTGACACCTTCGACTAATCATGGGAGGCCTCACGATAAAGAGTGAGTACGTACATGAGAAGATTTTGAAGGAAAAGTTAATAAAGAATTCAAAAGTATGTGCTTTTACTACTTTATTCATGAATGCCATTACATATGTAAACCATATTTGGATGAATCAAGGGTCAACACTCCTTAGGACGGAGGAAAGATTCTTTCGTCTGTCCCCATAAGATTCTTTCGTCTGTCCCCTTCGCCCTGCACATGGCGACCCTGATTCATCCAAACAGGAATTCGGATCCTATTACATACTTATTCTTACTCAAATTTGAGTGTGACCTATTAATGTTTCAATCACTTTGGATATAACTAATAATGAAACTATAAGCTTTGTGGACTTAGCTGGGCACCCTTAACACCACATTTTGACGATCAATAATTGGGAGACTTAAGAGTGGGCATCCTATAACTATAGGCATTTATTTGTTGTAATTCTTGACTAAAATTTTATATGGGGGCATTTCTATTAAGTACAAGTACTGTCATGAAATTCATGAGTTCCTTGTCTCATCAGTAGTCTAAACCATAACATTTTTGGCCTTCCAAATTTGAGCACACCCAACAGTGGGGGTACACGACAGAGGAACTTTGAAGGCGACAACATTTGGCATATTAAAATGATCTCCTAAACAAAGCATTCATAGAAATTAAATTATGCGGAACAAGTGGGAGACTATAAGAAATTAATGAAAAGCCAACCTTGAATTCTTTGAACCTAGCGTAAACAGCTAAACCAATGCAAATGCAGCCTCGAACTCAACGTTGGAGCAGTACATTCTCTATGGCTGTCTCTTTGAAATCCTCAGTAGAATACAATGGAGTAGAGACATGTATGGAACTTTGATAGAGAAGTATGCAGATGTATGGAATACAACGCAGAACGAGAGGATGGGAAGCAACCAAATGGTCGTGGGCGTGAAGAATGTAAAGCATGGCATGCCGGAAACCGACTGGAATGAGACCATGCCGCTCCCCGGCGACATCATCGAAGGCGTCACCGAATCCGACCCCGACAATCCATCCTCCTCCTTCTTCTATCCCAAGCACAAGTCTGACCTCAACTCCCAGCTGGGCCGCCTCAACCGCCACGTCGATGAGGTATGGGTCAAGGTCCGGCGAGGCAACACCACCGTCAACCTCCACGTCAACGTGGTGCCCGAGCGCACTCCTAAGCTCCAGAGAAGGTTCACCATAAGGGCAGCGGGGGATGAGCGACATGTGGTGGTGCTTGGGGATATGATGGTGGATGAGTGCTTGGAGCTGCAGGAGATGAGCACGAGGGTGGTGAGCGTGGCGGGTTACAAGAAGAGGTGGGCGAGTTACGATTGGAAGAAGAAGGTTGGGACGTATCTGCCTCACCAGAGATCATCAGTCGTAAGCTCCATCCTCTTCTTGCCCTTTGCTGAGGAGAATTTCGTGATCGAGGCGACGATAGCGAGGTCCATGGCCTGGCTCAGTGCTGCTGTTTCGTCTGGTGTTCCTCTTATCTTCGTCAACATCCAAACTGAGCAGATAATCAGCTCAGTAAGTGCTCTCTCTCTCTCTCTCTCTCTCTCTCTCATTTTCCTTGGTTCATGTATCTTGGAGGCCTGTCCGTTTGCATTATAATAGAATCGAAAGAAATAAAATCTAAAGAAGATGGAACTTGAATAACAAATCTTATCATCTCCTTTTGATTCTATTGCGTTAAAAGAAAAGGATATTAGGTACTTTCTTCCCTTTTTTTTTTGTAAATTTACTTTTGATCTTTATTTTTAAACACGCAAGAGTATTCAAATCCTACAGATTTTAAACCAAACAAATGGCTCTAAAGAGAAATCCTGAGTCAAAAGAATGGTACTCTACATTAGGCACTTTATATAAATTCGAGACGCACAAAACTAAAGCAGTTGTGGGGTTTGAGGGTATTGTTAAATTTTATTCTAATAGAATTTGATCTCATCATAAAATTGGTGTTTGATAAAATTAAAAAAAAGAAAAACTACACAATTTTATCCATCGTGCACTATCCCCTTTCAAATGGATAAGGGGGTCTAGTATTTATTCTTGTTTTTTTTTTTTTTTTTCTCAACGATAATGTTGGTTTAGGACATGACTGTTTACTACATTTGGTGGAAACCATTTTTCTTCATGAAAATGAGTCTTTGATAGGGCGTGGGAGCCAAAACTCAAATCTCCTTAAACAATTTTGAGATTCCTCATTCCACCCGAACATGAATTCCTTACTCAAAATTTATATAACGTTGAGGATTTTATGTTGATATCGGTACATATAATGCATTTTGCGTATACCAAGGAAGAATTGGTATTGGTGCGTAAATCCGTAAAAATAAAGAATCCAGATTTTTTATTTTTTTTTTTACTTTATGAAAAACCAACGAAGAATTGCCTAGGATTTTCATTGCCAAATTAACCAAATTGTATTGAAATCTTTAAAGGGCCTATTTTTGGCAAGCATTTTGCCAGGGTTTCTCTTTGTTTAGAATTTCTAGTAAGAGTGTTGGTGTTGTCTCCCCATAATCCCAGTCCCAATCTGATAGAGATGATTCTTTGAAGTGGCATTCGATTTTGCTATATAGAATTCTTAGACATCCACCTCTTCCATTACTAATTAGCCCTGCGCATTTCAAAATTCCACTTGAGGCTCCAAGATAAAAAAAATCAGGAATACTTGCAATCAAATAGGCCCTAAACCTATATTCAAATTGAAGCCATCATAACAACTACCAGACCTGCTCAGCGGCTCCATCTCGTTCTATATATTCCGAGCCAAATTCTCTAATACGTGTCTATTTGTTATCTATAATATATATTTTTCTCCTTTGACAATAACAAGGATAAATCCACTACTAATGGGGGAGGTGGACAGACATCCAAACTAGGAATGTGTTGGAGCAGGCAGCAGAATCCCAACTCAACCATCCACATTGCGCAAGGAATCCGACTATGGTTTCTGCCTGGAGTCACTGAGGTCCCAGTCAACTTAACCCCACTACCTGGAGAAACCCGATTTGGAATGGAAATCAAGAGAACTGAAGAGGTATGGTAACATCACACCCATATCATCATCTTATCAATTATGATTAACCGAGATAGAAATAAAATCTTTGTTCTTGGCCCAACAACACCACATGTTGGGCCACACCTATCTGCCGGGGTTAGACTAGATTTCTAACTGGTTGGGTCATGGCCTGTGATGCCCAGATATGGCACGGATACTGTAGGGATACGCTATAGACATAGCAAGGATATTGATTTTAAATGTAGAAAGTGAAAGTATCATTTGCGATAATACATGATACGTTGCTCATTTTGAAGTATCCGTGCATCACAGGCCATGGCTATTGATCATGACCTATCAAAACAAGAAAAAAAATTTGGATTACTTAAGCCTGGGCCCTGTGGCCTATTGACAACACTAGAGCTCCTGCTAGCCATTTTTTCATTTCATAGTTACATTTATGTTCCACATGCTACAGGGTTTCATCTGCATCTACTCAGTGGTCAAGGGATACGCTGCAGATCGAGCTGGGCTTCACCAAATGTGTGAGCAGGCCATATCATCCGGGAACATTGTGGTGATTGCAAGATTGGAAGGGAAAAGCCTTCTGCCTTCCACAGTCTTATCTAATGGCCTCATACATTGCTGTGACCACAATGATGTCAAGGAGACGCTGGCCACTGCTATTGATCAGATGGAAGGGATCGAGCTCTACATTATGGCATGGCCCAGTCTAAAGGCTTCTCATCATCCTCCAGTGCTGGCCGCGGGCCTTGCCACCCTTAAGCCTCCAGAGAACTTGTGCCCCAGTGAAGTCCCCTCACAATCAGCTGGATGATGAGGCTGTCAGTTATTTTGCTTGAGTTGTGAACTCTAAAAATAAAGAAATAATGGAGATTAGACAGGCCTTGCCAATGCTAGAGAATGGACCTTTCTTAAGATTTGGTCATCCATACTGATGATCAGGTGTGTGTGACCATTTCATGTGGTCTCTTCTCTACAAGCCTGAGACTGAAAATGTCTGATAAATCAATCATCTTCAATTTGCACCAAGGATGGATTTAGGCTGGTAAAGAGTTAGGTTAGGCCTGACCACATTAAAATCATGCACACTTAAACTTGTTAGGGTTCAGGTTAGAGTTGTAAACGGGTCGGTTCCAGTTTTGGACCCGGAACCGTTAAGGAGAAGGTGGAACCAAATCTGGATTTGGAATCGTTTCGGAACCGGAATCAGAACCATATATGGGACGGGTCTGGATCCGGGTCCGGGTTTAGGTAGAAAATGATGTTAAAAAAAAAATTAAATTTAGGAGAGATTTTTGAAAATTGATGTAATATATCGAGTCTCGAGTCCAAGGGTCCGAACCAAGGTGGAACTGGACCCGGACCCGGACCCGGACCCATTTACTTATCGGGGCCTAAATAAGGACCCAGGCTCATTTTTTAACGGGTCGAAACCTCCGGGTAATCAGAGAATCGGGTACCCATTTACATCCCTAATTCAGGTCTATATCTAGGTCCCATTCCTTAGATACTGGACACTATTACATTTAATGAGAACCTAAATAGCATATAAACATTAAAAAATTATACTATAATCTATGATACCCGAATAATTAATTGTGCTTGTGCATGCTTAGAATACTCATGTCGGATAGAAACCATATTCATGATGTTGCTTGATAATGATGTCAACACTTCTAAGAGGCAAGTCTATCATAACAAACTATATTCACTAATTTAGATTTTAGAAAAACAATACTTTTATTATAAATTTTGAAATTTCATGCTATCAATAGGATACTCTAATCAGTATCCTCGTCTTTGGAATTTCATAAGATTTGAGTGCCATCTCCAGGTATCTGTATCCATGTCTTTATCCTTATCTACGTTTCAGCGTCATAGATTATAATAGCAGCAGCAGTAGCGGCTACAGAAGTAGCTTTCTATCTGATCACGAAACAAAGTGCTACAAGTTCTCTCAACTCAAATCTAAGTGAGCATAAATCTTGCAATTCAATTAATTATGAGGACATTATACAATAAATAAAATGAATGTTAGACAACATAGGAATCGTTTTGCATCGGTTTTTTTAAACAACCCTCGACCAAATTTAGAGCTCTCCTCTGATTGATTGGTCATAGAGCAATTAATTGGATTCAGATTGGAGTAGGGTCTTAAAACTCGGCCGACTCAACTAGAATCGGCCAAACCGAGTTGGATGGTGTCTAAAATGGTTGAGCCCATTTTAGCTGTATTTTCTTCTCCTCTTTTTAGTCGTACCTTTCTCACTCTCTTGTCTTGAAATCTCCATCATTTTCACTTCATACCCATCAAAATACATCAAATCTAAGGGCCTATTCTTTTACTAGAATTTTGTATAGAAATTTGTGGTGTTGCGAATTCGTAAATGTGATGTGATGTCTTGTCTCCCTATTCAGCTAGATTCCTCAATCTCTCCTGTTCGGCCAGATTCGGCCTTGGCCAGCTTGGCTTGGCTCACATTTTTACACCTTGGGTTGGAGTACTAGTAATGGACTCAGCCTGAGTTCAATTCTACAAGTAAAGAGGGCCAACCAAAGGCTGATTGGTTGAATGTCTGCTAAAATCGATCCCATGGTTGAAGACCTATATACAAATTAAAAAAAAAATGAGATGCAAATCATACAACCATGACTGACACAAAAATTAACCAGAAACTCTGTTTATGATCTAGTTTAAGCCAGTAACTAAAACACTAATCTTCCAGTCAATATATCCTTCCTCGTCTATACTTTCTCAGCATAAGGAACTGCGAGCAATGGAGCGATTGGTATCGATACGTGTCGTCTCATACACAGGAAGCTCTTCTCGATATCGATCGCTACCGACAACTGCGAGATTCTCGAGCTCGAACAGATCCGAACTCGAACAGCTCGTTCCATCATCAAAATCTCTAACATCGGTCTCCTGCAGATCTCTCATCACTGCTCCAAGAAGTTCGCTCTTTTTTCGATACCCATGTAGCAGCTCTCTTGCTGCTTCTTCCACTCGCCTCGTCTTCTCCATCACATGGACCCTCAGCTCCTTCCCAATCATCGATGGTCGATGACCCAGATTTTGTTCTCTGTCGTCAATACGTTTCTGGCCACATGGCTTGCAATCTTCATCAAAGATGACGCTAACAGGGTAAAATCTCACCGATTTAAGCGAGTTACCCCTCGAAGAAGGGGCTTTGCAGAGGCAAGAAGACATTGGGGTCGACGAAGAGCGGTCGGGTTTCGGTTTCCCAAGTGTGCTAGTGCCATTTGCCTTCTTGGGAGTTGCAGAAGCTTTGAAGAGCGAGTTGAAGAAGCTCGCAACGCGGCCACCTGGAGAAATGGGCGGCTTTTGCATCTTCTTCTTCTTCTTCTTCAAATCGATGGCTTTGTTGAAGGTCTCTTGCTTCGGCTTCTGCTGTTGGGAAGTTTGAATTTTGGGCAATTGGGTTTTCCTCTGTGGAGTTATTTCGGCCAGAGACGAGACGACTGACCCGGTTCGTATCTGTTTCGGCCGCAATGTTTCGGTTATTTCTTTTGCATTCCTCTGTAATTTGTGGAAGCCATCTGAGAGATGAGAAATGCTGATGCTCTGTTTCTTTCTCATGGTTTCTCGATTGAGAAACAGGCCTCCTTCTTTGTCTACGTGTTTTGTGGAACGGTAGATAGCATCGAGGAGAGTGGAAGAGAAGGAGGGCTTTCTCGGTTTGGGTTGCTGTTTCTTCTCAGATTTATCCATGGGTCTGAAACTTAAAAAGAGCAGAGAAAGAGAGAAGGATAAATGGGTGTTTGGTTGAATGGTTGTTTTTGTGGAGTTTTGTCTACAAATAGGGAGTCAAAAGTTTCAAGATGGTGTTGGGACATGAGAAGGAACTGACATTGATTTGGTGAATGAAAGGAAGAGAGAAACAGGTGAAAGCAAAGAGCAACAGGGGGCATGAAGAGACACAGAAAGGGTCTATTGATCGAGATGGAGCCATTCTTGTCGGCGTTTGAAGAGATGGCTCACATGAATGTGAGTGAGTGAGTGAGAGAGATTTTCTGCCTTTTTCTTCGAATAGTAGCACCTTCTGTAACAGGAAATATTGAAGTGCCGGAACTCCAGTGCAGCACCTTTATAAAGGCATGAGTGGGGTCCACCTTCCAAACATCCAACCCCTCTAATAAATTATAATTATTACAAAAAACCAGAATAAGCATGCGTATGTTTGAAGATATACGATTCTATGTATATTAAAAATAGGGTAATTGGGCACTTCACTAAATAAGATGGAGTAAAGTAAAATCTCCTTTCACCGTACAAGAAAAGATTGGGTCCTATCAAAAGCATCAAAAATATCAAAATTTTCTTTTTTATTTAAAAAAAAAATCAAAATCAACATTTTCATGTCACTAAAAGACAAAATCTCATCTGCTTTTAAAGTCAAAAAACCTTCCTATCAACCCACTAAAAATAAATTTTCATCCTACTATGATTAGACTCCATAATATTTTATTATCTGTTCAATCTTCACTTCTCCGGGAGTGCATTAGCATGAAGTGGAAAAGAGAGCATATTAACGATAGTAGAAACCAAAGATAACTTTAGTTAAAATTAGATTCAAAACTCCTCCACTTTAATATATAATAATAGCCCATTTGCTGCATGATAGCCCCCCATAGAGAAGTGGTGAATCCAGATCCTACTTTGTGCTCTAGTAAGGGCCGTTGCATCTTGGTGTAGAGTCTAAAAAGGTACGTCAACGGAGTTCTTTAATCCAAACTACTTATCTCTAGCTCACTTTGTTGGTGACCTATGATGCCTAGATACGGATAAGAGATATAATTATGTAATTTCAAACATTTAAGAAACATACAAATGTGGTATTCTAATTTTTTCTTTAAATTATTTTTGGATTAATAAAATTGTCATTGTTCATATTCCTTTCTAGCATTTTTTTTACAGTGAGAAATAAGAAGATTAAAATAATTGTATGAAATAATGAATTTGGTAAATAGGATGTGCTAAACTTGCATCTTAGAAGTATTGGTGGATCGAATATCAACAATAGTGTCATGTCAATCCACAACAAAAGATATATATATATATATATATATATATATATATATATTTTGGCATTGAGCTTAAGGCCTCATAAGGTGGTGACAGTGCCTAGGTGGAGTCCTCACTACAGAGGGAAAAAAAAAAAAAAAAAAAAAAAAAAATCCAAACCACTTAATAATCCTCCATCCATGTTTTAGCAGTTTAGCTAGATTTAATTGAGTCTACTCAAATGTTAGACTGATCACACATAAATATCTGATCACAAGTGTTTTGTGGCCCTCTTTAATTGGGCCAAATATCCTCCCTCTCTTGCCTGTGCTGAGAGCTCTCTAGAAGTTGGCATGATGAGCCCAGCATGTCTAGCCATAGGATTTACATGCAAGTTTCCATTTCATGGTTTTGGATTGGACCACCAACAATCTCAAATGGATCTGGTTAATGGTTGCTGGTTAATACACAACCCTCCCATTTTGCCACCGACTTTTAACTCAGTCCATTGGGAGATTGCTGCTGCCATAATTAATATGGTGGTCCACTTGTGATGGTTGGTGCCACTGTGCCCTGTTGGTGTACATTGAATGTGATTTAATTGGGTAAGCAAACATAAAGAAACTGACAAATCAGTATGTTGCCCACTTATTTTTTCCATTGGTTGGAGCAATTAGAACCAACTGCAAACAAAATGATGTTTTTCTGGTCGTGTAATGGCACCAATTAAGATGGTAATTGGTTGGAGGGACCAAATAATAATGCTGCATGATGGAATTCCCAACCATTGCCACATGCACATCTGGCACATTGAGATTAATACTGTGCCAATGATATTTATTATTCCACTAACTATCAGAGCTTGCTATTATTATTATTATTAGAACTTGGGAAAAAAAATCTTTAAAAAATGATAATAATGTGTGATTGCCTAGTGATATATCTTGGCAGAATCTTAAAAAAAAATAATAATAAATTCCTAGGAAATGAAATAAACTGTCATCTTCTTTTCAATTAGAATTAATTTAATGAAATTCTCAGGATCTTAAGGGCATTGGGTAATAACATATTTTAGTTTAAGTGGATTCATAATTGTACAAAATGGAATTGAGTTGATAATCAACAATGTTAATCCTTGCGAGGACCAGACCAGCTGCTTCTACCGTAAAAAAAAGTGTCATTTATTTGATTCAATCATTCATAGGTAATACACACAATATAAATTTTGATGATCATCAATCTCTTGATCTTAGATTGGATAGCACTGACACTCGATGAAATTGGTTTTTGTTTTATCTTTTTGGTAAATGACTAATTTTCCTGTGTCTCATATAAAGAACGATAAGTTTGGTTGGATTTTTTAAAAGTCAAAAATATTTTTTTCTTAAAAAAATGCTTATGAAAAGATACTTTTTAGAGAAATTTTTTGGAAGAAAATGGTCTTTGGTCAGTGCAAACTTTGTACATGCTTTTTAATAGAAAAAGTATCCAAGGTTGTTGCTTATGATATAAAAAACTAGCTTTTGACATATTAAAATTGTATAACATATTAAAAAACTATGATAAAAGTAATTATGCAATATGCAAAAGCCTTATAGGTATAAAATGGCCTCATATAAAACGTATATTTACCACAAGGCACTTGTTTTGTAGCGTGCCCACCATCATTATCTCAAAATTAATAACTCATGTTTTGGTTCTAAAAGAAATTCCACTTCAATCAAAGTTTGGCCAACATTAGGCTTATCAAATCTAAAATACTATCATTAATCTTACATCATTTGATTTGTGTATTTTAATTACTTTCAACAATTAATTCTATCTAATGCTTGGACTAATATACACTGGAGTGAAATATGACTCAACACAAATACATAGGATTATCTTGATCTCGAGCAGTCTAGATTTTGAAGGTATAACCCTAAAGATGGAAAAGAAAAGAGGAAAAAAAAAAAAAAAAAAAAAAAATCCTCACCGTACTTAGGGTCACTTCCCACAGAAATGAAAAGTAATTTTTGAAAACGAAGTCATTCGATAATTACTTTCTCAAAAGCTAATTTTGACTTCTGCTTCTTACAAATCCTTTTGAAAGCTAATTACAAATGAGCTTTTAAAAGTGAAAAGTCCAAAAGCACTTATTAAATTGAATAAACACACCCAAGTCTGTTAATAAGATATTCAATAGTGTCTTTCAATGCTTGGTAACTAGACATAACTCCCCTTAATTTGTTGAATTTCTTCCTAAATGTAATTCTTAAAACCATGATCTCTCCATTTCTTTTCTTTTTATTGAGATCAATTGTTTAGGATTTTCTGATTATATTTGAGAGAACTTCAAATTTAGAAATTCTCAATATTTAGCAGTGGATATCCCAGCTTCTCCCAACTGTACATTTTAAGCCAATAATTATTCTCATCTGTTAGCTTTCATGAATGGTGTATTTCCATTTCTGACTTTGTAGTAAGTTGTGTGATTCAAACAGGCACAGTTATGGTCAAGAGAAATTGGAGATTAGCTTTGTAATAATGGAGGACAATTTCTTCTGCCAATGTCAGGGTATAGTTATGTAGACTGAACGTTTCAGTTTTATTTATATATATATTGATTGAATGTTTCAGTGAATAATCTAGGTTCTAAGACAATTCAACAGGTGCAGCTTATCTGATTGAACAACTTTTAGGTTTTTCTGGCCTTGTATTGTATCTCAAATATGGCTTTCCATATAACTTCCATTGTGGGCACGGATGAGGAGCCAACCCGAACCCAGATGGCCTGATCAGACCAAAAGTGAAAATTTTGGGTAGAGCTTCTTAGGATTGGTCACATGTTAATATTTTGAATGCTGCATCAACGGTGGTAGAGCCAGTATTGTCTGCCATTTCAGGTTTTCCGCTGCTTGAAACAGCGGAAAACCTGAAATAAACCTGCAATTTGCTTGGAAATCAGGTTTGCCTCTGTTTAGAATGGCAGAAAACCCGCAATTTAAGGTTTTCCGTTACTTAGAGCGGCGGCAAACCCACAAATTCATGTTTTCCGCATTTTCTACTGCTTGGAACGGCAGAAAACCAGTAATTTCATGTTTTCCATAGCAGAAAACCGCTCCCAATTTTAGGTTTTCCTCCCCTATAAGAAGCTGCTACTCCCATCCATACTTTGATCTGGTTAGTGGGAATTTGCTCATTTGGTCTCATATGATCATATTTTTGTCCCCTCATCATCCTCAGCGGTCCATATGGCCTCGTCATCGATGTTTCATGTTTGAGTTCCACCACTAAATCGATCATATGCAGGACGTGTGATTAAAATGAAAATAGGGAATTGAATAGTTAATGCTGAATTTTATATATGACTTCAAACATTGGAGTGAAATTTGAATCAATGCTAAGATTATAGTACTATAAAAGCATGATCTCGGTTTGAGTTTAATAAAGTAACCCTTCTGCTGAAAAAAGCGGAGGGAGGAAAATGGTATTTTTGTGGGACTAAGAATAAGCATGTTATTTCAATGTAATGCAGCAAAGAAGTGATCCCGACTCTTTTCCTTTTCAACACATCCTCACACAAATGGACAGACTCGAGAAAAAGTAGTTCATATTTTTTTGTCTTTCCCGTATCATATCAAATGAGAGAAACTGAAAGGATTTTTTGCGTCACAAAGAATTCTCTATTACTAACGCAAACGTGCCTCTAGGACTTATTATGATGAATGGAGCCTGAGTTGGCTTCAATTCTAATTGCATGTAGCTATATTTGCCTAAAATATAGCTCATGTCAAAGACCAAAACAACATAACTCTTCAGGTCACTAAGGTTATCGGAACTCTCATTCTCTCATTTATGTGTAAGCAGGTTACTACAATTCATTTAGTCAAGGCCGACTCAAGACAATTTGAGGCCTAAAGCAAAAATTATAAATGAGGCATTTTCTATGTTTTTATATTATTATAAATATTTTATTTAAAATTTATTTTTCTTGCTTTTTTATGATGCAAAATTACTAATTATTTTTTTATATTCAAGTTTTGCTAACTTATCTTAAGTCCACCTCCAAAACCCACATGAAAATTTTGGGCCCATCCCCAAAACTCACACTAAAATCTTGGGTCACAAAATCGAACTACCCATTTGGCTCCAACCCCCCAGCCCAAAAATATTGAGTCTGCCACTGGTAGGGATCGGATCATTTTCACCTGCGCAAGGTGCCCATATGCACCATCAGTCATGACCATCCAAGATGGACTTTAGATGTGTGCCCCACGTATTAGATGTTTTAGATGCATGATGCTCATATACACTGTGGGCAAGTGAATAAATTCCGGCGGAGTCCATTGTTTATATTAAATCTTAAGATCTATTATTAGGTCTGAAATCTCGAGCTATATATCTATTACAACCACAAGATGTATCAAATCTAAATGGGCCCCTGCTTGTGAAACAAGTTCATGACTGAATGTATGGTTGAGATTTGATACACATGGACAGCTAGAAATATAATGGTATGCTAAATCAATTGGACTCCTAGCAATAGAAATATAAGGAGCATATTTGGAAATATAATAGGTCATAAATCACACTTTAATGCCTGATGAGAATTTTGGTCTTATCTTCTGAAGATAGAGTTATTATGGGGACTTATATTTTATGGACAAAAAAAGGGATGACAATTGGGAAGTTTGCTTTTTTGGAATTTCAAAAGATGTCAACTATTTTTATGAGCCCTTTTTTTGGGCCTGATTTTTTGGGGCCTAAAGCAATGGCTTTGTTGGCCTTATGGTAAAGCCGGCCCTGCATTTAGTAAGATCCAAATGAGCTCTTAAGCCCTACTAGGAAGAGTGACAGTGGAGGTGGAAGAGCTAGCATTTCTCTCATAATTTTCTTTACCCTTAATTTAGTTGCATTTTTGAGGAGAAATAAGTTCTCCTCACATCTAGGTGGGGCCCACGTTAGGATCCATATGAGTGATTATAAAATAGGGAACCCTTGATAGTCACTCACGGGGTCCCAAGGTTTGACACCCATCTAAATGAATTTGACCGATGGGTCGATTGTGCACTAATTCTGGATGGTGAGAACTTATCAGCCATTGATCAAGTGGTTAAGATGATGATTCGAGCCGCTATCACCATTCAAAGGGCCTTGGGGGAGATCGAAAATCCTCAGGTGGGACTTGAGGTGAGCCCCACAAGAGCTAGCGCTAAGCAGAGGAGACCTTGAAACTGAATTTCATGTGCTCTCCCGTGACAATTGGCGTCAATCCATATGGATCATAGAGTGCAGAAGTGCAGGAGAAAATCATCCAAATTGTACATGCTACCTATTTATAGACATTTTCCTTTTTGATACCCCTATTTATTCATAAAATCAGTAGAATATATTATGTATTTTACTTAAATGTCCAAGTCTATATACATGCAGTGCTTCGATGCGTTGAAGTTGATTGGGTCCGGGTCCGGGTCTGGGTTCGGGTTTAGTAAATATCGTTATTAATAATTGGGTCCAGGTCCGGGAACACAACGAACCTGAATCGTTTACAGCCCAACTACTTTCTTGTTGAAAGGACTTGGTTCACACTGTATACTTATAATGTCCACACTCATAGGGTTGTTTATGGGCCAATCCATCCCGTGCCGAACCTGGGCCCAACCCTCCTTAGGTCATATTTGAGCTTTCGGTTTAATACTCGGGCCAGGCCTAAATTTAGTTTTTGGTCCATTTAACATCTTTGCTACTTGGATTAAGTAATAGAAAGCGAAACCTGCCCTGGCCCAACCAGCTAAAGCAAATGGGTGGATTGGAATCTACATGTTTGGTCTTGACGCACGCCCTTAAGGCCTGCATCTGTCTTGGGCTCAATACAGGCTTGTGTTTCTAAAGTTTGGCAGGGCTTAGAATTTCCGGCCCATAAACACGCCTACGCCTATAAAGACATGCTAGTGATCGAGAAAAACTAGTATTTTCACAGAGATCGGCTAAATGTAGTGGCTGTCGGAACCATGTCACGTCTTTAAATGAAAGTACTTTGAGTATTTTTTAAAAAAAATGAGAGAAAATGCCATAAAAAATACCTTTAAATGACTAGATGGCCTTAATTGAAGTTTTATTGAAAAACTTAAGGACTAATTTGAAACGTTTAGAAACTTGTGTCCTTTTTTTAAATAAGACAAAAACTTAAGGCCTTATTTGAAAACTTTCCTTTTTTTTAATACCATGCTGATTTGTTTATTAGAAAACACAATATATATTGATTACAAATGGACGAACAAGTTAGAAAGGCAACAAGGGATGATTTTATCCTCGTATCAATTTCTTCTACTTTTTTTTGTACGTCTCCTACTACAATAGCAATTGAGAATTAGGTATAACTTATACGCAAAAACCCATGAAGTTAGGTTTGTATATGTTTGGGTGGAGCTTATTTTGTTGTAGAAAATGGAAATAGATTTTGAGACAGAACTACAGGCTCTCGTTTGGATTGGTTTTGGATTTGGGTTTACTGGCATATATTTAGGTCAGGCTAGGGTTGAGTCAATACCCAACCTAACCCGCTGATCTGCACCATTTAATAACCCATAGCAAAGAAACTATAAGATCAATGGTCAAGAACGGCCACTTACCTCACTAGTAAGTGGTAGTAGTTCTCACGTGGTTGTCCAGGGTTCGAACATGGGGTAGGCTTCTTCCCACTTGTGTGGGCTTTTTTCCCGCTTGTACGGTCAAACTACTTGATGACCCAAGTGGTCTTCTTGCCGTGCGTGGCCCTACTAGATGGAGGGTCCGGATCCATCAACCATTCAGCCATATGTCGATAACCATTTCTTATAGCTTATAAGACCCAGAAATGAGCCCCAGGAGACTAGAAACACAATCTGGAATTAGCTCAATGCTGTTTCGGCTGGGTAGGTTTTGGTCCATGAGCCCCTTACCAAAGCAAACAAGTCAATAAGAGACCCATTTTCATGTGATACTAGTAATTTTGGATTGCTTAATGGGTTGAGACTTGAGAGAATTACTGGAGTCGTGGGATGGGAATAACGGTTACAGAATTCTCCTAATAAATTGACATAGGTGAAATTGATGTTTTTCTTTGATTCTCTTTAAGACTTTACAGAGGCTAGCTGACTAGAAATAGCATTGGAGAGAGGGTGGTTTCAATTTCTCTATTGGCTACTTGATGTATTAGGACTCTCTAAAGCTGACATGGATTAAGAGTTTGACATGGCACAAGGAGGAGCCAGAATAAGACCTTTTATTTTCTTTCTAACTATAGGTATTAAGAATTACCAAGGGGTACAACGCAGTTGTTTAAGTACCACGATCCAGAAATAAGAGATTGTGGTTTCAAACTCGCATTCTCTCCCTGAAACCACATGTCTAGCAAATTTATCCGGTGTGTGGGGGAGGTAAGGGCTTCACGTGCATGGAGGAATCGGTCGTTCTCAATCAGCTTGGACGACACCCTGGTCAGGAAAATGAAAAAAGAAAAAAAAAGAAAAAAAAACCTTGTGGGTTGACTGTTGTGAATCTTTTGATAGAATGATAAAATAATCTGACAAATGGATGGCTAGGATTGAACCACAAAGAAAAAGTTACGGGCTAGATCAGTCCCCACGTTTCTGGCCGCAATGGATCTCTAGCTTGGATTCTTCAGAAGAAATTCCAAACTTATGCATAAGGAGGTCCGCCCTTGTTAGTTACACTAAGCCTACATCGTTGCCAATCAAAGCCAAGTAAGCTCATAGCTGCTACTTGCTACAGTATCGAACTTGTCTGAAGAAGGCACCTAGTTTCTTCAAATATTACTGCTAGGGCCACTAAACAAACCTTACGTCCATTTGGATTGGAAGGGTGCAGCAAGGAAAATACTTCAATGGAGAAAAGCACTTTCCCTCATCAAGAATAGTAATTCCCATCTTCAAATCATTTGCAAATCTAGGAAAAATAGCCCTCTCTCAAGAGGCCAGAGAAAATATCCTTTTCCTCTAATATGTTTATTTCTTCTTGCAAAACTTTCTCCATCTAATTAATGATGCATGGATATGATATGGAGATGTGACTCTCCCCATATGAAAATCTAGGATACATTATGGATACTGTAAGTTTTTGAGTGATTGGCTATTTCAAGTGGATGGACAAAATATGAGAATTAATGTAATTTTATAATTTTTAGTTGGACCGCATTAGCATGGAAGAAATCTGAAGACTAAGAAAAAAGAAGATATCAATCGGATGCTGACTGACCGATTGATCGGACCCCCTTGGCCGATCGATTGCCCCTGAAATGCTCTCAGTTAAAAGTCAGATTGATCGGTCGGACCCATTGGCCAATCGATCAGACCTAGAATGCTTCAAGTTAAAAGTCAGTCCGATCGATTGAACAGCGGCGGATTCCAGCTATTTTTTAGCAACTTTCCTCTTCATTCTTCTATTCCTATCCTATTCAAACCTAATCTCTCCCACACATTTCTAAAGGCCTATATAAGAGTTTAGCCTAATTAAAGATCTCATCTCTCATAGTTCTAAACCCTAGAATATTTCTAGAGAGATTACTTCCCTCTAGAGAGCCTTTTTGTAAGATTAATAAGCTAAAACTTTCTGCATATGGAGACTCATCATTCACGTTCTAAGTTGAATCGTCTTGTTCAAGGCGTGGAGATCGAAGTGCTAGAGAAGGTGAACAGCGTGGTCGTTGGCAAGAATCACTGCAGTCCTTAAGTTGAGTTCAACTGTAAATGGTAGCGAGTTTCTTTTGTAACCTTTGGTTATTAGTACTTGATCTTTTTGGACCGGTACGAGGTCCCGTTGTTTTTTTTTCTTATTCAGGGTTTTCCACGTAAAATATCGTGTGTCCATCTTCTTGGTTGATTGATTGAATAACTTAGGTTATTGATTTATTTTAATCCATATTTTTATCTGTGTTGGGACTATTATTATCCTTTAGGGTTTGTGATTATCGATCCTCTAGAAATTTCAGATACAATCGTTGTTTATGTTTCTTCCTAACATTTCTGAGGTTGATAAATAAGACAATTAAAAGAATTATATAAAACTTTTAGACTTGAAATTGGGATATGCTAAATTTGTACCATAAAAGTAAAAATTATTAATATTAAGTATTGTTGTGAGTGTCGTATCAATCTATCACTGACACTCTGGGCAGGTACAAGTGTTTCTGTGTATCATGGGCTATATATACGACATGCAACCATCCATCCATGATTAGAGGTTCTGGTAGATCCTACAACCATGGATCAAAATCTCGGCCGATACCGATTCATATTGGCCAATATGAATTGGTATCGGCTGATACTGAGTCGATATCTCATTGAGATATCGGTCTCTGTTAAAAATCCCCAAAATCTCAGCATATCTCGGCCGAAATGTAATTCATCTCGGTCTAACCGAGATATCGGCCGATATTTTAAAAATATCAACCGATATTTTATGAAAAGGGTAAAAACCCTAATTTTGCAACTTTTTCCCCATCTTCTTCTTCTTTTCCATTCTTCTCATCTTCTTACTACCCATAGCAGCAGCCATACTCCCTTTTCATATTTTCAAATTCCATATCTATTTTTTTGAAGAAAATGTCATCTAAGGTAAGAGAATATCAACTTAAAACATTTTATTATGTGTTTTTTTTTTTTTAATTTTTAGATGAAGCATAGAAATCATTAGGTTTGTCACTTGTGTTATGTTCTTCATTTAGAAGTTAGATCTACATACTTTCATACTAGATCTACTCATATACATGATTTTGAACTTTTTTTTTCCAATTTTTTTATTTTCGGATTTTTAATATTTAAATTATAAAATATCATCTTTTTAGGATTTCATCAAGATAGTTTATCATCTTATCAAGAACAATCTGAATATGGTCATGGGTATGGCAGTGCTGCGCAACAGTATGGAGCATATCTTTTTAGCCAATACCGAAGAAATGATGATGATGATGATATCGAGCCAGGGCGACACTCTACTTGAAATTAGGCTGTCAATCTATAATGCACCGATACTCACCAATCTCTCTCTAGTCTCTACTCTCTACTAGACTACTAGTCCCCTCTAATTTTAGGTAAACCATGAATCTTTTGATGCCTAAGTGCTTTATGATTGATCGATCTCACTATTATGTTTCTGATTTTAATATGTCATCTTCATGATCTTGAATTTCACAATTTATTTGATGATTGAGTTAGTATTAAATGATGATTGATATGTTATATTTGTTTTCTTATATTTTACATTAATAAATTGATCATGAGCATTAATAATGGCTGCATTATATGAAATACCGGAGAAGACAACAAACTGCGACACAGACAGGACTCATAACTTAAGGTGACCGAGATTTTGATTTATTGTTGTTACTAACGGAAAAAAATATTGTTTTTCAGCATTTTCTAATATTCTGGATTTTTTGGGTATTTTTGTGAATTTTTTTGGATTAAAAAAAAAAAATTCACACCGTGACGATGGTTACAGACCGATATTCGCGACCGATACCGATATCATATCGGTTTTTTGGCCCGTCCGATACCGCGACCGAGACCGAGATTTTAAACCATGTACAACTGTTTTGGCTTGCTTCTATTGTCATCAAAACTCAATACAGAAGTGGTTTAGAAAGTAATATTTCCTAAAGCAAAGGTTTATGATCAAGTAAGATTTCTTAATCATCGTCGTTCTTATAGTTTAACAAAGTACTCCTAAACATTAAGAGCCTATCTGGTGGAATGCCTATCTTCTATGATTTCTCAAAGTCATCACCAAAGCCTGTCTCCTTGCTTCATCATCCAACAAATCAAGCGACCATATCAGAGAGCAGGATGTCTTTATAAGGCCTTGCCATCCCTTCCTTCATCCTTCCCTCTCTTTGCTTGCTTTACTACCTTGCATATCTTATCTACGCAACAAACAAAACTCATATACAGCAGCCAGGCCATCTCCCACTCCATTCACAAGATCACCCCTCAACTAAAGAAATGTCGCGGACAACAGGTGGTGGGTGCTGCAGCAGCCTCAACAAATGTTTGGGATTATCCACATCCACACCGCTGCAGAACGTGCCACCATCCACAGCAAGTCTCCAGGAACAGGTACCATATATACCGGTAACCAAGCTCAATTTTAGATCTCCATGGCATGTGCAGAAGCAGAATAACCTAGGATCGACAATCAAACCATACAAGCAAATACAGGATTTGTGTGGTTTGGAGCGTACCGACATCCATGGATGAAGAGAAGACTTTTTCTTTGTACTTTTTAGTGTTAAGTAGTTAGATTGCCGTGCCTTTTTACGCCTAGGCATTTTGGGTGTATTGGTTAGCAATCTGAGAAGGTATCAAACCAACACTTTTTGGGTTCAAATACACGTCGGGCAAAAAAGTCCCATGCCGCGTTTTAGTCCTTATTATTATTAGTTTTTGTTTTGGTAGAAGCCGCATTTTGTTAAGTCTGCCTAAGAAAGCCTTGTACATTTATCAAAATACCCATGAACCAGAATGGCTGACCCAGTGGACCAGTCTGTTTACTTGGAATACAGGACATCAACTCAGCACTGTAGAATGCTTACAGGATAATGCTTGAGAGAGTTTTTTCTTAAGCTTTTTAGTCATGTCCACAGTCCAGTGAGATGATCATAGTGACACATACAAGAACAAAGTGAAATCTCAACATGGCCAATACGAGTTTTGACTTTTGTGGCGTCCCCATGTTAATTCTACTTCCAGCCATTTGTGTAAATAGGAAAGCATCTTTGAATTCCGAACTGCTTATTAGGTGGGACGCACATCAGATAGTCCTGAAAGAAGTTGCTGGTCCCAGATGGGTGTCGGAACCGAACTCGCCGAGAACCTTGTGCGTTCCGGTGTGAGGCAGATCTACGAACTCGCTGCGAATACTTTCAGATCTCTGGATGATCAGAAGCAAGGGTTCCCATCTCCCTTAAATAGAGTAATCCCTAGGAGTTACATCTCTATCTGGATACTACCTCTCCTGGAATCCCACATCTCTTGACCAGCGTGGGAAATCTACCAAACCGGGAGTCTGAACTCGATCCAAACTCTACCACCAAGAGTTTGATCCTTATCTGACTCAACCAGATCAAGACTTGTTGGGAGTTCATCCGCGGCAAACCGCCGGGCTTGATCTGGCGTGGGCCCTATGGTAGTCGGGCCACACAATTTTCCAACAATCTCCCACTTGGCACGAATGCCATGGTTACAAGCGTGCCAATGTACATCAAATATATTTGAGTCCCATGCGCATCACATGCCTCTCAAATTCTTCCGCGGGCAACGGTTTGGTGAGAGCATCAGCCATCAATTCCTTAGAGGGCAAATAAGAAATTTCAATTTCTCCATTCTCAGCCTTCTCCCGGACAAAATGATATTTTATCTCAACATGCTTTGATCGGCTGTTAAATTTTGGCTTAGTCACCATTGAGATGGCAGACGTACTATCTACGTTCATTGGGACAGGCTGATCCTCACTGATTAAATCAATACCACATAAAAAATTTCTTAACCAGATAGCCTCCTGAACTGCGGTACTACAGGCTATATACTCTGCCTCGGCCGTAGACATGGCCGTTGAGGTCTGTTTCTTGCTACCCCAAGAGATTGCACCTCCCCCCAGAGTATACACATAGCCTGTGGTTGACTTTCTTTTGTCTAAGTTACCGGCCCAATCCGCATCGGAATAGCCACGCAATTTCAGGTCATCACCTTGATAACATAGTTGCAACTTCAAGGTGTCTTTGATGTACCATAGAATCCTCTTAACCGCATACCAATGCGGTAATCCAGGGTTACTTAGGAATCTACTCACGAGACCCACGGCGAATGCAACATCCGGTCTCGTACACAGCATCGCATACATGATGCTTCCCACAACTTGAGCATAAGGCTTGCCCCGCATTACTGCCTTATCTTCCTCAGTCGTGGGCCCCTGTTTGCTGGACAATTTTTCACTTTTGTTAATGGGAGTATCGACTGGCTTGCACATCATCATATCAAACCGTTTTAACACAGTTTCCAAATAGGATTCCTGTGACAAAGTCAATAACCGATTCGGCCGGTCACGGGTGATCTTTATGCCCAGTACAT
Organism: Camphora micrantha; assembly: GCA_003546025.1. Lineage (NCBI taxonomy): Eukaryota > Viridiplantae > Streptophyta > Magnoliopsida > Laurales > Lauraceae > Camphora > Camphora micrantha. The sequence continues at coordinate 19,983,979 of QPKB01000003.1, read as the reverse complement.
AGTTAGCCTCACCCATGTCCTTCATCTCGAATCTTGACTTCAACCACTGTTTGATTTCATTGACGGCATCCAAATCGTCACCAGCAATCAGGATGTCATCCACATACAATGACAAATATAAATAGTTACTCCCACTACGTTTAACATAGAAACATATATCAACAGTATTGGGGACAAAACCAATTTCACTTATGGCCTGGTGAAATTTCTTGTACCATTGCCTCGATGACTGTTTAAGTCCATAGAGTGCCTTTTGTAATTTGTACACCTTGTCCTCATGACCTTGCACCAAAAAACCTTCAGGTTGTTTCATGTAAATCTCTTCATCCAATTCGCCATTCAGGAAAGCAGTTTTTACATCCATTTGGTGCAATTCCAAGTTATGATAAGCCACAACCGCCATAAGGGTCCTAATGGATTGGAATTTTACGACTGGGGAGAAAGTTTCATCGTAATCAATTCCTTCCACTTGCGTGAAACCCTTGGCTACCAACCGTGCTTTGTATTTATCCAAGGAACCATCCGAATTAAATTTCTTCTTAAGAACCCATTTACAACCAACGGCCTTTCGACCTTGGGGTAGATCAACTAATTGCCACACCTGGTTCTTATGAATTGATTCAATTTCCTCTCTCATAGCATTCATCCAATTTTCAGCATCATGCCCATTGATTGCTTGAGAGTAGGATGTTGGATCCAAATCCTCTACGGTTTCCACTAAACTACAATAATCATCCAGATATGACGGATGTTTCCTTATCCGAACGGGTCTACTTAGTTCCGGTTGTTCCTCATCAAGTGGGTCCTGGCCAGGAGTTTCATTTCCAACGTCAACCACGTCGGACCCACCACTTTCTTGAACATCCTTATCCTTTGAGATCTCATAGAAATCCACCATCCGTGGTCTATCTCTAGGATTAACCGTTGGATTCTCAAGGAAATACATATCTCGACATTCCATGATTATTTTATTATCGTGATCATACACACGATATCCTTTTGAATGACTTGGGTAGCCAACAAACGAGCAATTCTTTCTCGTTTTTGCCTGCAGTTTGTGTCTTTCTTGTGGCGGTAACAGGACATGTACGGGGCAGCCCCAAACTTTTATATGTTCCATTTTAGGTTTGGCTCCAGTCCATAACTCATACGGGGTCTTGGGCACAGATTTAGAGGGCACCCTGTTCAATATATATTGTGCAGTATTAATTGCCTCTCCCCACAAATACAGCGGAAGTTCCGCGTGGCTCATCATAGACCTTACCATGTCCAAAAGTGTTCGATTTCGACGTTCAGCCACGCCATTTTGTTGTGGGGTGTAAGGGATCGCATACTCATGTATGATTCCCTCTTTTGCATAATATTCTTTGAACAACTCAGAAGTGTACTCCCCCCCTCTATCGGATCGAATCCGTTTAATTTTCTTGCCCTTTTGATTCTGAACTTCAGCAGCATAAATTTTGAAAAAATTTAGTGCCTCATGTTTATGTTTAATCAAGTAGATATAACCATATCTGCTGAAGTCATCAATGAAGGTAATAAAATACACCTCCCCCATCCTAGTATGAACATTTAAGGGTCCACATATATCTGTGTGAATTAGGTCTAGCAATTCTGAATTTCTAGTTCCCTTTGAAAATGGTTTCTTGACCATTTTCCCACTTAGACATGGTTCACATGTAGGGTATTCCACTTTTCCAATATCAGGTAAAAGTCCATCCCTAACCATTCTAGTTATTCTGTTCTTGTTAATATGTCCTAATCTGTAGTGCCATAACAATGCCAAACCATTAACACATTCATTCACACACACAGAATAATTGGAACTAGATTTTATTGCAACTTTAGAAGTGTCCAGCAAATACAATTTGTCATGAAGCAAACCAGAAATACAAATTTTCCCATTGAGCCCAATAGTAACCTTATCAGTAGTGAACCTAATTTCAAAACCACTAGATGCAAGCTGGCTGACGGAAATCACGCTCCTCCTCATGGCAGGAGCGAAGAAGACATCTGACAAATACAACGATTTTCCAGTTGGCAGGGGAATCTTGACTTTCCCCACCCCCAACACATCGCAGAATGTCTCATTTCCCATATATATATTATGTTCTCCAGCTTTAAGTTCTTGGAATTCCGTGAAACCCACTTTGGTCCTCGAGATGTGTCGAGTAGCGCCGGAATCGATTCACCAGTTGCTTTCATTGGTGTCCACCATCATGGATTCCGTGATCATATCAATATAATCTTTATTTCCATGTGGTACCATGTTCCGTTGCCCATTCTCACCCTTTTGCTTTTTGTTTTTATCCGGACAGTCTGCACGAAAGTGCCCAGGCTTCCCGCAAATAAAGCAACGCCCCTTTTTCTTTTGTTGCACCTTTGCTTTCCCTTTGCCCTTATACTTCCTTTTCCCCATAGTAGCCATCGAGCCACTAGCAGAATTGGTTTGGGCAAGCAAAGCAGTAGGCACAACACCACGGGCAGCCTGCCTTTGTCCTTCAGCAATTAATTCAGCCTCAATATCTTTAACAGTTAGTGTTTTCTGGAGGCTAAGGGTCTGAGAAACATTCTCCCATGAAGGTGGAAGACTTTGCAACAGATACAATCGCTGCAACTCCTGGTCCATATCCCTTCCCAAAGCAATCAAATTCCTCAATCTTATATTCATCTGGTCAATGTGGTCATTGATCGAGGTTCCTTCAGGCATTTTATAATTAACATAATTTGAGAATGCCTCCATAAGGTGGGACACAGTGGATGCATCGTATTTCGCAATTATTTGATCATAAATTTCTTTTGCTGAACCCAGTTGCTCAAATTGCTTGACCAAATCATTGGAAATAAATCCAAGTAACAGATGCCTTGCTGATTCATTATCATATTCCCAAGTAATATAGAGATCTTTTTCTTCCTTGGAAGCATCATCAGCAGGCTTCTCAGGTGTCTTTTCTTTAATAACATAAGAAAGACCCTCAAAGTGCAACAAGGCATCCATCCGACGTTTCCAATTGGGTAAGTTCCTCCCATTGAAAATATCGACCTTAGCAAGATCGTGTAGAGCAGATTTAGCAGTAGACATATTTATAAAATATAAACAAAGTCTAGATACCACTGACCGTGATCGCAGTCCAAAAATTTTCTGACTGTTGGAATGCCGATCTATCACGTCTACCAAATAGTGCTCGTCGCTACGAATTCGCAGATGCAAACCGCTTGTCGATCGGATGTCGGATGAAAGAGTTATGGCCGGTCAAACTTTCTGTTGACCGATGATACCGGGCCCGCACTTGCGTCAGCAACTGCGCTGTGCTGACGTCACCGTACCAGTGCTCTTCTCTACAGCGATGTGGACTAGGCTGAAGACGGGTCAGGTTGTAGATCTGGCCTGGCTCAAGCAACAAGAAATTATGTGCTGCGCGTGTCCCGAGGCTAAAAAGGACAAAACCAATACGCTTTGTCTTTTCACAACAAGAGCTTGTCACAGCAACAATAATAAAAAAGTTGTGATGGTTGGTGGCGTTGTTCCCGAGGCCGGAATTCAAACCACAAAAGGTGCTCCTTTTTTTTTTTTTGATGTGTCCTGAGGCCGAAACTCAAAACACAAATAGTGGCGTGCTGTCTCGTTGCACCAGTGAAACACGCAATCTTGGTTGCTTCTTCCTCGATGGCTTCTGTTGCAGACGAACAGAATGGAACCGAGAAAAAAAATGCACGATGAAGACGTTGAAGATCCGACGATCCACAGCCTTATCGCTAAATCTGAACCGTCAAACGCACAGAGCAGGCTCTGATACCAATTGAAAGAAGTTGCTGGTCCCAGATGGGTGTCGGAACCGAACTCGCCGAGAACCTTGTGCGTTCCGGTGTGAGGCAGATCTACGAACTCGCTGCGAATACTCTCAGATCTCTAGAAGATTAGAAGCAATGGTTCCTATCTCCCTTAAATGGAGTAATCCCTAGGAGTTACATCTCTATCTGGATACTACCTCTCCTGGAATCCCACATCTCTTAACCAGCGTGGGAAATCTACCAAACCGGGAGTCTGAACTCGATCCAAACTCTACCACCAAGAGTTTGATCCTTATCTGACTCAACCAGATCAAGACTTGTTGGGAGTTCATCCGCGGCAAACCGCCGGGCTTGATCTGGCGTGGGCCCTATGGTAGTCGGGCCACACAATTTTCCAACAAGTCCCTGGTCGAAAAATCAGGTTGGTGAAATAAGCATAATTATCCACTGGATTAGAATAAAAAGTTGTTGAATGTAAGAGAGCGCTGACCAGTTGTCTACATTCAATTCTCATATTCAAGTGGTTAGAATTGGCTGGTCTGATTTTTCAGAAGGTCCACCAGATGATTCATGCCTACCTGCAATAGGAACTTCTAGGGGCATCCTGTGTTTACAAAGAAATTCAGATACAATATCTAGTCTCTATGATCATCTGTAAACCACACTCTTTGGACAAGATACTTCAGCTCTAAGAGCCTGTTTGTTTACATAGAATACACCAGAATTTATGGTTGAATGAGCTCCATCTTTAAGATTATTAAAGAGGCATGGGGAGAACCATATGAGGTGAGGGGTTGAAGATATAAGACAGTAATGTAGATAGAGCATTAACTTCCCCAGGATTTGAATTATTAGGGTGATGGTTGGGTATTCATTTTCTATTCCCTTCAATTCTATTTTTATTAAAGCAAAGTCTTTTTTCTTTGGGCTAGATATTAAAGGAAACTTTATTTGATGCTATTTTTTTGGTATTCACCTTTTATCTTCATTTTTAACTACTTGGGCATGAATTTTTATGTATTTAATTTCTACGCGTTCTAAGATTCAATTTGATTTTCAAAAATAAATAGATGAAAAGAAAAGTTGTAGTATGTGCTAGAGGTTGACTAATATATCAATGTGACTCAACTCGAACATGGTGATTCTTCTTAACGCAGATTGCTCATCTGGAGAGGGAACTCAGACGTCATATGGAAATCAAGGCCATATACAAAGCTACACTTGACAGGATGCAGGAGTATCAAAGGTACTGGTTACATACAGCGAAGGAGAACGGCCTCTCAGATCTTATATCTAAATTTCAGCAGATTTCTCCAAGAACATCCGCCGATTCCTTCCCCAAGACAAGCCCCATGCAACTCCCTGCCACCACCTGGAATCCCAACTTAGCAGCCATTGCAGATCAAGCTAAGCAACATGGGTGGTATATCGAACCAAATGAAGTGAGTGATCATTTCATCTCCCATTCTATAAATAAATATATGCACACACATACACAAGTACAATTTCATGTAGATCATTATATATGATAACTTTCAAAAGAAAGACTACATTGCATAAATTCACTGTGCCTTTCATTAGAGGAAAGACTCTCAATTTATGCACGAACCTATTCAACATAAAGGTTATTCAAATTCGAATCTGCCAAATCCATCTAACCAATCTAATATCTTTATCTCTAACAATACATGTATACCATAAAAGCACTCTTGCTAACCCTTCTAATATACAGATATAGTCCACTACATAAGCACTTAGGTGCAGACTTCACAGTTCAGTATACAGGTTATTGACTTCATCCCAAATGAGTCTTATCCAATTGTAGTAGAACATATCAGAAATCATCACCGTAATTTTACGATTTTATTTTGTGTTCAGATATATAAGCCCCAATTGGAAATTGTTTGAATATTTTGGAAGGATTCTCCAAACCATTCTTTCAACCAAAAGAAGAACAAAGAAAAAAAAAATCACAAACCATGTTAGGAGCGATACTGGAGAAATATTATCCTACCTAATGTGGTTTTTGATTTCCATGTGGTCTGAACGGCACGGAAGAATAGATAACCACCTTTTCTGCCAAGATATAGAAATCAATCACAATTTGGATACATCCATGTTTACACTTACTTCTTACTTCTTTTGTTGGGGGATAAAATGATTAGGACTGGATATTCTTTCAATGATATGGAACTTTGTTCTCTCAAAATTTATAGGAGAATTTTTTTTCAATTTTCTCTTAAACAGATAGAGCTTCGCGAACTAGTAGGCCGAGGATCAACTGCTGATATATACAGAGGGATGTGGAGGGGCCTTGATGTTGCTGTGAAGTGCATCAACTCAGGTTTCTTCCAGTCAAATAGAAACTGTCAAACCTGGTTTGCCCAAGAACTTGAGACTTTATCACATCAACGCCATCCCTTCGTGCTACGGCTGATGGGTGCATGTTTTGACCTGCCAGATAAAGGATGGGTGGTTACAGAGTTCTTGAGTAGAAGGACACTGAAAGAATGGTTGCATGGACAAAGTGAGAGGCAAAGGCAGAGGCTGATTCCTCTGCCTCCATTGGAAGAAAGAATAGACAAGGGACTAGAAATTGCTCAGGCAATGCAATACCTACATGACCAAAAGCTTAAGGTAGCGTTTGGTTCGCTGTAATGAAGGTCGGAATGGAATCGTCATTCCAACGGAATGACCATTACAGCGTTTGGTTCGCCAAAAAGTAGCGGAATGACCATTACCTCCGGAATCCCATTCCTTTATATGAGGGAATCGCCATTCCATTGTGGAGGGGAAGGAATGGCCATTCCATTCCTTCCCCACTTTTTCATGAGACCAAAATACCCTTGCTTGATTTCTATCTATCTTTCCATTATAAAAGAGGCAATGTTGCATGGTTTTTCACCACACCACTGTGGGGCCCACCCAAAATATTATAATAAAATATAATCATATATTATTATTATATTATAATAATAATAATATAATATTAAAATATTATGATCTATCTATCTCATACAAACTTTTTCACGACACCATTGTGGGCCCACCCCCCAAATATTATAATATAATATAATAATATATTATTTTGAGAAATTGAAAAAATTTCACTACACCTTTGTGGGGCCCACCCCAAAATATTATAATAAAATATAATCATATATTATTATTATATTATAATAATAATGATATAATATTAAAATATTATGATCTATCTATCTCATACAAACTTTTTCACAACACCATTGTGGGCCCACTCCCAAATATTATAATATAATATAATAACATTATTTTGAGAAATTGAAAATTTTTTCACTACACCTTTGTGGGGCCCACCCCAAAATATTATAATAAAATATAATCATATATTATTATTATATTGTAATAATAATAATATAATATAAAAATATTATGATCTATCTATCTCATACAAACTTTTTCACTACACCATTGTGGGGCCCACCCCCAAATATTATAATGTAATATAATAATATATTATTTTGAGAATGTAATGTGACAGGAGAATCTAACAAGGGTATTTTGGTCAATCTTATGTAAATTTGATTCCATTCTAGGCATCATTCCAGCGTACCAAACGCAAGAATAGGAATCAGAATTCTATTACTGGGTTGATTCCTTAGCGTACCAAACACTGGAATGGAAATGACTATTCCTGCCTCATTCCATTCCAGACTCATTCCGATCTCCATTCCATTCCTGCCTACAACCATTCAAGCCAACCAAACGCTACCTAAGGTCATTCATAGAGACTTAAAGCCAAGTAATGTATTTCTTGATGATGCCATGCATGTTCGCGTGGCAGATTTCGGTCATGCTCGGTTCTTGCGTGAGGGAGAGCTCAGTCTTACTGGAGAAACAGGTAAGAATCAAGGTGCCCAACCTCCTATTTTTGTGTTTGTTCCAGTGCCCAGAATTATAAACTATGATACCTAGATCATTCCATATTGTCTAAGTATCAAAATCGAGTCGTATTCGATACTTTAATCTTATGGGTAAAATCCATGTCCCCACTGTATAAGTGGTATGTCCCCGCCCATCCATGCCACACAAAGATTTTAAAGTAGTAAAATTGGGTTGTCCTGGTTTTGACTGAGATTTGAATCCATGCTTGAATCTCAGGCTCACTGAATAAATCTGCTGAATGCACACCCACACATGAATGGGCTGGACCGGAAATGATCTCTGCCTAGCCTATACCTGGCTCATCGTCACCCCAAAGGTGAGAGGAAAGCAAAACTAATACATCTTCTAGTAGCATAAATAAAGAAGAAGAAACACAAAACATGAATAGAAACTTCTAAGTCAGTAAAACTACCAAATATGAGTCTCATTGAATGGATCAATGATTGGTAGATGTTCTTTTCTCCAGGGACATATGTTTATATGGCACCTGAGGTGATCCGTTGCGAACCATACAGTGAGAAGGTCGACGTCTACAGCTTCAGCATCATACTGAATGAGTTGATCACTGGTCAATTTCCATACATCGAATATGATTATGGCCCCACAAAGGTATAATCTGCATCACCAACACAAATTTTTGGAATTGCAAAAATGCCTTGAACAATGCGAGGGAGATGGGGTTCAATTTACTCCATTTATTCTGTTCCAAACGTGAGTAATGAGCACCGACTCATTCCCAAAATTTGTTCAGCAATCGAATATGTTGGGAACTAATTTCCAAATGAAAATGCAAATCATCCTCGAACATTTCTAAGATGACAGTGGTTTTAAAGAACTTCATTAGCTCCTTAACAGAAGTTCCTCATAAAACCATTATGTTTATTTTTCTAGCCATCTCACACCTGCCACACATTGAGGCCTGCCACCTTTGATTCATTTAGATGAAGATTATAGTACTTGTATCCATTGAAATCCAGAGTAGCCAAATCAAATACACGTTCAAGAAATAGGCAAGCCCAAGGCTTTATCTGATACCTAGTTGTAAGAGGGCTCCAAAGATAGCATTGAGGACACTGAGAGATCAAATAGAGAATAAGATTCCTTTTAATTAGAAGAGTGCTTATGGTTTTTTCAATCACAAATGTCGAATGATCCTACGGAGATTTTAAGAGAAGTTATATTTCAGTTCAAAGAAACGAAGATTTGGATTTTGGCTGTTAGAATATGGTAGATATTGTTAAGGAGACCCGCCTTCAACTATCCATTGTTGATATCTTTTTTGCTTGTAATCCTATAGTGTGGAATGTAGTAGCAAATAACCTCACGTGGAAAGGGGTTTTCAGATCTGAAGTGATTACAATCAGTTCTTCTCTTTGTAAATTCTTCATGTCTTGTAGTTAGCAGTCCATTCACAGCTAGTTCCATATACAGTTTCTGGTTAGTTTAATAGTTTCAGTTTGTTGCTTCTATAATTAAGAAAAATGGGGTTTCCCTAACAAGACCTTCATTATTTGGGTCAACTTGAGAAGAAAAAGGTCTACCCCGGCCTCCCACCACTTGAACTCTAAACCTGGTAGTTAATTAAACATCAGGGATACAAGCTCAACTAGTGAACTCTGTTGAGTCAGTTTCAATAGAACTATATTTCGTAGTAAGCAATCCTTATCAGCATTCTAATTAAATAACAACCTAGTATCTAATCCTTGTCATAATCAGTAACCTCACTTCTGAATTGGGCAATATGGTATATACATACGGTGCTCAAATTATCATGTAAGAAGGCTAAATAACCCATTTATTATCTCTCAACCCAGTCGGGAGAACGCATGCCCAAATTGTTCAAATTCACACTAGCCCACTATTAACCATTTGTATGTCTAATGTAATCATTCTACGGTTGAGGCTTGAAATACCCGAGAAGGGAAGTTAAAGAAAGGGCGTCGCCAGCGACCCTGATACTGCTCTTAAACTCTTTTATCACACATTTAACTCATCAAGGCGAAAAGGTGTAACTTAGCTATGCATTTTAAGTTCTAGAAATTAACAAGCCAGGACCTTTCGATTGTTTTGCTTCTAGGAGCATCAGCTAATCTGATTTGATGCATGGTATGAAAGTTAAAACTAGAAGACTCAGTAAACTATACTTGCTAAATAATCACTCATTTTCAGTTCCATTTTCTTTTTCTATCAATGACAGATCGCACTCAAAGTTGGGGAAACAAGACTTAGGCCTGCACTTCCTGAGAAATGCAGTCAACTTGAAGAGCTCACAGATCTCATACTCCAATCATGGGACGAAAATCCTCAGAATAGACCCTCCTTCGCCACTATCACCTGTTCTCTTAGAAACATTCGAGAGAAAATAGTTGAAAGTGTTGGAGGTTGATTGTTATTGCATAATCCCACACTATCCATTTAGCAACTTTACTGAAGAGAAGAAAAAAGAAATCTATATAGGCAATCTTTTTGCGCGGTCAAATAAGAGTGTGTTCCTAAATAGCTTCTAACTAGTCCTTAATTACAGATGAAATATTTTCATGAATGCATTAGGAAGTGTTCACACTTCATTCAACTCCATATATTTACATGCAAATTAAGACCAAGCTCCTGAAAAGAGAGAGTTTCAATCAAACTGAGTATAACTCCAACCACAATAAAAGTTGGGTTAGTACTAATTTGTGGATATAGATCAGTGAGAGGTTGGCATACGTGAAGAGTGGGCAACATGGGCACCACAAGATGGACCTCACATAACCTATATGAGGGACACCTCTAATTTGGCAATTGTTCTAGATGAAAGCAGGTGCAAGAAAATTCATCATCAACTGTCAACACTTAATAATGAAATTATGAAGTGTAGAACTAAGAAAAGAAAATCAAAAGGATTTACCAAGTAGGTGTCACGACCAGGGCCCGAGCCGAGCCGTGATTACCATAGTTACTCCCGTAAACCCCGAATTAACCGAAGTTAAAACGAGATCCACAAGGGATATCATCTCAAGTACCTGTCAAATATAAAACTTTTGCAGAAACAATATATATATTTGACAATAACCATATACGATTTACATGTATAAAAAAAAAAGGTCCTTATACATGCATCATTTACAATATACATTTGTCAACACTGCATTTCCAAAACATTATGCAGATTTCCATTAATTACATTTCCAAAATATTAATTACATCTCAAAATGAATCTATGAACAACTATTCAATACATTTTCTCAAAACATTATCCCAAAACATTTATCAAAAGCTCGATCGCACTCTGATACCACATCAGATGGTATCCCGCCGGTTCCATTCTATCAGACCTCCCGGAGGAACCGGAGCGGTCTCCTCCGCTGGCGCCGGGGGCGCGGCGATGCCGGCAGGGGCAACTGGGCCTATAATGCCATCAATAACACTAGTGAACACAACGGTTCAACAATGTATAAACAATTCTTGCAACAATATGTTAACACATTCATTTGTCAATTTCAATGCTAGATAAATCTAGACAATTCTACAATAACAAAATGAACAGTGACAGTCAGTATCAGTCAGTATACACGTACCAATTGGCAACTACCATAGCATTCTTAAATTGTATTTCATTCAATTCATTACCATCTTCCCTAAAAGGAAGGCTTCAATCAATATCCTAAGATATGATCGGGATTTATTCATTTACCATCTCCCCTCAAAGGGAGGCTTCAATCACTACCCGAAGGTATGATCGGATGTATAAGTGGGACTTACCAGTGCTCGGGCCAGGGACACTAGCATCACCACGGAGCTCCGGAACACCCCCAATATCCATCTGCTGCAGCAGGATTAGTCATTCATTTTCTTTGAACTCATTTAGAGTTCTAATACAATCGCTAGGTAGTGCCAGACTCAATGACTAATAACATTCAGTGAAAAATCCTTTTATGGATCCAACTCAACTCAATGATTCCTTTCATAACAAAAGAAAGGAATGACAATAGCATCAATCTCATTAGATTGGTTACAATGACACAATGAGAGTAATACTAACCACGTATGGTTTTACTCAATCCTATCTCAATCCTAAACAACCATTCGGGTGTAATCATTGGTTTCCAAATGCACGTGTTATTCTTGATGGACATCACATTTATATTTAATATGTGCATTTCAAGTCCCCTTAATTAACACCCATGGAGCTTAGGCAATATCCAATTATGTGGTTCATCCAAGGAACCTTCTTAAAATATCATTAATTCTCTATAACTTCATCTAACCATGATTAGTCTTCAAAACCAATCGGGAACGCATTTATCTTTAAGAGTCGTACTCCAAATTTTCGTAAAAATCCTAAACCCAAAATTCACCTTGTCATTGGGCCCGAAACAGGTTCGCTCGAGCGGGCCTATGTCCGCTCGAGCGGACCCAGACAGGAACCTCGGCCGCTCGAGCGGACCTATGTGCGCTCGAGCAGACGCTCCATTCGTCCAAAACAGAAACCTCGTCCGCTCGAGCGGACCTCTGTTCGCTCGAGCGGACGCTTCAGAATTCCATTCCGGAATTCTGAACCACTCTCTCTTCTTCTACATTCATTGCTCCATTACACTCCACAACCTGCATAAGAGATTGGAACCTCCTGTTCCCCCTCATACATCATCCAATCACATTCATTACTACTAATCATTCATTATCCACCTTAATCCCTTCATTAAGCACTCATATTAAACCCAAAATCCATGTAAAAATGCATACAATCCATGCCAAACTCTATGAACAAATACAATGAACAATATTAATTGCAAGCAAGGCTTATACTTGCCTTTGGAAGCTATTAACTCAAAAACCCTCTTTTGTCTTGGTTTGGCTTGAGATTAAAATCCCCTTTTCAAACCCTAATCAAGAAAAACACCCAAATGAACTCCCATGAGTCATTGGTGCTAGAAACCACTACATAATTACTAATGGAACTTGGAAATCATAAAGGAAGTCCTTTACTTACTTGTAACTCCAAAGAAATGGTTCTCAAGCTTTCTCTCAATCTCTATACTCCTCAACAATGGTGGAGATGCTTGGGGAAGAAGATGAAGTTGGAGATGAACTCCCCAAAGCCCACTTCAATCACTCTTAGCTTCACTCTTGATGGAGAGAAATGGAAGAGGAAGGAGGAATGAAAAATGCTCTAGGGTTCTCTCTTGCAATGGAAATGAAAATGAGCTCTCTTCCCATTCATTTGATTCTAATATAAGAGGTTTTACACCAAACCCCTTCTCATTTCATCTATTTTCATTTTGAGTCAAATAACTCCTCACTTGGCCCATTTGATGTCAAATGGAATCGCGTCTATTATGGAAGTTGACGTACTCTTCGAGATACGTACGTTGGTATCAAGAATTTCAGCATTTGACGAAATACGTATAAATCCGTATTTTCGAAAAAGTCCTTAATTTACCTTGTTTGAGTCTAAACTCATTTCAATCCATTCAATTTCATTCAAATCCATTTCATTAGGCTTAATGTGTCATTTGAGATTGATTTATCCCTCTTGGGTCATTAACCTTAGTTAATCCAATTATCCATGCTTAATTAGCATTAATCACGATTAATTAGCCTTAATCGCGATTAGTTCGGGTAGGGGTGTAACAGTAGGGAACTACAATTATCATGCACAAATAATCCCATCAGTCCTACAAAATGTAACTGAGATGAATATGTTTTGGTCGGTGTAATTTATATGAGAATTTGGTTTAATTAGGATTGACCATCATGGAGAAACAAAATTCAGGCGGCGAATCCAAATATAGTTGGGATGAGGTTTTGATGATGATGATGATGATTCTGTTGTTTTGGCATGTGTACAATTTTATATTTTTTGAATTCTATGATGGAAGGGAGTTATTACATATATGATAAGTGAATTGGATAAGTAAGGAGGGATGTCAATATCTCATCTATCGATACATCTGCGGTTTGCCACGCAATCACATTTATACATGCTGTACTTTCCATAAATTGAAGTCATTGGTCTGCCCCTATCCACTCATCACGCGTGCAAGCTGCTAAAGTGTGGCCCACTCCTATTAAAATAAAATTTGAGGACATACTATACATGATACGGGAGTTCATTTTGAGTGGCTTAAAATTTTCAATAAGTACACCTCACTATTGAGTTTCACTCCTTCAACTTTGGGATTCTCCAAGTGAGCACTATGAGGATTGGGACTTGGAAACGGTAGAAGAAAATCGAAATACTCCCCCCCAAGGCTTTTCTATCTATCATATGAGTCCTGTGCCATTTAAGATTTGACAATAAGATGAAAATACAGTTTACCACGTGACTAATGAGTAATGAATATGATTGATGATAATGCATAAGGCTCAACTTTGTTAGCGACCCAGTTATCTCTAAGGGTCTGTTTGGGAGAGGGGAGGGGAGGGGAGGGAAAATTTGAGGGGGAAGGAAAATGAAGGGGAAGGGAGGGGAGGGAAAATTAATTTTACCTCCTCTTGTTTGGGAAGTGAAAAAGCAGGGGGAAGAAAAGTGAAAAAGTAGGGTTTTGTTTGTTTGTGAGATAGAGAGAAAATTACCGTTTTGCCCTTACTTTTATAAAATCTTTAAAACTTTTTTTACAAACAAAAGGGCAATTTGGTCTTTTCATTTATTTTCCCCTCCCCTCCCTTTCCCAAACACCCTCAAAAAATATTTTCCCCTCACTTTCCCTCCTTTTTTTCCCTCCCCCCCATTCCTCCCCCTTCCCAAACAGGGGGTAAAGATCCTCAGCAGCATGGGCTGACAGTAAGAGGGCTAGCTAGAGGTGTTAATGGCTGGGTCGGCAGGGCTGACACATATTCAGGCTAGCTCAACTTTAGAAACACGGGCTACATCCAGCCCAAGCCCAAAAAAGGTTACAATTGCCTGGCCCGAGCCTATCTCGTGTTAAATATTTCAGGCCCATGCCCATTCATTTAGTCAATCAGGCCGGGTCTATTTATTCGGGCAAATTACTAGTTACCTGTTTGGGCCGGTCCAGGCTTTCTAACACATAATTGCACGGCCCAAATATCTAACGGGTTCGAATTTTAGATTCGGGCCCAACCGGAGTGCTAAAACCTTAGTTCCAAATCCAGTCCAAAGCAGATTAGGACTGGGTCGGGCCTGATCTGGCTTGGCCCATGAGCACCCCTGCTAGCACCAAGTTTTAAGACATGTGGCATCACTTTGCTTATATAACGCCTGGTAGGGCTGTCAATCGTGTCGTGTTAATGAATTCGGGTTACGGGTTAATGAATTCGGGTTAAAATCACCTCAACCCGTACCCGACCCGTTAACTTAACGGGTCAAAAAATATAACCCAAACACGACCCGTTAATTTAACGGGTTACCCGACCCAACCCGTTAAGTAATTAAGTCATTTCGAAATTTAAAAAAAATTATACAAAAATAGAAGAAGAAAAATATATAAGCCACATGAAACTATAAGTGAGGATCTCAAGTGGGTCCCACCTAAAAATCCACTATAAAATAATAAATTTTAATTTCTTTTTATATGAATATAAATTAATTTATTTACATTTAGGGAGTAAAAAAAAATTTTAACGGGTCAAGTGGGTTGTTAACGGTTTTACTTGTTTAATTCATACCCGACCCGTTAACTTAACGTGTTAACGGGTCTGACCCATTAACGACCCGAAACCATTAAGAGCCAATCCAAACCTGTTAATATCGTGTGGGTTCGTGTCGCGTTAAAGGGTCGTGTGACATTTTGACAGCCCTAACGCCTGGTGAGCTATAATTCTGATTTATGTTGAGGACAGACTTCTCAGTAACCTAATATGGACACTTCCATTGATTGGTGGTTAATTTAAGGAAAACATGGGGCATCTCTCTGAGATTGGACAAGATCAAGATCAAGATCAAGCCGTAGGGTTTAAAGGTAAAGTGAGTGCAGTGGAGATTTCATGAGGGCACATAATAATTGTATTTAGATCAGTGGATACTCTGCCCAAAAACGAAAAGGAGGATAAGTAGTAAGTTTGAATTCTAGTACATCCCAGCCCGTTCTAGTCCTTCTGTTCCATTTCGGTGTAGCACAATTTTCATTAATTTTTTTTTTCTCAATATCCATCTCAAGAAACATGCATAATTTATAGTTTATTTATGTTTTTTCTATTTTTTTTAAAGAGCAATGCTCTCTTAAGCTCAAACTTAAGATAAAATCTCGTAAGCTCATGCTTGTGGGACTCACCTTTGGTCCATTCAAATGGACCAAACACATAACCGCTCTAAATTGTACATGTCCACCAACTTTCGG
Organism: Camphora micrantha; assembly: GCA_003546025.1. Classification (NCBI taxonomy): domain Eukaryota; kingdom Viridiplantae; phylum Streptophyta; class Magnoliopsida; order Laurales; family Lauraceae; genus Camphora; species Camphora micrantha. Next base: position 19,967,981 of record QPKB01000003.1, on the reverse strand, counting down.
TCAGATCCGAATTTACTGGACCGTTGGATCGGCTATGTATTGATCCGAATGGACTATTAACCATTAAATTTTTGGGCCCATATGGGGATGATAGAAATAACAGTTAAGACTGATGTTTTGCAGAGAGGAAGATTCTAGGGAGTCCTTGAAATCCCCTCAACCCCCATCCCCATGTGGGCCCTACCACACACTTGAGCTTATCTTATCATAATCTTGAACTTAGGTGAGCTGGCCCCCTTTTTAAATAAATAAATAAGTATTTTTTTTTAATTATTCCGGAAAGCTACTTTGAAAAGTCTTGCAGAAATTTCAAAATACCAAGATATTCCATCTTGAATGCTATACAAAAAGGATGATAAAAACCGAATTGACAATTATGCCAAGAGCAATAGGATGGATGGATGATGGAGATGTCGACTGGTTTGGATCTCTATGTTGTGATTGATGGACATTGTGATCAATATAATACTAGCACAATAACCCGTGTTAAGCACAGGCATGGCCCACATAGCTAGGGTCCCCACTCCATCTTACTACTGTTGACATATTTTTTTGTTAAATAATCACATATTGATATTGTGTGGTGTGATAGAGGTTATTCAAGGTAAAATGTCGTGAGTTTGAATCTCATTACCTATATATTTTTAAATTTTTACCAAAGCACAACTTAAAAAAGTCAAAATTGAAATAAATCCGTACAAAATTGAACCTAAAGCCCTCGGTTTAATATATTAGAATTTACCTTAGATGTAATCAATCTTATTTGGGAAAGCAATATTTTTCTATTAGCATATTGTATCTTGTTAAAAACACTTCATCTTTCTAAAAATACGTCATCCCTCTCTTTGATGGATAGTGGGTCAAACAGTGTCCACCTCGCATGGGTCCACCACCTACTGGGTAGTTCGTGGGTCTTCATTCGAATCCACGGATAAGATATATCATCGGGTGGCCCACTTTGGTCCTGGCCTCAACGCAAGAAAATGAAGTTTTAGAAAACACTATACTGTTTGGATTTCTAAGTCATCTAAAACATATCCTCTCCCCTCTCTGATCAGACGCTGTTGTGGAAGATTATGTGGGTCGGTTAGTGAGAGTGCAGAGAGATGAGAGTAGAGAGGTAGAGGAGATAATGACACCTGGAGTCCTGTAGTTAAATAAAGGGAAGATACATTCCCTAAATAAAATAGATTTATTTTTGGGATAGGAAAACATTGTTCACTCGGTTGTTCGTGCTTTCCATTATTTATTCCGTTGCATTGTGTTGTGCGCGAGTCCGAAGTTCAGTCAAAATTTGGAAACACTTTTACTGCTAGATTCCTTATTTATTTAGGATTCTGCCAGTGTGTGAAGGGAGCTCGTAGTCACAGTTTACTTTACTCTCCGGGGGCCTCTAATCTTCATGTATCTCTTTCCATAATACAATCGAGACTCTGCAAGAATGAATATACGTGGGTGGGGTTCAAACTCTTATACTGCTCTAAGTTTTATTGCCAAAATTTGAATGAAACTCAAAAACAATTATAGTCCATAAAAACAGCAGCCCCACACGCCCAACTTAGGGCATTAGCAATTGAAAGAGATAAACTGAGGGAGAAGAATCAGAAGCCGAAAAAACACAGACAAGGTTTTTTTTTTTTGAATCATCTTCTTCAACAACTCACTAATTTACTATGTTTATTTTTTGTTGAATAGACAATTATTTCTTTAGTATAGTATTTAGTTGTATATTGTTTGAGCTGATTTACAGTCCCTCCTCCTGATCTTTGCATCCTTATAAACAGAGCTCTGTATCAGTTTCACACGAACCTCATTCCTTACCAAAGAAGAAGGTAACTTTCTCCAATAATTACTTCTTTTGATTTCCCATGTTTAATTATCTAATTTACAATGTTCACTTTTGTTAAAAAAAGATAATTATTGTTTTTGTATATTTTTTGAACTGATTTACAGTGATTAATTATCTGTATTGGATTGAATTTACAGTGTTTATTTTTTGTTAGAATGACAATTATTTCATTGCAGTTTTTAAACTGCTTGTGTCTTGGGTTTATAATTTATATATATGGAATCTGTGCCTTTGATTTATATAAGAGGATTAGTGGTTAGAAATTAATAATTTGAGACTAGGGGTTAGAGACTAGTTGGATTTGGGATTTTTTTTTCTACGGCGGATGGTGTCCTGGCCTTTTGGGGAGTGTGGTAGTGCAATTTCAAACTCTCAATTTCAGGGAGTAAACCGTGGTTATAGACCAGCCGACCTGGATTAGGAATTAGTTGTTGAAGATTAGGGACTTAAAATTAGTAATTTGGTTTTAAGGGTATGCCTTGCGTGTGGTGGAGCCCACGTAGCGGCCGATTTGATATAATCTTTGCAGCCTGCTTCACCATCCATCATGAGTGGGTCCTATCATTAAATTAGAAAAAAAAAATAACTTCACTCCATGTATTATTATAACTTTCATAAATAAAAAAAAAAGTTTTAGGACTTCAAAATAAAATAAAGGCCAGGATCAATTGAACCCTGCGATATATTTTTGCACACTCCTCATCTCCGTTGAAATATGTAATTGCTCTGCCTACCCTTTGGTGATCGTGGCCCATCTTGGTGGGCCCGTTTGAGGTCGGCATACGCATATTATAGATGGAAAAACCAGCCTGTATTGTGATGGTAGGATAAGGGAAGACCCTGGCTTGGCCCGGGTCAAAGCCCTAAATAGATTAGCCTCATAAAGCATTTTTCTTCCCCTTTGAAACTCATTTACCTTAATTGGCCAGGGTTGCAATGGATTAGGTTTAAATGATGAACTGCCTTGATCCGGTCGTATTAGGGGCAGGTTTGATAGTGACTTGATTGGGTTCGAGATGAACATGAGTTTTGGGAATTTGACCTGAGTTGCGTTTGTAGCGGGTTTAGGTTTTAAGTGTGCTTGACCTATCCCACCCCTGTTTGTCTTTACTTATAATTAGTTACTAAACTTTTTTCATATAAATTTTTGTAGTACATATTGTAAAAACAATGTGTATTAATCTGTAATGGCCTTCCAAGGTAATATTCTATTTTTGTCCTTCTATTTCTTAGGATTTATCTAATTTTCCCTAAAAAAACTTACACTGATTCTAATAGGATCAAGCTTCCTTTATTTTCTATTTTTGTCAATTGTAACCCTATAAAATGGTCATTAGAGATTGTATTGAGCATTCAAGAAATTATCAGTAAAGTTTTATTTGGAGGTTCTGGTCCCTCAAAGATCCGATCGAGGTGCCGGGTCCCTTGAATGATCTAGGTTATCTTTTACATTTTTTTTTATATTTTAGGTGAGATTGTTACAATTAACAAAAATAGAATGTTATCTTAGAGGGTTGTTACATAATCATTTAAGCCTATAAAATAAAATCATCTATAAGACTCGAGCCTCATCAGTCTTGAGTATGGATTTGGCATTTCAAACCCTAAACCCCTCGTGGGTCGGGTACAAGACTGATGAAGTATTCCGGCATGCTTAAACCCACATTCTTTTAATATGAAAATTTCTTATCTATGAATAGAGTTTTTTTTTTTTTTTTTGTAAGATTATTATGAGTAGTTAAACTAACAAGATTCAGATCTTGGTTCGACGTAGGCTTGTTTTATCGATCTATTTCGAAAAAAAAAAGGCAACCAAGCAAGAAAAACATAGAATGCAATCTAGAAGAAATTTTGGTTGCAAACCCTTCTATGGTGCCCAAATTAATGCATCCCACCATGAGCTAGGGATGAATGGGAAGCTCTTTATATTGTTTGCCATAGAATAGAATAGAAGAGGAGTAAAAAAAGGTTGCAGCGGTTAAATTTTTTACCTTAAAGCATGTTTAGATGGAGCACAGGGCACAAGTTAAATAAAGTTGTCGGGGTGACATGTAATTCATTAAAATTTCATTTAAGCTAATCTGAATAACTTGCTAACTTTATCCCACATTCTTGCTTTTCCATGAAAGTTGTTACCCCTCACTTTAATCTTATTTTATTCCAACAAACCAAACACACGTAAAGTAATTCAATACTCATTTTATTTCAACCCACTCCACTTTAATTTTATTCCTAATCCGAGATTTACTCTACTCTTACTGTATCCTTATGGGAAACAAACCGTCCTTAGAATCCTTTGTTTTTTACCTTTGGCTTTGACATTCTAATATTAGGAAGTGATAGAGATTCTATCTGATTTGTATTTGGATGGCAATCCAGCTGCACATTTTACTTTTTTAGTTTCTTTTGAACTGTTCTATGTTTAACCGTGCTTGTGTGTTTCTTCTTTCAGTGAAATTAATACACATTCATAGAAGAGGATGGAGAAATACCTTCAGATTCATTGGACTTCCGTAATAAATTCTTGTGCCACAACTCTTCTCATGATCGGATTTCTTGTGGTGTTCCTCATTCGGGTGCTGAAGAATAATTTTGTTGAGTAAGAAAAGTTAACCAATTTTTGGTTTCTTCATGATCTGGATAATTGCTGCTCTCTATTTTCCATGAGTTCTCATGTCTATCTCACATTAGCGAAGTTATGTTAGATACTTGCTTTTTCATCATGTTCCCCTCCCCCAACATCTACACATGCAAAGAAAAAATTGATGCAAGACAATGCAAGGCTAAACTAAATGATGTGGTGAGATCGAACATTCACAAATAAAATTACAAAATGGAAGACTTAGATTGCACCTCTTATATAGAACTTCAGTTAATTAATCAGGGGCGACTCTAGACTCCATCCTAGTATGAGTCTCGCCTGCTTCTTGGTCAACTCATGAAACCATCCCTCACTATTAGTCTCTAATTAATCCTCAATAAACAAGGCATAGGGTCCAAAACTAAGCCCATAAACATATAACTAATGGTTAGCCGTGGGGTCTCCATGGTTAACTGTAAAGCTCTAGAAACGAACCTGCTGAGCTGAATCCATTCAAGTTCAAGGGAAAATCACGCCATTCAGTACAAGGGTCTTTGGGTATCATTTATGAGGGTCCTAACCAACCCTTCATAGTCCATAAAACCAACAATAAAAGCCATTAATAAACATTTCATGTAACCTACCATTTCATTAATCCACCATTAATCAGCTTACAAAAAGGTTAACTAACATGCAATTAAATGGGGTAATAAATTCAACAGCACATACACATCAATTTAAATGTATTTAACCCTTGGAATCTGGGCACCCAAAGGTACAAACCCTCTTCTAAGAACCCCAACTCCTCAAAATGAAACTCAAAACTCAACTCTCACAACAAAATCAAAGAGAAAGAAGAATCTAAGCACTAGATTGGACTAGATCAGACCATTGATCTTTACCAAAATTAAAACCCAATGGTGGATCCTTGCTGTAATCGTAATCCGATGATGGATCTTTACCAGAATTAAGATCCAATGCTGGATCTTTGTAGAATTGTGATCCGACATTTGATGTTGGCTAGGATCAAGATCCAATGGTGGATCTTTGCTAGAATCGCGTTATAACATCTAACAGTGATCATCCAACTGTAAGGAAGATCAAGTGTGTGTCTTCTAGGCCTTCCTCCTCTTGCAAAATTTGTATTGAGGAAGTATGATATACGCATAAAAAAAAAAAATCCTCCAATCTATAGGTTAGGGTTGCTCTCTTTCTATCATAGTTGTCAATTTCATTTCATACCCCTTTTAATTTGGCTCAAGACTGTTGGAATTTCTGTAATATTTTTTGCTGCTTCGTTTTGGCAAAAAAGAACCTTGTTCCTTAGTTTTTTTTTTTTTCTAAATAAAAATTTCCGCTGAAATCAACTGATGAAAGGATCAAATGGACTGAGTTCCAAGATAAAAGTCTTTGCCAATTAATGGTCTGAATTAAAAAAAAAAAAAAAAAAAAAAAGACAAAACAAAAGAAGCTACTGAAATATCTTTTTTTCCTCCATTTCATGCCTTATTTGGTACCCTGCTTTTACATTGGTTGAATGACTCGTGACATGTTAGGTATGAAAGGCATGCTCACCACGACGAGTCTGCTGAACATGTAGAAGAGACCGAATGGAAATACATTCATGGTGATGACTTCCGGTACCCGAAGAACAAGTCTTTGTTTGCTGCTGCTGCCTTTCGTTCTAACACTCTGTTGTTCACTCTGTAAGTATCTCTCTTGAATCTTGTTTTTATTTGATATGATCGTTTTTGTAAGCATGAAAACTATAGGTGGTTCTTTCTTCTGATATATTTGTTGTTAAGGGGGAAAAAATGCTGAGGAGGCTGGTTCTGAAGGGTCTTTCATCTACTTAAACATTTGGCTGTGTCTAATATAAAGAATCTTTGATCAGTAGAATATTGTTTTTGTTTGATCTCATAAAGCCTTTCTTCTGTGCATGCGTTGCAGAACCATTTTCATTTTCATTATTGCCCTAGTCGGGGCATTCTACCCTTACAGCCGAGGAACTCTATTCACTGCGCTGGTTGTTGTATATGCTCTTACATCTAGCATTGTTGGTTATACTGCAACCTCCTTTTATTGCCAGCTTGGAGGAACAAACTGGGTATTGCATGCCTTTTCTTCATTTACTGTGCAAGGAGTTTGAATTGTATTTATTTTTCAATTTTACATTCTATATCTGCTAAAGTTGCATTCTTGGTTTGACAGGTAAGAAATTTGATGCTGATAGGCTGCCTTTTCTGCGGACCACTGTTCCTAACCTTCTGCTTCCTACATACTGTTGCTACAGTATACAATGCCACTGAAGCCTTACCATATGGTACAATTATGGTTGTTGTTACCATATGGACACTCATAACGTACCCTTTGCTTGTTTTGGGTGGCATTGCTAGGATAAAAGGCACAGCTGAGTTTCAGACTCCATGTCTCACCACTGAGTATCCCCAAGAGACTCTATTTCTACCATTGCCTTGGTATCGAAGGACTATTCCACAGATGGCAGTAGTTGGGTTTTTTATTGTCATCGCTATCCACTTTGAACTTTACTATATATTTGCCACCGTGTGTGGTGGTGATAGAATTTACACCACATACAGCATTCTCTTTGTAGCCTTTATCATTCTCATGGTCTCTGCTTTCATTCCGGCGGCACTTACATATTTTCTTCTTGCCTCAGAAGACCATGAATGGTTGTGGAGGTAAGCCTGAGATTTTATTCTGTATTTTACAAATTTCCGTTTATAGATTAATATGCCAATAATATCATGGTTACTTCATTTATAACTGTTGTCATTCATTTTTCTTCTATTTATTAGTCCATTCCTATCTATTTCTGTATTCATGTTCTTTCTGTTTCCTTTGCTCATTTAATTGTGTTATTGGAACTTTCAGTGTTCATTCTATTTCTTTCATTTTTGTTTACTGAGAATAATACATCCTCATATTTTGGATTTGCTACCATTCTTTTCTATAAAATCAAATTCCCTTTTGAAATTCTTTGAGGTTTTAAAATAATATTATGGAGCAAGATTTTTTTTTTTTTTTTTTTTTTGAGGATTGTGGCAGTGCTAGTCTTAAATCAAGAGACAATAAAATATGAATGACTCTAATTATAATGCGACGGTCTTTTGTCTTTAGTGGCTTGATAAGAAATCTTTTAATTTTTTATCATTTAGTGGTTTGAAAATGTTGTTGTTTTACTCTTTTTTTTGGTAAAATGAGGGGAAAATTTTGAATTTTTATACTTTTAATATGACTCCCTCTTCTTTTTATGTCTCTCAAATGGAGGCTTCCCCTCACTTCACTTTATTAATAGACATAATCTAAATCTCTATTAACAAACACCTTTCCTCGCAACAGCCCACTATATATGCCAATGATTTATCTATTCAAAACCCGTACTATGTTAAGATAAATTAAATAAATGAACATAACAATCAGATCAAGCGAGAAACTCTTGATATAAGAACACAAGCATGGCTCCCTTTAGTAACATCACCTACATATGGCTATATATACATGGAATGTAGTATCTGTGGAGATGTGAACTAGCTGATCAGCCGAGTCAAGTCAGCTAAATCTTGCGTCAAGTATCCCAAGCTTCAGCATCAGTCCAGCATAGGTAACCCAGATCGAGCTCAGTTTTTACCTACTTTTTACCAGATCAGGCTTGAGCTCATTTATATAAGAGCCAAGTTATGTTGAGCTTGTATAAGGCTGTTCAATACTTAGGAATGGCCTGACCTTTCTTGAAGATTCTTCTCCTCATGACCTCGCATTTCTTGAAGTTGGAATTTATTATTTGTTTGGATGCGGGGCCTACATATGGGTCCAGTTCATATATTACACTTCCAAGGACTTATTTGTATTTTTTTTGTATTTAGCTAGGCACTTAAATTGTAATTCTTTCATTTATAACATTGGCTGAGTTCTTATTGCAGCTTTTATACACCAATGTATTGAATTTGTTGCATCATCTGATCTTTATGCTTGGTCTGATGCAGGTCCTTACTTTGTGGAGGCAAAGGACGATCAACGAGTCTATGCACCTATGGGTACTGCCTCTATTACATGGCTTGCATGTACATGGCTTGCATCTGCTATGGTTTCTTCGTCATGCTTGGGACTGTCTTTGATGCTATGCTCTGTCCACTGTTGATATGGTCTTTGGTCTATGCAAGTGATTTCTTCCTCACGCTAGGCTATTTATACTTGTCTGGTAGCATGCTCTTGGCATGCATCTGCTATGGTTTCTTTCTCATGCTTGGGATTTATGCCTTCCATGTCTCCTTACTCTTTGTCCATTACATATATCTGTCCATAAAGTGTTAGTAGCTAGCCAGATATATGTCTGTCATGTTACTCCATTTCAGTTTTCTGAAACGGTAGCCAATCTTACCCGATTAATAAATTACCTGAAAAAAAATAAAAATAAAAATCTTTTTTTTTTTTTTTTTTTTTTTGTGTGATATATCACTGTGTGTTTCCTGGAGTGATGATTTGATTTTCGATGTTGTATCCACCTGCAAGTGTGGGAGACTCAACCACTTTGACGCGCGCTTATGAGTATGGTCGTCTTGTTTCTGTCTGGATGCTCATGCACTCGGTCGGTCAGTCCAAGTTAGGCACCCTACTATCTTGGATATGTTAGCTATATATAGTATGGAAGTTTTAGAATTACAGGATTGTTTTTTTTTTTTTTCTTTAAGAATTACTGGAGTGTACGTTTTTTATCCAGTGGATCAGTTTCAAGCATTGGAAAATGATGATGCATACATTCGTAGTGAATAAGGAACAGAGAAATAGAAGGACCATTTATTTACCTCATTGTTTATGTGGCGAGACCATGCATGGCAGAAGAAGGTGCTTACTACTGCAAACTTGGCCGTGGGTTCATGCCATGTCACCAATGAGAAAGGAAAATAAATTCTTGGTGAAGGAAGCGAATAAAAAAAAATCATGGTGAAGGGAGAGTATACTGAGAAATAAAATGAAGAGGCGCAATTTTTTTGCACAATATGATGGTCTAACTTGGAGTGCATTGAACATATGTATCGATAAACTATTTTGAATAGCCACCATCAAGTTTGGGTTGGGCCAACGGATGTGAATGGCTATGAAAAGTAACAGAAGAACAAAAAAAGAGAAATTGGGTTTGAATTGTGAGTCGAATGTATTTCCATGGCTTGTATCTTGTATTTATATTACAGAGCTTTCTATTGTTACATCCCATCATATCCTAATCAAAGATTATTACATGAATTAGATTCTAAATTTAAGGAGCAAAGAAACAATGTACAGTAACTTGTGAATCAATCAATGACACACATTAGATTGCAACAAATCTGCAATTGGACTATTCTTGACCCATTTGGTTTACCTGTGTCTTGAAACCCACCCTCAGGCTCCAGATGAGAGCTGGTGAACATCGAGAGCTTGGAAACCAAATACAAGAATCGTGGTGATGGGTGACTCTTGGTGAAGAAGTTTGCTAGTTGGTCCTTAGAAGGAATGAAAAAAAATTGTAATAGTGCTTTGACGAACATGATGACGAATGAAATAACAATCGATCTCAATATGGATTGTTCATTCATGAAAAAACATTGTTGTAAGCAATTCTAATGGCACTTTCACTGTCAGAGTACGGGGATTAGCAACAGGATTCTTGACCCCAAAATCATTAAGTAACTACCGAAGCCAAATGATTTCTGATGTTGTGTCAGCCAACGCTCGATATTCAGCTTCTGATGATGATCGAGAAATTAAACAACGTCTTGCTTCTTACGTTTTCAAGATATGAGAGAAAAGCCTAGAAAATTAGAAAAATATGTTGTTGACTTTCTATCATTGACATCTCCAGCCTAGTAAGAATCTGAGAAGGCATTCAAAGTAAGCACACTTTGAGATGATAAAAGGTGGGCTCATTTTGAAGTAGCTTGTAAGTAGCACAAAATGCGAAGAACTGTAGACCAATGAACTAAAGTGGGGCAAGCAACAAATTGGCTAACGACATGGACTGCATAAGCAATATCAGGTCGAGTTGTTGTAAGATAAACCAAACTGCCTACAACCTGTCAGTATCGAGTTGGATTTGAGAGTGGAACTCCATCATCAGTACACATTTTTAGATTCGGCTCAATTGGTGTTATAACTGATTTGGTATCTGAAATGCCAGCCCTTTGAATCACACCATTACAATATTTTGTCTGATAAAGTAAATATCCTTATGGAGAATAAGCCACTTCAATGCCCAAGAAATAACGAAGGAAACCTAAATCCTTCATTTCAAATTATTATTTCAGAAAACGTGTCGAGTAATGGATACCATATTCATTACTGCCAGTGATGATCATATCATCAACATTAAGTAAAAGAAAGACGGAGCCTTTTCTCATATAGATAGTAAATAGGGCTGAGTCATGAGCACTTTGTTCAAATCTCATGTTGAGGACACAAGTGCTAAAATGTTAACACCAAGCTCTTGGTGCTTACTTAAGACCATAGAGTGCCCGTTTGAGTCTACAAACATGATGTGGAGGCCTAACAAGTTCGAGAAGAGGAGTCATAAATATTTGTTCAGAAAGAAAACTATTTAGAAAAGCATTCTTCACATTAAGTTGAAAAATGGCCCATTGTCGAATTGCAGCCTCATAAATGAATGTACGAACGGTCGCCATCTTTATTACAAGAGCAAAAGTTTCTTCATAATCAACTCCATATTCCTGATTTTGCCCTTTTGCAATAAGTCGAGCTTTATAGTGGTCAATCGAACCATCAAACTTAGTTTTGATTTTGAAGACTCATTTGCAACCAATTGTATGCTTTCCTGGAGGAATGGGAATAATATCCCAAGTCTATTTTTGCTGAAGAGCTATAAGCTTATCTATTATAGCCAATTGCCACTGAGGAGAGGCAATAACCTCTTTGTATGGCTGGGGTTCTGTTAATGAATGTATAGCTATAAGAAATGACTTACATGAAGGGGAAAAATGATCAGTGCAAACAAGAGTATACTTTAGATGTGGTTTGCTGTCACGCAAAGGGTATCAACTAAGAGGATTAGGGTCACTCACCTCCGGGGCAGTAGGAATAGGTGCAGGATCAGAGGTAGGTCACTTGGGACGCCGGTGATAAACTTGGACTTGAGGTGGTGCTGGACGTGGACATGGTGGTGGCAGAGGAGAATGAGAAGTGTCCAATGGAAAGAAATTTGAAAAAGGATTAAGAGGAAAGAAGGTGGGTTTTTCTGGAGATGAAGCTGAAGCAAGCAGAGTATAATAAGGAATGTGCTCCTTATTATGTGTGAAACTTTAAAAACCAAATACATGTGATTTGTGAGTGTTGTTGAATCTAAAACATAAGATAGACTGAAGGTGATTTTCTTGTCATGGAAAACAACAACCAAAGAGTCAACTAAGTATATGAATCATGTTACATGTGATTTCAAAGGTGATCCCAAAACATAATCCACTTAGATATACCAATTTGTGTCCAACTTGGTGTGAATCAAAGTGAAGCATTCAAAATAATAAATCAACTCATATTCATATTCATGTTAAGGATACAACAAATCATAGTTAATATGCTAAAATAGATTTACCAATAATTTAAGCAAAGCATGAAAATATATGATATGGAAAACTAAGCTTTCTTAAATGATTTAACTCATGATTCCATGGTTTTACTTCCCTTTTCACCATTTAGCCTTCCTTACTTATTCCCCTTTGTTTGGCCTCAAAACACATCAAGGAGTACCTCTTGGTTTCTCACTTTTGACCTTAGAAATGAGCCGTTTATATAGAAAAAGTTATCCAATGGCGCTGCTCCAAAGTAATGTAGCAAAACACTGTAGCAAAAGTAATGTAGCACAAAAGAATTTTCATTTTAAAAAAATTAAGCAAAGCGCTGCTCTAAAGTATTTTGCTAGTGGGAGTTCTGGGCCATGGAAATCATGGTTAGATTCATGTTTAAATTAATCCAAAAGTGTTTTTCACAACACAAACCTATCAATGCCTAAGATGCTTTACAAATCTAGGTTCAAAGGGTTGGATCAGGATGATTCGAAAATCTTATATTCAAAACTTAATGCATCCAAATTTAAAATCCAAAGCATGCATGTAACATTAGTTCTAAAAGTTTTAAAAAAATACATGTGAAAATCATGATTTTAAGTTTTTCAAAATCAATGTTCATGCGAAAATTCGAACAATTATGAAATGATAATGCATTGAGCATTCATCTTTGCATTCATAGAGTTAATTTGTAACTTGAATTTTCACTTTCATATCCGTTTAGCTTATATTAAGCCAAGATTGTATCTCTTTAAGTGTACTTTAGACACAAATTAGAGCAATGGCGGACCCAGGATTTTCATTTGGGTGGGGTGGACGATGGTCAATTAAAAATTGAGAAGGTCAAAATCAACGCCAACTACCAATAATCTCCACTTATTGCATGGTTTAAAGACATTTCTAGAAAAATTAAGTATATAGTACTCATATCCCACTACTAATCAACATATTGCTACCCCACATATTGTTTTTTTTTTTTTTTTGAATGGTCTTCCCCACAAATTGTGTAAAGGTACGGTGAGAGTGCGGACCTTTATGCTATGCTATTGTGTAGAAGCGGAACTATCTGAGCTTAGAGTGGAAGAAGCAGAATGATTGAGCAAAGGGTTCCATGTTTTTCGTTTAGGAGATCTTTGAGACCGAAAGCAAATGGTTTTTTGAGACCTCGGGTGGGGCGATCACTTCACTGGAATGGGGCATGGGATGCAACTTTTAAGCCTTTTTGGATTAGACCTGGGGCTGCATAAGGTAGGTCCGCCACTGTATTAGAGAGACAAACTTTAGGCTTGTAAAGGTTATTGCTTAGCGTAGAAAAGCATATTAATTATAAGGTTATTGCTTAGCCTATTGAAAATCATAAATTGAGATATTAAAAGTTCCGGTGGGGTATAGGAACAAAAGCTGGTAGTGGATATAGGCATTAATGCCGAATCACTATTTATCGATGTGTTATGGTGAATGCTTTGTGGTGATTTATCTTGATAGCCTTCACATTTTATTTTTATAGAATCATCACTTGTGCCCGTTTTTTTTTTAAAATAAGTTAAGACTTAGCATAATTGATCACAAAATTAAACTCTCCCTGTTTACCCCACCCTCTAGTGTTCAAATCCCAGACTTTCGCACATATCTATTGTTACGATCGGAAACTATCGATACTGCCATACCATGAAACCTAGTCACCTCTTTCATGAAGATCTTTATCATGCTATTAAACTTCATACCCTTCTTAAACGAAATAAAATGGGATGACTTCATCAAATAGTCAACTATCACCCAAATGACATTATTCCTCTTGCATGTCACTAGCAACCCCAATTCAAAGTCCATAGAAATATTCCTACTTCCATTAAGGAATATGCAAGGGATGTAACGAACATAGAGGCTTCTTATACTCAAACTTTATACGCTGGAAGGTATAGCATTTGGACACACATACCCTGTAATTTCTCTTTTCGTGTTATTCCACCAATTTGCCTTTGAGAATTCTATACATCTTAGTACTTGCAGGATGCATTGAATATTTGACATGATGGGCTTCAGTCATAATTTCTACCATCAAGTTTTTGGTTGCCAGAACACACAATATATCCTTCAAATACATAATTCCATCTACCAAACGGAAGTCAGATCTATCTACAATGTGATCTCGCATTCTAGCCAATTTAGGGTCCATAAATTGCTCGTCTTTGATATGTTGAATAAGGGTTGGTTCGAAAACAGATATGACTGCAAGCATGACCTTATCACGAACAAGATTGATTGTCACAGCTAAGTCTCTAAATGCATAAAGTAAGAACCATTCACCACATAAGACTGCCACAAAAGATGACTTTCTACTCAAAGCATCAACCACTGCATTTCCTTTCCTTGGGATGTATTTGATGGAAAGTCATAATCTTTGATAAGCTCTAGGCATTGGTGCTGCCTCATGTTGATATCCTGCTGGGAGAAAAGATACTGAAGACTACGATGAAGTCGTGCTTTGAAGTCATCCATGCCGAGGATTATGTCGAAGTCATGAACACCAAGACTATCAAATCTCCTAGCATTTGCAATCCTCCGATCTGGATACTACACTTAGGGTAGTAACTCTTGTAGACTACTCTCATGGCACCGAGAGTAGTCATTGCTAAAATATACGGTAATAGCTTAGGCGGATGTTGTAAATTACAAGCAAAATGATGCGTTACAAATGAGTGTAAAGACCCTGGATCAAACAAGACTTTAGCATTTCTATACCATGTTGAAATAGTACATTCTACCACGTTGTCAGCTGCTTCTGCTTGCTCATGGTTCACTGAATAAACTCTTTTTGCCTGCTGCGGTCGTTGCCTGGCTTGTTGTCTCTATTGTCCTTGTCTTGCCGATCAATGGTCGTTGTCTGATCAGTGATGCCAGTAAAGCTGGGTACTAAGTGGAGTTAGGAGTGTTGCTCTAGCTTGTTGTGGACGCTGTTGTTAAGGAGCTCTATGACCTTGCATAGTATTCAGGCAAAACGCCATAAGGTGCTCCATCGACCAACAAATAAGACATGCTCTTGTGTTCCTCCAACGCACCTTAGTCCGATGTCGTTTGCCACATGTGTCACACTGAGGCTTACTAGAACCAATTGTCACTCCTTTCTGTTTCTTCTGTTGATGAACTTCTCGAAAGAAGTTGAACTTCTCTTAGGATCCATGGACTTGTTCTCCAGATATAGTTCTTCTGCGGTATAAGCTCTGTCCACTGCATTATCAAAAGTAGCCGTCCTCTAGCATGCTACTACGTGATCCTTATACATCGGATTGAATCCATCAATATTGAATCTTTTAACTTTCTTCTATTCTGTACCTATAAATTCTTCTGCAAATTTTGAGAGCTGGAGAAAAGTGTGCACATACACCGCCATTTGCATCTAGTTTTGTTCCAATGCTAAGAACTTCGTTTCTTTCGATTGATGCGCATGATCCGATATAAATTTCCTAGGAACTCATTCTTGAAAGTCTCCTACATGGTCACATTTGGCGCAGTCCTATAAGAGTTTCTCACACTCTTCCACCACACATTCGCCACGCCTTGGAGAATCGAAGCAATGAGTACTACTTTCTGCTTTTGATCGCATACTATTGTCTTAAAAACATCCTCAATGTGCTCAAGCCATTCATCTGCTTACGGAGCATCTTCCTTACTGGAGAATTCAATGGCTCCTCTCTTCCTAAACGTCTCGTACAAAGCATCATGATCTTTGTCCTTTAATTGCATGACAAATTGAGTTCCCACATTCAGTTGCACTGGTGCTTGTGTTTGGATTTGATCTTGCCTTGCTATTAAGGCTACTATCTTAGTTTGCATTGCTACTTGATTTTCATTGCTTTTCACCATTTGTTCTATTAGCATCATGAACCGAGCATCCATATTAGGAGTAGGCGTCGGACCTTCATTCTTGACTACCACATACTCAACGTTGTCGTTGTTGGAGTTATTGTTTCCACTTCCAGAACCGGGAGCCATTTAGCTTCAAAAGAATTTCAACTTTGAGTTAGAAGTAACAGCTCTTAAAAAACCCCACCAATCCTAAGCAATAGACTATAGTTGTCAATTCGATATTCCCATCGATCCTATCTCGTCCTCACCGCGTTCCCTATTGTTTCTAAGTCTTTTAGAATGACTTTTTCAAGTGTTGATACCATACTATGCATAAGTCACATCCCGGTCCCGAGATGCATTTCGATTATGGCAATCCCCAAGATGTGACACTCATACTCCAATGAAATTCGTGCGTGACAAGAGTCAAGACAGAATCCACCGGGGACAAACTTACTTTCCGCATGTGACTGCTCACCGATGATACATGTCAATCTACACTTAGAGCAGATGCATATATAATACATTAAAACAATTGATATCGCAACATATGAATCGTCCATTTAAGTCTCAAATATATATACATAATAAGGTTTTCACTCCATAAAGTAGGGAACACAAAACCCCCCCCCTACGTGATCTAACAAAATATAACCAACGTATGATGTTTACGAAAAGATTTACATCCTGTACACATGTTTACATGTCACCGATGATACATGTCAATCTACACTTAGAGCAGATGCATATATAATACATTAAAACAATTGATATCGCAACATATGAATCGTCCATTTAAGTCTCAAATATATACACATAATAAGGTTTTCACTCCATAAAGTAGGGAACACAAAAACCCCCCCTACGTGATCTAACAAAATATAACCAACGTATGATGTTTACGAAAAGATTTACATCCTGTACACATGTTTACAAAATACAATCCAAAAGCCACCACTATAAGCATATCAAAATCTTGCACATCTACTTCTAAAAAACCAAAATATAACACATGGGACGCTCTCCAAAAACTGAGGACTAAAAGATATCCTCCTCGGTCCACTCCCCTAGTCTTGGAGGAACTGCTAGAGTCTCCTCCTCTGCCTTCTAGGTCTCATCAGGAGCGGGAGCGGCATCTACGTCTGTGACACCAAAGATAGCATCGTGAATATGACAATTCAGCAAAGTATAACCAATTAATAATTAACACATGCTATATCAATTTAGAGTTCATGACAATAGATTAAAAGAGGTCAAATAACAGTTAACTAAGCAGATTGTGCATTCAGAATTAAATAAGCTTTGTGAATCATAATCCTTACAACCCTAGTTAGCTACGACTTTGGATCTATCTTCTGAAATTAGAGAGCAATTTATGTTAGGATGTTACCAGTGACCAGACCAAAGAATCATTTGGCTACCCGTTTGGAGTTCTGGAGCTCCAATAACCTACTACAGTGGCATCGGATAACTAAACTTAAGTTAATCCCGTCGGATATTATAAGGTCGAAGCTAAGTAGCGCCCGACCATTCGAATCAAGTAAAAGAACTCAAGTAATGCAGTTACATTCAGTTCTATCAATTCAAACTTATTCAATTCAACTGTCAAATCAAGTTATCATAGACTTTTATAAAGATAAAAAGGAAGAAATATTCACATCCACAAATTGAGTAGAAATATGATTCAATGCAATATACAATTATGTTGAAAGGTTGAGGTCAACTGTAGTAGTTCAATATGCAATGCAAGTTGATTGATAGAATTAAGCTACTTTACTATCCAATCCTATTCTTGTTACCCGCCGTCTCTTGCCGTCTATTACGATGTAGTTCTAGGTGATTCGATGTACGTCTATTGTTATTTTGGTGTCACGTTGTATCTGCGAAGAATTTCCCTAAATCAACACCCATGGTGTAGTATTAGACTTGTAGGGTAATGCACATGAGATGATCTTAGCCCCAAAGACCCCCCATGCAGTTATAATTTCCATTAGGCATGTGAAATGGTTCAAGGTGCAATTCTATGGCCCTAAAAGGTCTCCCAAATTTCTATGTTCTAGGTTTTCGGTCACCTCTCGATTAAATGTCGGTTAACGGAGACAGGTCTTTTCGGTTAACCGACAACTGTCCGAAGTCAATCTATAAGAAAAAGGTCATTCAATTCTTCTAACCGAACTAGTTTGATCAGGCTTCGGTGGGGTCTCGGTTAACTGGACTCTATGTCCTCTATTTTTTCCTGCATCTAGATAATTGAAATACTCGTTCAGAATCTGGAAATGCTCTGTTTGAATAGTTTTCTAGTCCCATTTCACTTCAACTCTTCCATTTCCTTTCCAAGGCTTTTCAAAAGTCATAACCTGCACAAAATTGAGCCTACGTGCTCTCTACAATCCATTCCATTTATTCATTACCAATTTCATCTTCACTCAATCCAAACAGGACAACCCATTCCATAACCATTCTAAATTGAAGTAAGAGGCTAATTGAATAATATAATTGAATCTCATTGTTCAATAAAAAAGACAACATCATTCGCGAATTGACTTGTGCTTATGCTTGCCTTTGATTTGATGTTCTATAACCCCGTTTTCCCTATCTTGGCTCAATTCAAGAAAAATCACCAAATCACAAACCCTTACAAGAAATAATGCCAAATCAATGATGAGAATGCATGCCAGTGGTGGAGGTGAGTCTCCTTGACTCAAATTACAACTTAAATTCGGAATGAGGTTTGGCGTCTCACCTATGGCAGCAATGAAGACTCGGAGGAAGGGATTCCTAGCAATGCAAGGCTATGAGAACATGGAGAAGATGATGGGGATGTGAAATCTTCTCTTCAATTGGGCATGCAAGCCTTTTCTTTGATGATTTGAGGGGAATGGAAGAAGAAGGAAGGAGATGGATGAAGCCCTCCTTCATGCAAAGCTGAAATGATCGATTAAGAGGAGTTTGGGTGTTTTAATTGGATATTTTTTCAAATTTATGAGAAAGTCCAATTTCTTATATGTATTTTCATTTAAAGTCAAATGAAGGCTAAGTTGATTAATTTGAGGTCTGAGAAAGTGGAGTTCAATATCAGAATTGACGTACTCGTTTAGATATATGTGATGGTGCTAAGATGATATGCAAATGATGAAAAATCGTAAAATCTTATATTACAAAAAAGTCCTTCGTTCTACCTAATCGATGTCAAATCAACCCAGCCTACCTATCCATGACCGAAAGTCTAACCCAATAGACTCACTAAGACTAACTAAGATTAAATAAATTAGTTTGCTAAATAACACAATTAATTTCAATAAAACACTATTAATTAGCTATAACCAAGATTAATTTGGGTTGTGGCGTTACATTTGTCTTATTGATAGGCCTTCGATTTGTCCTTCCTAGTTTCTATAAAATCTAACTAGCAAGCGCGGGCAATTAACCGACCATCTTTTGCCTAAAAACAACACAAATCCAACAAACAACGGCAACCCAAACTACAAGGGAAACAAATAAATAACAACTTACAAAATTATAGAATTTCCAATAAGATGTGATAGGGATCCTCACAATTCTGCAAATCTGTGGTTCAAAGCACAACATGTTTGAATATGGAGAAAGGATTGAAATCTAGCAGACTATGTATTGTGTTTTTTTGGTGTGTCACAAAAATAGAAGAGGGCATTAAGTTGATAATATTATGTTTTTTGCCACTTTCTAATTATTACTGGCAATGACGGCACCCAATGATGATGGAGAAGCAAAAACACAATGAAGTGTGTATCCAGATATTGGTAATACGATTTGTTTTTCTTGCCCATAATAGAGTGCATGTGCATATATTTTCAAATCCAATGAGAATTATTGACTCTGTATTTTCCATATATGTTGGTTTGTTATGCACAAATTTCTTAAAAAGATATTTATAAAGAATTTATCAAACTCTGAGGGTAAGTAATACATAGGTGAAAAATTAGAAATTATTGTAGGATGATCAATATTCAAGGCCATATACAATAAATACAAATATAGTAATGCCTGAACAAACGCAATATTGGGATAGTAATAAGGGTATTAAAAGAACCGAAAAACCATCTAACAGATCGAACCGAACCAATGGTTAATAACAGTGTCTCACGGTTTGGTTACAGTTATGGTTATTGAAATCGAAAAACCATACTTCACGGTTCGTTTAGAGTTTTCAATCTCGCCTCGAGGTTATTAACCGAACCGAACAGTTAAATACGGTTTAGTTGACCTTTTTTTCAAAACAAACGGTTAACTGAACCGTTACACTAATAAATAAATATATAAAACTAAAGGGCCTAAATGAAATAAAATGACTTAAGTTAAGCCCCCTTTCCCTTTCTCGCCTCTCAGAATACAATTATTTTTTTCAATACGATTATACTTGTCTCATGTGTCCTAGAATTGTATTGTATGATAGATGTTTTGTAGTATCATTTTAGATTTTTAGTTGTGTTTATTTTTGTGAAAAATGATAGTGTTGTTTTGTTTGGTATGTGAAAAATGATACTATTGTTTTGCATACAAAGTCCAAGGACAAAGATAGATTTTTTTTAAGTGACAATTAACCGCAACCGGACCGTCTAATACGATTAACCGTGGTTTGGTTTTTTAGGGTTCGGTTACGGTTTTTACAAACTAAAAACCGTAAAATACTATTCAACTAATGATTTTTTCCGAAAGAAACGGTTAACCGAACTGTTACAGCCCTAGATAATAACAACATCATTATCTATATGAAGGAACTTCATCACACCATATGCCATTTCATTACTAAGTCCAACACATTTGACCACAAGCAAGCATGATTGTTGGCAATTATAGTGAGCTCATGCAGCTAAAAACTTTGAGTACATTGTGTAATCTCACAGGCATACCTTACCGGCATCAATAGCTCTTCCAAAAGCATCAAGATGCTCTTCTATAAGCACGGATATAAGCTCTTGGCTTGAATCATGCTCAGCTTCTCCAAACATGGGAACATAGCTACAACCATAAGTAAAGAAACCTATAAAAAAAAGAGTTACTAGTAAAAAGAAGAAATGCACATACATATGCAATTGAATGTCTTGCTCTACGATATATTGAGCATATTGAACCTGTGATCAATGGATTCTAAGAAGATTTTAGCATAAAAACATGTGAGCCCACTGCAAATCAAGTAATTTTCCCAAGTGGCCAAGAAACCTATACAAATAAAGAAATTCAAATAAAATAAGATTAACTTAGATGTTTGCTTGACATCAGGCAGAACAAATGCCTTTGCACACCTTGAAACACCCATTCCTTGCAAATCTTAGGCGTCAATAAAAAGGAAGAAGAAGAAGGTGGAAGAAATAAAGAAAGAAAACCCTTCAAATGAGTTAAAAGGTTCCCACGAAATAGAACATTGATTGAAGTTTAGGTCATGATGAAAATTAACTAAGAATCAACGAATAGATGGAAGTAAGTAGAGAAGTAGCATTGACGGTTAGCTTACATTATGAAACATTCCAAGCAAACTAGGTTGTTTGCAGACTGTAATGGTCTGTACGTGACCACTTACTTGCAAAGGAGAAACATACGAATAAAGAATTTCAATTTTTTTAAATAATAAAAATTATAAGAAGAAGAAGAAGGTTGATGAGGCCGACCACCTTATTTTTCTTCACTACTACAATTTCACCTTGATGAGGAGAAACTTCTATGTAGTCCCTATTACCTCTCAAAACACAATTACCCTCCCTACCTTCTATGTAGTCCCTATTACCTCTTATTGAAGAAAGACAAGGGTCTCCTCACATTGGAAATCGAGCATAACAGCCAGCAGCATTGTGACAGCAGCATGCTCTCACACCTGTTGCCATTGTCTGAGCAACTAACCCCATATACATCTTCCACCCCATACTTAAAATCATCAGTATTGTCAAATTCAGCACCACGGCCATGGAATCTTCCAGACACAGGCCTGAGGCAAGCGGTTCGAATCCACTGCCATGCCTACCTCCGCCAACATCAATCAAAGAATTCTCCCATTCATCACTCCCCTAAAGCTGCCTACATCTAAGTTTCTGCCAGTCGGGCAAAAGAGCCTATCTGTACAATCCTAAAAGCATCCTTACAAACAAAAACCCGCAAATCAAGCAACCAAAAAAAAACACCCAAATCCCAATCCAACTCTCAACTAAAATCCAATACAGATTGAGGTAAAAAAAACACAAAAAAGTAAAAGGAGCGGCAAAGAAACACTAGAATCAATAAAGAAATCCTGATCCATTCAAACTGTATAGTGTGGGGAGACTTTTGCACTGAAAAATTGGCAACCCTTGGTCAAAATAAATCCAATTTTTACTGATTATCCTTAATTGGCAAAAATGGAAATCTTTATCTTTAATACTAATTTGCAGGATTCTTTATATATATATATATATATTTTTTAAATCCCTTGAATTAACTATAGGAACTTAAATATATATATAAAAAAAGAACTGAATAAAAGCAAACAAAAAGATAAATAAAAATTAACTAGAAATAATAATTTACCTTCTATACAAATGTCCAAACATACCACCCCAAAGGCTCTTTCTAAACAAGCTATGGGCGCACTCGTTATCGTCCCACAGCTCCAGGCCAGAACTTACGCTCCCCAGAACCAACACCACCGGGTGGTTGGCGGTCAGCCCTTCCTTCTTCAGCTTCAGGCAGGGCGGGTCCGGCAGAGGCCATTGATAGCCTCTTTTATGTTCGGTACCGGTATGAATTGAAAGAAAATTAGCAGAAGGCATCCCATAGTCAATCCACACCCAATCAACCAGAAGCAGCGGTCAATGCAAGACCATCTCTGCTTTTGGTGATACGCATTCTACGCTTCCGCTTCTGTCACGACCTGGGCCCGAGATCCGGTAACCTTGAGCCATGATCATCATACTTATTCCCGTAAACCTCGAATTAACCGAAGTTAAAACGAAATCCACAAGGGATATCATTCTCAATATACCTGTCAAATACACAACTTTTTGCGGAAACATTCATATTTGACAATATCAACTTACAATTTACATGTATACCAAATAAAGTTCTTATACATGTATCATTTCTGATATACATTGATCAACATTGCATTTACCAAAACATTATGCAGATGTCAAATTAATTACATTCCTAAAATGAATTTATAAGCAGTGCTTCAAAACATTTCTCAAAATGTTCTACTTTCCATTTCGCACTCGGATACCCATTTCATATGATATCCCGCCCGTTCCACTCAATCAGTCCTCCTGGAGGTACCGGAGCGGTCTCCTCCGCTGTCGCCGAGGGCGCTGCTGCACTGGCAGGGGCAATCGGGCTTTTAATGCCATCAATAACACTAATGAACACAACGGTTTAACAATGTATAAACAATTCTTGCAATAGTATATTAACACATTCATATTGCATTAATATCAATTTCAATACTAGAGAAATCTAGACAATTTCTACAATAACAATAAGAGACACAATGTCAGTCAATATACATGTACGAAATGGCAACTACCATAGCATACATTGCATTATATTTCATTTCATTACCATCTTCCCTCAAAGGAATGATTCATTTATTTACCATCTCCCCTCAAAGGGAGGATTCGTCTTCCAATGGAAGGCATCAATCAATACCCGAATATACAATCGGAATTTGGTGGGACTTACTAGTGTCCGGACCAGGGACAACTAGCATCACCACGGAGCTCCGGAACACCCCAATATCCATCTGCTACAATAGGATTAGTCATTCATTAATTCATCGAACTCATTTAGAGTTCTAATACAATAGCTAGGTAGTGCCAGACTCAAGGGTCAATAACCTTTAGTAAGAAATCCTTTTATGAATTCAATTCAATTCAATAATTCCTTTCATAACAAAGGAAGGGTATAACAATAATATAATGAGAGCATTATGAAGCACCTATGGCTTTGCTCGATCTTATCTCAGTCCTAAACAACCATTCGGGTGTAACCATCGGTTTTCAAATGCACGTGTTATTCACGATGGACATCATATTTATACATTTAATATGTGCATTACTAGTCCCCGTAATTATCACCCATGGAGTTTAGGCAATTATCGATTAATATGGTTCATTCAAGGAACCCTTTTCAAAACACCATTAATTCTCAATGACTTAATTTAATCCTTGTTTAGTATTAAAACTAATCGGCCAAGCGTTTATACTCACGAGACGTACTCCAAATCCTCGTAAAAATCTAAAACCCAAAATCCATTGGTCCCAAATTTTTGCTCGCAGTTAACGCTCTAACAGTATCTTGGCGGTTAGCCGAAGTCTAGTTGGCGGCTAGCCGAGACTTAGTTGGCGGCTAGCCGAAATCGAGTTCAGTCAGCTTTCTAGAAGCTATGCAAATCCTGACTCAACTTCGGTCAGCTTGGCGTTACCTAGCGGCTAGCCGAAATTTCAATTTCGGCTAACCGCGATACGGCGGTCAGCTCACGGTTAGCTTTCTGGCGATTTCTGGCGATTAGCGTGGCGGTTAGCCCTGCGGCTAGTCGTCTGCACCCAGAAATCCATTTCTCGAGTTTCAAAACTTCTGATCCTTCCCCCTTCTTCTACTCTCATTCTCTATTAAATTTCCACAACCTGCATAAGAGATTTGGAACTTCCTGTTCCCTCCTCATACAACATCTATTCATCATTCATTCACAATAACACTTCTAATCATCCATTAAACATATCATTAAATCCACAATAATTCCCAAAACTCAATGGAGAATGCATAAAATACATGGAAACTCTATGAGCTTCTATAATAATTAACACTAATCACAAAAGATGCTTATACTTGCCTCTCTTGAAGCCAATGAACTCAAAGCCCTCTTTTACTTAGCTTGGCTTGAGACCAAAATCTTCAATTTCAATCCCTAACCCATCAAAACATACAAATGAACTCCCATGAGTCATTTGTGCTAGAAATCACTACAAAGCAATCAATATAACTTGGAAATCACAAGAAAGATCCATTACTTACTTGTGGCTCCAAGCAAAGAGATCTTGAGGTCTTTCTCAAGGTTTATACTTCATCAATGGGGAAAACAACTTGAGGAAGAAGATGAAGTTGAAAGTAGACTCCTCAAAAGCCACTTAAATCACTCTTAGCTTCACACTTGATGGAGAGAAAATGGAAGAGAAAAGGAGAAGTTGCCTAGGGTTCTTGAGCTCTTGAGGTGGAAATGGAAGAAGGGCTCATTGCATTCTAATATATGGAACTCTAACACTAAAGCCCCCTCTCATTTAATCTATTTACATTTTGAGTCAAATGACACCTTGCTTGGTCTATTTGAGGTCAAATGGAATCACGTTTATTATGAAAGTTAACGTACTTTTCGAGATACACACGTTGGTATCAAGAATTTCCGTATTTGACGAAATACGTGAAAACCCGTATTTACGAAAAAGTCCTTAACCTATCTTGTTTGAGTCTAAACTCTTCTTAATCAATTCAATTTCATTCAATTCCATTGCATTATGCTTAATGTATCATTTGAGATTGATTTGTCTCTTTTTGGTCATTCATCTTGATTAACCCAATTATCCATGCTTAATTAGTATTAATCTCACTTAATTAGTTTTAATCACGATTAGTTCGGGTCGGGGTATAACATTTTCCTTCTTGGGATTCTGCTGCTCTTTCTCTCTCTCCTCCTTGCGTTTCTTCTCATTCTACGAATTGGGCTTCTTCTCCAATTTGGGAGATTTTTTCTGCCGACTGAGAATCAACATTTTCTCACTGAACAAATCAAAATAAAAAAGAGGCTTTTAGAACCAAGAAAACTATAATCAGATGAAGAAGACAACTTTAAGTCATCTGTTAGAGCTACATTACCGTTGGTTTCGTCAGAATTGACAGTTAGTCCTCTAAGATTCTGATGAATGGTTCTTTCAAAGGACGAAAACAGATTCTGCTCAGTAGAATGAAAAAAAAAAATAACAAGAAAAAAGGAAAAAGAAGAGGAAGACTGGAGGAAGAAAATAGGGAGGAGGAGGAGATAGATGACGTGAATCGACAGTACCTGGTGCGAAATGGAGCCCTCCTTGTGTTTCTTCTCAAATTCTCGTTTCTGCATAGAATTTTCGGACGTACACTGATAACGGTCACATTCTCTCTTTAAAAGCTGAATGTTGGTCCGGAAGAAAGAATCCTTTTCAGGCAACTTTTTTTGGGCCCACTTGTGATTTGTGAATGTATTACAAAAGGCACTTAGTTTAGACTTAAATGTGTTTTATCATATATTTTAAGTTTTATTATTTGGTTTTAAAAATAAATTTGTCCCTTTTCATTTGTGTCTATTCAATAAGATGAGTCTCTTTGGCCCATTTGTGTGGATGTGACCCAATTCATCCCTTCCAACTTTATAAATTAAGGTAAGGTGATTTTCAGGTTTTCATATAGTATTCAAAATGAGCAGAAATGCAACATTTTCAGAAGCACATTGTCTAAGAGTATTTTCTTCTCATTTATTTTTATTTTGATTTTAAGGTAAATTTTATATTTTTGAATTCTCTTTAAAGTGTTATAAAAGATATATATAAAAGAATCTAGTCGGGCTTTCTCATATGGTTTTTGATTAATTTCGTGTATATGCTCTTCTATTATTATGACATTATGCTGTTGGTTAGTTTGGTGTCTGAGATGTGTGATATAGCCATAAAACTATAATAGAATTTTTATTAAAATTTAAACTTTAACCTCTTTTTAATTATGGTAGATGCACGTACAGGTTAATACTTCAGGTAATTTAATTGGGTCTGTGCCTTTTGGGTTATTGAATCAAATTAGTATTTGACCTAGGCAAAACTAATTTTGGGCGTGCCTTAACCTTTTTATTAATTATTTGTATTTTAGATATAATTTTTAACTTATATATCAATTTATGCAGGACTTAACTGTCCATTGCAAAAAGCTTTTTCATTTTTATTAAATATTATGAAGTTTCTCAAATGAAAAAAAAAATATTCAACTTACTTGTCTTGGAGTGAGCGAATGTTAAAAGTTTGTATGAGAAGATGCTTGGACTGGTCTAAATTATGTATCTTCTAGGGCTCGAAATCAAATGAACCACTTATGCAACCACTAAATGGACAATGAAACCGTTTCTTTGAAGATGTTAATGTTTGCGGCTCTGTGAGGAAATCTCTTTCCCTGATTCACTTTATGCCCTTCTCCTTATGCTCGATGTTCAAAATCCCTAATTTCTCGCTATCCTTCTTCTTTGGCAAGCTACCGGGATTTTAGGCTTAGTGTTTTTTAATAAAGCGATGAGAGAATATGAGGGCATTATTGTCTTTTCAAAGTATATGAAATGGTGGAAGGGACCTTTGCCTCTACAAAATTAATTCGTGGACCATTTGCAATAAAAACTAATATTGCGGGACCTTTGACTAAACGCCCCTTAAAAAATGGGTAATTTGACACTTTTAAACCACAACCCACCACCCCCCCCCCCCAATCATTGCCAAAAAAGGATCAAATGATGGGTATTAATTTTCTGTCATTTCAAGCACTTAGAAAGTTTATAAATATCTCACCTCCTCTCATTTCTCAACACTCACCTCCACTCTTGTTAAGCTCTCTCACTCTTTTGAACCTTTCAAAGGCTAAAAAGTTTGTGGGCGACAAAGACTAATAAAGAAGCTCTCTCTCACTCTCCCATAACTTCTTTGTAGGATATTAGCCATCGCTCTCTTCAAGGTATTTAATAATTTAAATCTTGGATTTTATTTAGTAATATACATAGTAATTTTATAAGTAATTTTATATAATAAGTCTCATCTTCTCCTTGGTCTTATATAAATTAAAGTATTTTACGAGAAAAGACCCGGCAGATGGTTGTTGCTCCAAAAAGGACCTTGTAGTTTGGACCATCCTACCTACTCATAAGAAGAGTTTTTTCACAGGCACTACACATCCTGAGCAACACACTCTATGTGGTTGGTTGTGTGGAATTGAGTTGTTAGGAATTCCTGGTGAAATGTGTTATAAGAAAATGAATATTGAATTGGTGAATGGCAAAGGATATAAGGGAAGATATAGGAGAGTTTTCTCCTATGGTCTGACTATATATGTGTAGTCTAACTCTATGGGGGTCACTTTTGATCAGCGTAACCCTTTTCGCTCTCTATCCCAGACTTTCACATATATCTATTGTTACGATCGGAAACCATCGATATTGGCGTACCGTGAAACTAGTCACCTGTTTTACAAAGATCTTTATCATGTTATTAAACTTCATACCATTCTTAAATGGAATAAAACGGGATGACTTCGTCAAATGGTCAACTATCACCCAAATGACATTATTCCCCTTGCTCGTCACTAGTAACCCCAATACAAAGTCCATAGAAATATTCCTACTTCCATTAAGGAATATACAAGGGATGTAATAAACATGGAGGCTTCTTATACTCAAACTTCATAAGCTGGTAGGTATAACATTTAGACACACAAACCCTGCAATTTCTCTTTTCATGTTATTCCACCAATCTGCTTTTGAGATTTCTATACATCTTAGTACTTGCAGGATGCATTGAATATTTGACATGATGAGCTTCAGCCATAATTGCTAACATTAAGTTTTTGGTTGCCATAACACACAATCTATCCTTCAAATACAGAATTCCATCTACCAAATTGAAGTCAGATTTGTCTACAATGTGATCTCGCATTCTAGCCAATTTAGGGTCCATAAACTACTTGTCTTTGATATGTTGAATCAGGGTTGGTTCGAAAACAGATATGACTGCAAGCATGACCTTATCACTAACAAGATTGACTGTCAGATCTAAGTCTCTAAATGCATAAAGTAAGAACCATTCACCACATAAAACTACCACAATAGATGACTTTCTACTCAAAGCATCAACCACCACGCTTCCTATCCTTGGGATGTATTTGATGGAAAGTCATAATCTTTGATAAGCTCTAACCATTGGTGCTGCCTCATGTTGATATCCTGCTGTGAGAAAATGCATTAAAGACTATGATGAAGTCGTGCTTCAAAGTCATCCATGCCGAGGACTATGTCAAAGTCATGCAACACCAAGACTATCAAATCTGCTATCATCTGCAATCTTCCGATTTGGATACTACACTTAGGGTAGTAACTCTCATAGACTACTATCTTGCCACCCGGAGTAGTCACCGCTAAAATATACGGTAATAGCTCAGGTGGTTGTTGTAAATTACAAGCAAAATGACGCGTTACAAACGAGTGTAAGGACCTCGGATCAAACAAGACTTTAGCATTCCTATCCCATGCTGAAATAGTACATTCTACCACGTGGTCTGTTGCTTCTGCTTGCTCATGGTTCACTGAATAAACTCTTCCTGCCTGCTACGGTCATTATCTGGCTTGTTGTCTCTGTTGTCCTTGTCTTGAGGGTGGTCGTTGTCTGATAGGTGATGCCGGTAAAGTTGGGCATTGACGTGGAGTTGGGAGTGCTACTCTAGCTTGTTATGGACGCTGTTGTTAAGGAGATCTATGACCTTGCCTTGTACTCAGGCAAAATGCCATAAGGTACTCCATCGACCCACAAATAAGACATGCTCTTGTGTTCCTCCAACGCACCTTAGTCTGATGTCGTTTGCCACATGTGTCACACTGAGGCTTACCGAAACCACTTGTCACTCCGTTCTGTTTCTTCTGTTGATGACCTTCCCGAAAGAAGTTGAACTTCTCTTAAGATCCATGGCGAACTCGCAACCTCTCCCTTAAGAGAAAGTTGGGGAGAGTCCTGGTACCAGGACTCTCCCCAACTTTCTCTTAAGGGAGAGGTTGCGGGTTCGAGTCCTGGGGAGGCCCCCTGGGTCGCTTTGGCACCAGGGACAAATGCATGATTAGGGAGCGAAGCTCCTGAAGTGTATACAATAGGCCCGGGGCCCTGGGCCCCGCCTATCCCCTGTTGGGGGGGGGGGGGGGGGGTGCTGTCGATCAGATTCTCCCCTACAAAAAGGCCGGTTGCGGTATAAGCTCTGTCCACCGCACCGCATTATCAAAAGTAGCCGGCCTCTAGTATGCTACTACGTGATCCTTGTACATCGGACTGAATCCATTAATGAATCTTTTACTTTCTTCTATTCTGTACCTATAAATTCTTCTGCAAATTTTGAGAGCTGGAGAAAAGTGTGCACATACACCGCCACTATCATCTAGTTTTGTTCCAATGCTAAGAACTTCGTTTCTTTCGATTGATCATCATGAATTGAGCATCCATATCAGGAGGAGGCATCGGACCTTCATTCTCGCCTACCACATGCTCAGCGTTGTCGTTGTTGGAGTTATTGTTTCCACTTCCAGAACCAGGCACTATTTAGCTTCAAAAGAATTTCATCTTTGAGTTAGAATTAATAGCTCTTAAAAAACCCCACCAATACTACGCAATAGACTATAGTCGTCAATTCGATATTCCCATCAATCCTATCACGTCCTCACCGCGTTCCCTATTGTTTATAAGTCTTTTAGAAAGACTTTTTCAGGCAATGATACCACACTATGCGTAAGTCACATCCCGGTCCCGAGATGCCTTTCGATTATGGTAATCCCCGAGATGTGACACTCGTACTCCCGTGAAATTCGCGCGTGACAATAGTCGAGACAGAATCCATCGGGGATAAACTTACTTTCCGCGTGTGAGTACTCACCGATGACACGTGTCAATCTACATTTAGAGCAAATGCATATATAATACATTAAAACAATTGCTATCGCAACATATGAACATTCCATTTAAGTCTCAAATATATATACACAATGAGGTTTTCACTCTATAAAGTAGGGATCACAAAAACCCACCCTATGTGATCTACAAAAATATAACCAACGTATGATGTTTACGAAAAAATGTACGTCCTGTACACATGTTTACAAAACACAATCCAAAAGCCACCACTATAAGCATATCAAAATCATGCACATCTACTTCTAAAAAACCAAAATATAACCCATGAGACGCTCTCCAAAAACCGAGGACTAGAAGATATCCTCCCCGGTCCACTCCCCTAACCCTGGAGGAACCGCTAGAGTCTCCTCCTCTACCTTCTAGGTCTCATCAGGAGCAGGAGCGGCATCTGCGTCTGTGACACCAAAGATAGCATCATGAATATGACAATTCAGCAAAGTATAACTAATTAATAATTGACACATGCTATATCAATTTAGAGTTCATAACAATTGATTAAAAGAGGTCA
Organism: Camphora micrantha; assembly: GCA_003546025.1. NCBI lineage: Eukaryota > Viridiplantae > Streptophyta > Magnoliopsida > Laurales > Lauraceae > Camphora > Camphora micrantha. The sequence goes on along the minus strand of QPKB01000003.1, from coordinate 19,936,903 downwards.
AATAATAGATAACTAAGCAGATTGTGCATTCAGAATTAAATAAGCTTTGTGAATCATAATCCTTACATCCCTAGTTGGCTACTACTTTGGATCTGTCCTTTGAAATTAGAGAGCAATTCATGTTGGGATGTCACCAGTGGCCCGACCAAAGATTCATTTGGCTACCCATTTGGAGTTTTGGAGCTCCAATAACCTACTACAATGGCATCAAATAACTAAACTAAATTTAATCCCGTCGGATATCGTAAGGTCGAAGCTAAGTAGTGCCGGACCATTCAAATCAAGTAAAAGAACTTAAGTACTGCAGTTACATTCAGTTCTATCAATTCAAACTTACTCAATTCAACTGTCAAATCAAGTTATCGTAGACTTTTATAAAGATAAAAAGGATGTAATATTCACATCCACAAATTCAGTAGAAATAAGATTCAATGCAATATACAATTATGTTGAAAGGTTGAGGTCAATCTTAGTAGTTCAATATGCAATGCAAGTTGATTGACAAAATTAACCTACTTTACTGCCCAATCCTAATCTAGTTACCCGCCGTCTCTTGTTGTTTACTTCGATGTAGTTCTAGGTGATTCGATGTACGTCTATCGTTATTTTGGTGTCACGTTGTATCTGCGAATCATTTTCCTAAATCAACACCCATGGTGAAGTGTTAGACTTGTAGGGTAATGCACATGAGATGATCTTAGCCCTACAGAACCCCCATGCAGTTACAATTTCCATTAGGCATGTGAAATGGTTCAAGGTGCAATTCTATGGCCCTAAAAGGTCTCCCAAATTTCTATGTTCCAGGTTTTCGGTCACCTCTCGATTAAATGTCGGTTAACGGAGACTGGTCTTTTCGGTTAACCGACAACTGTCCGAAGTCAATCTATAAGAAAAAGGTCATTCTATTCTTCTAACTGAACTAGTTCAGTCAGGCTTCGATGGGGTCTCGGTTAACTGAACTCTATGCCCTCTATTTTTTCCTGCATCCAGATAATTGAACCAAAAGAAAAGTTGGTTAACCTACAGCAAACCGAACTCACTCCTTCAGAATCTGGAAATGCTCTATTTGAATAGTTTTCTAGTCCCATTTCGCTTCCACTCTTCCATTTCTTTTCCAAGGCTTTTCAAAAGTCATAACCTGCACAAAATTGAGCCTACGTGCTCTCCACAATCCGTTCCATTTATTCATTACCAATTTCATCTTCACTCAATCCATACAAGACAACCCATTCCATAACCATTCTAAATTGAAGTAAGAGGCTAATTGAATAACATAATTGAATCTCATTGTTCAATAAAAAAAGACAACATCATTCGCGAATTGATTTGTGCTTATACTTGCCTTTGATTTGATGTTCTATAACGCCGTTTTCCCTATCTTGGCTCAATTCAAGCAAAACCACCAAATCACAAACCCTAACAAGAAATAATGCCAAATCAATGATGAGAATGCATGCCAGTGGTGGAGGTGAGTCTCCTTGACTCAAATTACAACTTAAATTCGGAATGAGGTTTGAGGTCTCACCTATGGCAGCAATGAAGACTTGGAGGAAGGGTTCCTAGCAATGCAAGGCTATGAGAACATGGAGAAGATGACGGGGAGGCGAAATCTTCTCTTCAATTGGGTATGCAATCCTTCTCTTTGATGATTTGAGGGGAATGGAAGAAGAAGGAAGGAGATGGATTAAGCCCTCCTTCATGCAAAGCTGAAATGATCAATTAAGAGGAGTTTGGCTGTTTTAATTGGATATTTTTTCAAATTTATGAGAAAGTCCAATTTCTTATATGTATTTTCATTTAAAGTCAGATGAAGGCTAAGTTGATTAATTTGAAGTCTGGGAAAGTGGAGCTCAATATGAGAATTGGCGTACTCGTTTAGATATACGGAATGGTGCCAAGATGATATGCAAATGATGAAAAACCGTAAAATCTTATATTACGAAAAAGTCCATCATTCTACCTAATCGATGTCAAATCAACCCAGACTACCTATCCATGACTGAAAGTCTAACCCAACAGACTCACTAAGACTAACTAAGATTAAATAACTTAGTTTGCTATATAACACAATTAATTTCAATAAAATACTATTAATTAGTAATAACCAAGATTAATTTGGGTTGTGGCGTTACATTTGTCTTATTGATAGGCCTTCGATTTGTCCTCCCTAGTTTCTATAAAATCTAACTAGCAAGCACGGGCAATCAACCGACCATGTTTTGCCTAAAAACAACACAATTCCAACAAGCGACCGCAACAAAGGGCACCCAAATTACAATGGAAACAAATAAACAACAACTTACAAAATTATAGAATTTCTAATAAGATGTGATAGGGATACTCATGATTTCGCAAATCTGTGGTTCAAAGCACAACAGGTTTGAATTTGGAGAAAGGATTGAAATCTAGTAGACTATGTATTGTGTTTGGGCCTTTGGTGTGTCACAAAAATAGAAGAGGGCATTAAGTTTATAATATTATGTTTTCTGCCACCTTCTAATTATTACTATCGATGATGGCACCCAATGATGATGGAGAAGCAAAAACACAATGAAGTGTGTATCCAGATATTGGTAATACGATTTTTTTTCTTGCCCATAGTAGAGTGCATGTGTATATATTTTCAAATCCAATGAGAAGTATCGACTCTGTATTTTCCATATATTTTGGTTTGTTATGCACAAATTTCTTAATAAGATGTTTATAAAGAATTTATCAAACTCTGAGGGTAAGTAATACATAGGTGAAAAATTAGAAATTATTGTAGGATGATCAATATTCAAGGCCATATACAATAAATGCAAATAAAGTAATGCCTGAACAAACACAATATTGGGATAGTAATAAGGGTGTTAAAAGAACTGAAAAACTATCTAACGGACCGAACCGAACCAACGGTTAATAACTGTGTATCACGGTTTGGTTACGGTTATGGTTATTGAAATTGAAAAACCATACTTCACAATTCGGTTACAGTTTTCAATCTAGACTCGCGGTTATTAACCGAATCGAACAATAAAATACGGTTTGGTTAACCATTTTTTCAAAACAAACGGTTAACCGAACCATTACACTAATAAATAAATAAATAAATAAAAGTAAAGGGCCTAAATGAAATAAAATGACTTAAGTTAAGCCCCCTTTCCCTTTCTCGCCTCTTAGAATACAATTATTTCTTTTTAATAGGATTATACTTGTCTCATGTTTCCTAAAATTATATTGCATGATAGATGTTTTGTAGTATCATTTTTAGACTTTTAGTTGTGTTTATTTTTGTGAAAAATGATTGTGTTGTTTTGTTCGGTATGTGAAAAATGATACTATTATTTTGCATATAGAGTCGAAGGGCAAAGATAGATTTATTTTAAGTGACAATTAACCGCAACCGGACCGTCTAATACGGTTAACCACGGTTTAGTTTTTTAGGGTTCGGTTACGGTTTTTACAAACTGAAAACCGTAAAATACGGTTCGGCTAACGATTTTTCCAAAAGAAACGGTTAACCGAACTGTTACACCCTTAGATAGTAACAACATCATTAGCTGTCTAAAGGAACTTCATCACACCATATGCCTCTTCATTACTAAGTCCATCACATTTGACCACAAGCAAGCATGACTGTTGGCAATCATAGTGAGCTCATGCAGCTAAAAACTTTGAATACATAGTGTAATCTCACAGGCATACCTTACCAGCATCAATAGCTCTTCCAAAAGCATCAAGTTGCTTTTCGATAAGCACGGATGTAAGCTCTTGGCTTGAATCATGCTTACTTTCTCCAAACATGGGAAAATAGATACAACCATAAGTAAAGAAACCTATAAAAAAAAGAGAGTTACTGGTAAAAAAAAGAAATGCACATAAATATGCAATTGAATGTCTTGCTCTACGATATTATCATAATTCTACTTCCATGTAACGGTACTAAGAAGGAAAAAACAAAAACTTATTGAGTATATTGAACCTGTGATCAATGGATTCTAAGAAGATTTTAGCATTAAAACATGTGAGCCCACTGCGAATCAAGTAATTTAATTTACCAAATGGCCAGGAAACCTATACAAATAAAGAAATTCAAATCAGAAAAGATTAACTTAGATGTTTGCTTGACATCATGCAGAACAAATGCCTTTGCACACCTTGAAGAACCCATTCCTTGCAAATCTTAGGCATCAATAAAAAGGAAGGAGAAGGCGGAAGAAATAAAGAAAGAAAACCCTTCAAATGAGTTAAAAGGTTCCCACGAAATACAACATTGATTGAAGTTTAGGTCATGATGAAAATTAACTGAGAATCTACGAATAGATGGAAGTAAGTAGGGAAGTAGCCTTGACGGTTAGCTTACATTATGAAGCATTCCAAGCAAACCAGGTTACTTGCAGACTGTAATGGTCTGTACGTGACCACTTACTTGCAAAGGAGAAGCATACGAATAAAGAATTTCAATTTTTTTAAATAGTAAAAATTATAACAAGAAGAAGAAGAAGATTGATGAGGCCGATCACCTTATTTTTCTTTACTACTACAATTTCATCCATCATCCATCGTGAGCGGCTTCCCAATTGTAAAACAGAACAAAGAAACAACATAGGCATGGAATCACATCTGTATCTATAACTCCACTCATGAGCACTTGGGTCTTAAACTATCAGTCCCAATATTCACATACTAAATGACCAAAACCCCCAGCATTCTAATTTCAAATCAAAACTCCAAATCCGAACAAAAAGCACAAGTCAGAAAAGAAGATTAAAACTTGAACTAAATAGGCCAGTGAAGGAAAAGGGCCTAAAAAACTCATATTTTGCACTGTAAATCCTTTTAAAAAGCGCTTAATTAGGACCTGAGGAGATGTCATAGAGAGACGAAGACAATGCTGAAGATGCAACTCTTAGTTAGTTGAGAGAGGAAGAGGGTCAGGTTGACAAGGGTTGTGAATGGGTTTTTGGAAACTTTTTTTAATTTTAGTTTAGGAATAGAGACCGCCGTGGAGCAGCTACCCGCCATTGTACACTTAGAAATGAAGAGGAGAGGGAGAGTTAAAGAGAAATGAGTACGTGTGGAGGAGTTACAGTTGCTTATGAAGAGGAGAGGACAAGGAGTTACAATGGCTTAACCAAGAGAAGAGGAAGAGTTACAGTGGAGTTAAGGGGATGGGTAGAAACGTGGGAGCGAAGAAACGTTTTTGCTGTGGGAGAATTAAACGGGAGGGTCAAAATCAATTTATCAAGGTCAACTGAGCCAAATTTCTTAATTGGAATAAGCGGCTTTCATATATAAGAATGGACCCAGTACACGGAGGGGATTACAAAACTCACGATCTTCTCACATGGATCAACTTCACACTATTTGAACTATTCCTCATCTTTGCTGTTGGGTTGCGACAGCCAAAGCAGTTTGGGATGTTCTAAAGAAAAAGGTTTGCCTCACTTGCACTCAAGTTCAAGAAGCAACTTCAACCTACAAAGAAAGGGACCTCATCTGTCTAAGACTATTTTCAACAAATAAAAAACTTCTAGCTAATAAACCTACTGCGCAAGCTGTGCCTATCCATGAAGATGATCTCATTAATCTTCAAACTTTAGATGGTCTCCCTCCATAGTGTCGACCATTTTCCACCATTATCAATAGATGGTCCACCTGAGAAGTAGAGGGGCACTGTAGTTTTTGATTGATTGATTTCTAATTTAGAGTGCAGCCATTAAGTCAGGCGGATCATTATGGGAGATTGGGTATTCGCCTCTGAACTTCTTATGATCAGGTACATCCAACCGCCAATAGTTATTTTTACGTACATATGGATGATGTGAAGGAAATAGGAGACTATCCTCACCAATGAAATTTGAAATCATCCCATTTCATATGCCGATATTTGCAACTCTGCCTACATTCTAATAATGAACGCTTTTGTTGGACTCACTTGCATACATGTCAATCACAACAATAGAGAGATGCATGCAATGAAGGGTATTTAAGTTGTGTTTTTTCTGTTGAAGTTTAATCCTACAGTAAATGTAGCTGGGATAAGCATCAGATTAAATCAATCATAGGTAGCGTAGGTTGGCCAGAACAATGGAGGTAACCCCAGTTTTTATGATGTGAATGGTGCTCACCTTATTAAACCATAAAAACAGGAGATTTTTCTGTCGCGGGACCCCCAACCACTAGACCCAATTCTGCATCTATCCGGACCATGTTGACCATTAAATATAACATCAGATATCTTTGGCTGTTGATGTTTTAGCTCAATTATCTCGATTACCTCAGATCCTTTGGATTTGAGATTTGGTAGAACCCTCTGCATTTATAGTCACCCCACAAAGCTCATGATTTGGTAGAACTCTCATTCAGGATGTCAATGGTGACTAACAATGGAAAATTTGATTAAATGTGAACTATAGACATTTTTCTGATGGAAAATATGTAATGTTTTGAAGATTATACAGGCTCAAACTACAGTTCTAGTTTGATTTTATCAGACCATTTGAAGATATCCGAAAAAACTTGATCGCCACCCAAGTCTTCTCCTGTAGCTCCTGCTGCTACTCTGATAACATCTTCAATCAAAGCAAAGTTTCCCAATATATCGACATGATAGCCACTCAGGGTGCCCCGTCCCTCCAAAAGATTTGCTGGTGGGGAATGATTATATTCCCTGATGAATGTCTTAACTCCTGAAGGGTTGAATCTTGTTTTCCCACGCCAAGCTTTCGCAAACATGAAACCTGCACTTAGAACCGGGACAGTCTCATCCCCATCTACCAAATGGACACCAACTTTTAAACAGCTGCCTCCTCCCTTTTCACCTTCAGATGAGAAATCAATTTGAAAGGGAATGGGACATTCTCCAGGAGAGGAAACCTTGTAAATATAAGACCTTTCGGTGGGTATTCCAACTCCATACAAAGAGTATATCTCCACATCAGGAGCATTTGGTAGTCTGCAAAGACATTCCAAACAATAAATATAGAGAATTCATATTCTTTTGTATGTCTTCCAGCTCAATCAAATTCAGTGCATTAGTAACCCAGTGAATGCACTTTCAAATCTCTTTGCATTATAGAAGTACAATAGAACATTGAGTATAAATTTTCACAACACTAAAAATGTACACTATGCAGCAAAGTTCATTCTAACTTAGAGGAAGGGATTTTTTTTTCTCAAATGTAAAGAAAGGTATTGATTCTCACCTCGTTTCTAATGGATTTGACCAATATTTGCAGTGGTCATACTGGGGATCATCCAAGTCATCTGCAATCCCAAAGGAGAAGTGAGCACTTCCACGCTCCATCATCTTCGGAGCAACAAAACTGAGCAGGTCTATGAGGGATCCAGCAGTGTAGACTTTTTGGTCAACAATGGCTTTGATGGCCCCTAAACCCATCTCATTGTACTCCGTCCATACTTTGCAAGATGTATTTGACTTATTGCCAGCATCCTGCATATTAACAAACAAAAATAAGCATTTGACAAAGAAAGCTGAAAAAGGAAACCAAAATATAACTGTATGTGGCATAGCAGTAGCTAAAATACATGTTATACTAGAAGCATAGGAGAGAGCAGATGTAAATGAGTGACCTTTTTTAAAAGAAATTTAAAATCCATATCACAAATGTTACGGATGTTTTAAAAACAACATTAACATAATCACAGTATTCTTCAAAGCCAAAGTAAATGTGGCTTAGATGGCCACTCTAAGATGAATGTGGAGTTGCTGCCTTGCTGGTAAAACTTGAGCTAGCTCCAACATAAAAGAAAAACCTAGGAACAAAGAAGACTAGAAACAGCCCCAGCATAATGCACTGAGTGGAAGCTCAATTAACCTGGGAGGGGGAGAGCAAAGACCTTGAATGACACAAGGAAAGACATGGTTGTGGGTTCCACTTCAGAAAAGAAGAAGAAATCAACCTTTAGCCAACATATTAGTCAAGTAATTTGCTTCAATGAAATAACCAGAAAATCAAAACAACATGCCAAAGAGAGGTGATGAGTTCCCTTCACATAATACAATATTCGCCAAGCTCATGATGAAATACATGAGCCCCATTGAAGCGCCTAATAAGAATCGGCATCATTGATCACATTCACTGCTGATGGTTTTGGTAAGCTCCCAACACCCTACCAGTATGGTAAATATCTAGGCCTCGTCGTCGGAATTAAAATCTGTGACAACCCAGAAAATGATCAAAATATAACTCCCATTACAGGTCCAGGAGAGTACCCTGATTCACACCATCTCTTCCTTCATTATGCTCATCAAAGCTCAGCACCAAGACCTCTATAGATAGTGAAATCCAAGATAAAATCATGGTGGTGTAGTCTTTCCACCCATCATACTCATACTCTCTTGCAGTGAGAGATGCAAGTCAGAAACCAAAGCCCATTAAAAAAAAACTTCAGAATAGCAGCCCAGTATGCAATTTTCCATTTAATTTTACTAATAATCTCCTCAATGGTATTGTAGGGACTACAAAATAAGGTTTAGTTACAAATGTTAAGTGGAAAAGTAGAAGTCATGAAGCGGACTCCAAAAAGATGGGGTAAGGCTTCGATGAAGATGATGATGGTTATAATGATGATATCGGCTTTTCTTTTCTTTATTTTAATTTTTTATTTTTTTTCCTGATTGGTAACATGACTTGAAACAACCACCTCTCAAAGATTGCAATAGTGAGCACCTTCCACCGAGCCACGGGCTCTTGTTAATGATGATACAGGCTACCATAAATATAAGCATATCAGATTGACTAAATGATGACAGAAGCCAATTGAAAATACGAGCGTACCATCTTGATATAACAAGTACCTTGAAATATTACCTTAGTAATAATTATCTCCAAGTCATCACGTTTCTAAGATTATCTTGCCCCATCTTATGTGATTCGTAGACAAGATCTCCATCTTATCACATTGATTATCATGTAACTTACATATTTATAAATAATGGTGGCCTCTGTGTTTAAGAAATCCCCTTAATTGGGGTGATTGGAGCTAATTCTATCTTACATTATTCTAAGGAATATAGATCTCAGATGGCCCAAACCCTCAAAGATTTACAATTTCCAAAAATGGATTTTCCACAACTTTGTGGAAGTGGAAATCTTTTCTATGAGGATTTGGTTGCCAAACATGACCTTTTTTTTTTTTTTATTGTTATGTCAAGAAATTTGATTGTTGAAGGAGACTTAAAGAATGCCATCTGTTAGGCTAAAGTAAAATGGGGGAAAGCCATAGAGAATGGTTTTCGCTTTCAAGGAAAACACAAAATTTATCTGATAACCAACATTCCAACACTCTACCTCAAGATGGGGCAAAGATGTCAGTTGTGCCCGGCTATACAAATAGATCACAAAATCCAATCGTTCTAATTGTTCTCTTTATCTCATCGGCACCGAGATATCTACCTTCAAGATTGCACTTTTATTGATAAAGTGACAATCAAATTCTGTTCTGTTCTGTTCGAAAAGTTAGTTATGATGGCCCAAACTTAGCATTCACTATAACGCCATCTGCTTTATTGTTAACTTTCTTTCTGTTTGTTGAGAAATCTTTGCCCTTTTCTTTTGTGACACTTTGTCTTCGTAATTAATATTTTGTGCTGAAAAATTTTTTTTGAAAAAGAAAAACAAACTTAAGGTGTTTTAAGACATGAGAAGTCACTCAACTCAGTACATCAGATTTTGGAAGGCTTTTAAAAAGCTTACATAGAATAATTATTAACGATCTCAGAAAAGTGTTAACATTATTAGTTTCTTAAAACATTATTAGCAACCCTGTAGCAAATAAAAATAAATAACACAACATAAATTATTACGCAAAATGAACCTGAATGTTTTGATAGAATTTTATTCAATGCAGAGTGAAATAAAAGTTTAATGGTAGCAAAAAGTGCAGAATTGTAAACTAAATTAACTCATATATTCAAGTTGTAACTAGATATTGCGAGAATTAAAAGATTCAAGAGTGAGAATACTAACCCTAAATTTGATTTCCTCCTCGGAGGAAAGTGCATCTTTGCTAAATGATATAATCCCGCCATAGTTAACATGGCTATATTGAGAACCCACACTCACGGTCCTATTATCAGCTGAAATCTGTGTGACGTTGCTTTTATGCTTCTTAGGAATACAGTCGTATCCATCTTCTGGAGACCAGTCTAGGCCACCCCAAATTGTGTCTCCTCCTTTTGGAATCATTGACATGGTTGAATCCCATGTACGGGTCATACGCATCACATGTCGTAATATTAGAAGGCGAAGATAATCTAAAGGCCAGAAACCAGGAGCAATTGACCTGCATTGTGTATTCATTGCCCATTACGGGAAAAAAAACTGGCAGTCATGTTTCCATTTGATGTGTTAATTTGCTGCATGAATAGGTAATGTTAAAACTAGAGAATTCATGAAAAGCTATGAATCACCCAAAAGTTTTTTTTTTTCACTTCCAAATGATTAACTAGAAAAATACCTGATAGCAGCAACATCCTTTACTTCACCGGAAAACAGTCCTGCAACAGCTTTCGGAACACCTAAGAACGGTCCGCCAATATTCATTACAGCCTTAATATGTCTGGCGCACCAATTCAGACCACCTCCACCACCCATCGGAACCGGTGCCTCGACCCACTTCATGAAATGCAAGAAATATAGCACTCCCATAGAATGTGGAACAACCACCACCCTTTTCCCAAAATTTTCAGCAACCATAAACTCGATATTAATCTTTAATCTGCTCAGAGTTTGATCCCGAACCTGCCAATTCAATTCAGCAATACTAATAAGCAGAATAGTTTTGTGACTACTTAGACACCACTCTCTTCCCCTTGACTAACTTACGGACTCATATTACATGTGTACAAGTGTGTGGCAACATGTGCACCTGCACAGACCATGTGGAGCCTATAGATGCCCAATTAAAAAAGGCTTTAGAGCTAAATAATGACGTTCCCAGCACAAAAAACAGGCCTATTGAGTGTTAATTCATCAGGTTGACCACATGCGTGCACTAAATTTGGACTGTTGGTTTATGTTTTTCAGCAGTGCATTGTTTGCAAAGATGGGCCTACGGAATTAAATTTCAGTCAGGAAGCGAGAAACAGTCAAGTCATACCAACTTGGTATGCAAGTCACATGGGTTGTACCATTACTGGCAATGACTGCGTTGGTCATATGACGCAAGGATTTACGACCATAAACATGTGGCCCACCTGATCAAATTAAAAAGGCCTTCACAAATTTACCAGATTAGGATAAAATGAATGACCACCTTGGATCATGCACACTGACCATGTTTGCATGGTGCCCCATGTTACCATTTATGCCTGAGCAATCTTAGCATCTAGCAACTCATTTGATGTGATTATCTAATATGAATACCGAAAACAAATAGATAAATAATGAACATGTTCTCATTGCGTTAAGACAAGTGAAGCCAAACAAAAATCCTATCTTCATCAAAATTTAAGGAGGTGAGAAAACGAGTTGAAAATACCTGGGTGTTCTGGAAAGAAATCCTCCAATCATATGTGGCCATATATATTGTTTTTTCTTCATATCCAATCTGAGCTAGATTAGAAATCAAAACAGCCCAAAGGTAATACCCATGTGTGAAGTAATCTGCTCCCACAAGCCCTGGGACAGGCCTGACCCTTATACCAGGTGGATCCAGCCCTGTCTCATTGTCCAGTGACATATGTTCCGCCCAACAGAGTGGTCTGTGAATTCAAATGACAACAGAAGAATAAAGACAGAAATCATTGAGCAATTCTTCAAAATCATAATAATAAGCAACACTAGAGTTATTAAGTGAAATTGATCAAAATCAGCCATTCTCGATACTCCTATTGTTTGAACCAAAGATTAAATATAAATGAGACCGTGCATCTGTATCCATAACTTGTTTTTATTGGTCTTTATCCATAACTAATAGTAACTTATTAAGACCAAGGTTAAAAAGGTTTCTTCCTAAACAGAAACTCTAGCTAAAAGGTACATCGAGTACAACCCAAAACAGGTGTACTACATTGCAAACAATCCAAAAGAGGTGCATATGTGACAAGTCCATGTTTTATTACTTGTCCGAAGGCCACAATCAGCCAATTGTAATTCACAATCAACAGGAAAACTGGGGACAACCTTTAGGGAAAGAAACAAACAGACAAACAAAAAAGAAAAGAGAGAGGAAAAAGAAAACAGTTCAATTCAAAGAGAATGTGAAAGTGCATCATAAGATATCAAGCATCACAGAGCTACAAGTCAAGGTCCATGGAAACTATTTTATCCTACAGTTCCGTGTCTGATTATGTCTTAACATATATTAATATAAATTGAAGAACATTTTCAGCTATCAATAGCTGAAGGCTTGTGGCGATTAATGATTCATAACAATCAACAACATGAAAGATTCTGTAAGTGTAAAATTTATGATGGATTTCTTCATCACAGTTTTGCATAACGATAACACCAGAAGATGCTTTTGGTTCAGAATTGTCCGCCAAGAACGAGAACTTCCTTTCTAAATCCATCAGATGCACAATCGAGATAAGTTAACATGGCTAGTTCTACTCCACATCAAATACACAGAGTTCCCATTCCAACAAATAATTTCAAAGAGGATGACACAGTAAGTGCTAAGATTGAGTCCCCCCCCCCCCCCCCCGTCAGAAAACAATCCAGATCTTAGTTACTAAAGATCACAACCCTTATAAAGAAAACATTCCAGATCCTAGTTACTAAAGATCACAGCCCTTACAAATTAACCGCGGTATCAGTTAAGAATTCAATATTCCCGATATCCTCTTGGCATTGCTTTAAAGAACAACAGTGGCAACATTACGTCCTTTTGGCAGGGTGATACATCACATCCACATAAGCTGCATATCAAAATTCTCAACTTCCTTTCCCATAATTGGAACTCAAAATTATTTTTTTTCCTCTACCCTTTTCCTTGTGTTGGTGTCTTATGAAAAACTGCACTCATAACAATATTTATTCAGCATCTCATGCTACTTCAAATAGCTAGCTCTGCCACGAATCAGTACTCTTATTTGTGCTGGTCCCAATCTAGGTAAGAATAGTGGGTAGCATCATGTAATCACCACAGAAAATAGCAGGGTACAGGGCTGCTCCCCAAATGCAAAATTCTATTTGGAGAGAGAAGCAGCTACAGACACACAATCTATCAATTTCCTCCCATCTACTCTTCCTATCCCATTGCCCTCTTATCCCATCCTGGGGTCATTTTCAGATCTGCACATTTCCACTCATCCCTGTTCACCTCTATCGTATTTCACTCTACAATCTTAAATTGCTACAGCTTTCATTTGTTTGTCCTTTCTCCTCATGTCTTCTAGCTAGCAAGACTTCAATTTCTTTTATCCTTTTACGTATCTTCCATGTACAAACCCAAACCATTTTGAATGAGATTCCTTAGTTTATCTTGAATTAGAACCACCCATGGGTTACCTCTCTTATGTAAGTGCCTAATACTCGAAAAAAGAAAGTAAGGAAATAGAGATATTTTCCAATATTCCCAATCATGTTCCGAAATTTGCCAATATTGGGCATTTCCCAAATAGAGATATTTTCTCATATTCCCAATCATGTTCCCAAATTTGCCAATATTGGGCATTTCCCAGTTGCATATTCAACAGTTATGTCATAGACATTGAATTAGGGGATTTTTACCAAAAAATTGTAAGTACACATTATTTAGGAATTTCTGATAAGGATTAGAATTTTTGCTAAAGAGAGATTAATGAAAGTTGGGAGTTCATTTTTTACTAAACTAGCCACAAGTTGGGTTGTCACTGCCTATGTTCTCCTCCTACCCGTGCCAGGCTCGATTTCTGTTTCACCTCAACTCAAACACCCAAAACCCAATTCTGAACTTGGTTGTAAGTTTATGGATCATCCATATTCCATATTACTGGCTATGTGTTCTCTTTCTTTTTGTTGATACTTATTTGGTGATCTAAATCAATCATGAACCTTGGGTTTCAAACTTCAACAGCTTCTTTTTCCACATCCATAATACAATTGAAGCAAACTGCAGAACTAGTTTTCCCATCTTTCCTTTGTTGGAGAATGACCCATGAACCCTGCATTCACCTTTCATCTCTTTCCTCCCAGAAACTGAAAGCTCCGCATCGATCTCACAAATCCCCGATACAGAATTACCCTCCCTACCATCTATGTAGTCCCTATTACCTCTCAAAACACAATTACCCTCCCTACCTTCTATGTAGTCCCTATTACCTCTTATTGAAGAAAGACAAGGGTCTCCTCACATTGGAAATCGAGCATGACAGCCAGCAGCATTGTGACAGCAGCATGCTCTCACACCTGTTGCCATTGTCTGAGCAACTAACCCCATATACATCTTCCACCCCATACTTAAAATCATCAGTATTGTCAAATTCAGCGCCACGGCCATGGAATCTTCCAGACACGGGCCTGAGGCAAGCGGTTCGAATCCACTGCCATGCCTACCTCCGCCAACATCAATCAAAGATTTCTCCCATTCATCACTCCCCTAAAGCTGCCTACATCTAAGTTTCTGCCAGTTGGGCAAAAGAGCCTATCTGTACAATCCTAAAAGCATCCTTACAACCAAAAACCCCCAAATCAAGCAACCAAAAAAACACCCAAATCCCAATCCAACTCTCAACTAAAATCCAATACAGATTGAGGTAAAAAAACACAAAAAAGTAAAAAGAGTGGCAAAGGAACACTAGAATCAATAAAGAAATCCTGATCCATTCAAACTGTATAGTGTGGGGAGACTTTTGCACTGAAAAATTGGCAACCCTTGGTCAAAATAAATCCAATTTTTACTGATTATCCTTAATTGGCAAAAATGGAAATCTTTATCTTTAATACTAATTTGCAGGATTCTTTATATATATATTTATATTTTAAATCCCTTGAATTAACTATAGGAACTTAAATATATATAAAAAAAAGAACTGAATAAAAGCAAACAAAAAGATAAATAAAAATTAACTAGAAATAATAATTTACCTTCTATACAGATGTCCAAATATACCGCCCCAAATCCTCTTTCTAAACAAGCTATGGGCGCACTCGTTGCCCTCCCACAGCTCCAGGCCAGAACTTATGCTCCCCGGAATCAACACCACCGGGTGGTTGGCGGTCAGCCCTTCCCTCTGAAGCTTCAGGCCGGGCGGGTCCGGCAGAGGGCCAATGATAGCCTCTTTTATGTACTGTACCGGAATGAATTGAAAGAAAATTAGCAGAAGGCATACCATAGTGAATAGACATCCGATCAACCAAAAACAGCTGTCGATGCAAGACCCCTTTTGGTGATACGCATTCTGCTCTTCCGCTTCCTTCTTGGGATTCTGCTGCTCTTTCTCTTTCTCCTTCTTGCATTTCTTCTCGTTGTACGAATTGGGTTTCTTCTCCGATTTGGGAGATTTTTTCGGCAGACTGAGAATAGACATTTTCACTGAACAAATCAAAATAAAAAAGAAGCTTTTTAGAGCCAAGAAAATTATAATTAGATGAAGAAGACAACTTTAAGTAATCTGTTAGAGCTACATTACCGTTGGTTTCGGCAGAATTGATGGTTAGTCCTCAAAGATTCTGATGAATGGTTCCTTTAAATGGAAAAAAACAGATTCTGTTCAGCAGAAAGAAAAAAATAACAAGAACGAAAGGAAAAGGAAGAGGAAGACTGGAAGAAGAAAATAGGGAGGAGGAGGAGATAGATAAAGAGGGTTTTAGAACCAAAAAAACTATAATCAGACGAAGAAGACAACTTTAAGTCATCTGTTAGAGCTACATTACCGTTGGTTTCGGCAGAATTGAGGGTTAGTCCTCAAAGATTCTGATGAATGTTTCCTTCAAATGAAAAAAACAGATTCTGTTCAGCAGAAAGAAAAAAATAACAAGAATGAAAGGAAAAGGAAGAGGAAGACTGGAAGAAGAAAATAGGGAGGAGGAGGAGATAGATAAAGAGGGTTTTAGAACCAAGAAAACTATATCAGATGAAGAAGACAACTTTAAGTCATCTGTTAGAGCTACATTACCGTTGGTTTCGTCGGAATTGACGGTCAGTCCTCAAAGATTCTGATGAATGGTTCTTTCAAAGGACAAAAACAGAGATTCTGTTCAGCAGAATGAGAAAAAAAAAAAAAAAAAAAAACAAGAAAGAAAGGAAAGAGAAGAGGAAGACTGGAAGAAGAAAATAGGGAGGAGGAGGAGTTAGATGACGTGAATCGACAGTACCTGGTGCGAAATGGAGCCTTCCTTGTTTCTTCTCAAAGAAAAAAGCTACGTGTCCCGGCTTCTCAAATTCTCGTTTCTGCATAGAAGTTTCGGACGTACACTGATAACAGTCACATTCTCTCTTTAAATGCTGAATGTTGGTCCGGAAAAAGGATTCACTTTCAGGCAACTTTTTTTGGGCCCACTTGTGATTTGTGAATGTATTACAAAAGGCACTTAGTTTAGACTTAAATGTGCTTTATCATATATTTTAAGTTTTATTATTTCGTTTTAAAATTACATTTGTCCTTTTTCATTTGTGTTTATTCAATAAGATGAGTCTCTTGGGCCCATTTATGTGGATGTGACCCAATTCATCCCTTCCAACTTTATAAATTAAGATAAGGTGATTTTTCAGGTTTTTATATAGTATTCAAAATGAGAAGAAACGCAACATTTTCAGAAGCACATTGTTTAAGAGTATTTTCTTCTCATTTATTTTTATTTTCATTTTAAGGTAAATTTTATATTTTTGAATTCTCTTTAAAGTGTTATAAAAGATATATATAAAAGAATCTAGTCGGGCTTTCTCATATGGTTTTTGACTAATTTCGTGTATATGCTCTTCTATTATTATGACATTATGTTATTGGTTAGTTCGGTGTCTGAGATGTGTGATATAGCCATAAAACTATAATAGAATTTTTATTAAAATTTAAACTTTAACCTCTTTTTAATTATGGTAGATGCACGTACAGGTTAATACTTCAGGTAATTTAATTGGGTTTGTGCCTTTTGGGTTATTGAATAAAATTAATATTTGACCTAGGCAAAACTAATTTTGGGCGTGCTTTAACCTTTTTATTAATTATTTGTATTTTAGATATAAGTTTTAACTTATATATCAATTTATGCAGGACTTAAGTGCATATCCATCGCAAAAAGCTTTTTCATTTTTATTAAATATTATGAAGGTTCTCAAATGAAAAAAAATATTCAACTTACTTATCTTGGAGTGAGCGAATGTTAAAAGTTTGTATGAGGAGATGCTTGGACTAGTCTAAATTATGTATCTTCTAAGGCTCGAAATCAAACGAACCACTTCTGCAACTACTAAATGGACAATGAAACCGTTTCTTCGAAGATGTTAATGTTTGCGCCTCTGTGAGGAAATCTCCTTCCCTGATTCACTTTATGCCCTTCTCCTTATGCTCGATGTTCAAAATCCCTAATTTCTCACTTTCGTTCTTCTTTGGCAAGCTGACGGGATTTTAGGCTTAGTGTTTTTTAATAAAGTGATGAGAGAATATGAGGGCATTATTGTCTTTTCAAAGTATATGAAATGGTGGAAGGGACCTTTGCCTCTACAAAATTAATTCGTGGACCATTTGCAATCAAAACTAATATTGCGGGACCTTCGACCAAATGCCCCCTTAAAAAATGGGTAATTTGACACTTTTAAACACCCACCCCCCCACCCCCCAACCAAAATATCATTGCCAAAAAAGGATAAAAATGATGGGTATTAATTTTATGTCATTTCAAGCACTTAGAAAGTTTATAAATATCTCACCTCCTCTCATTTCTTAACACTCATCTCCACTCTCGTTAAGCTCTCTCACTCTTTTAAACCTTTCAAAGGCTAAAAAGTTTGTGGGCGACAAAGACTAATAAAGAAGCTCTCTCTCACTCTCCCATAACTTCTTTATAGGCTATTAGCCATCGCTCTCTTCAAGGTATTTAATAATTTAAATCTTCGATTTTATTTAGTAATATACATTGTAATTTTATGTAATAAGTCTCATCTTCTCCCTGGTTTTATATAAATTAAAGTTATTTTACGAGAAAAGACCCGGTAGATGGTTGTTGCTCCAAAAAGGACCTTGTAGTTTGGACCATCCAACGTACTCATCAGATAAGTTTTTTCACGGGCACTACACATCCTGGGCAACCCACTCTATGTGGTCGGTTGTGTGGAACTGAATTGTTAGGAATTCATGGTGAAATGTGTTATAAGAAAATAAATATTGAATTGATGAATGGCTAAGGATATGAGAGAAGACATAGGAGAGTGTTCTCCTACAATCTGACTACATATGTGCAGTCTAACTCTATGGGGGGTCACTTTTGATCGGTGTAACACCTTTCACTCTCTTGTCCTCGTATGATCTGCAATTATGTCCAATTTAATGTTCACTAAACCTTTACCTTGGATTGAATATCAAATTAATTTATGATTAAAAAGGCCCTTAAACTTTTTTTTTTAGGCTGATAAATCAAGGGCTAAAACAATCTCATGGGGCTGATTTTTTGCACCATTCTTATCCACGAAGAGGCCTTTCTATCCATCCAACCACTTGTGATAAGAAAACATCCAAGTAGGCCCCACAAGCTAGACTGCATGGTGCTTGTAGGTGAAAATCTTCCTATAGACCGGACCTCACTTTAGCAGGATTTCATCCACTAAGCTGATGCCTGGATGATCATTTTCAAATATCCCATAATATATTTTTCATAGAACGGTATATTATTTGGTGGCTATTATGGATCTTCACCTTCACATTTTAGCCACTTTTCAAGAATGCATTCCTTAGAATCCATAGGAATTCGTTTATATGTAATCAAAATGGGCCTAAACATTGAAGCCCTAAAATAAATGGCCCATTGATTGGGAAGCAAATCTACAGATGACTGGCGTAAGAAGACTATTCGTATATGGGTGGCCCACCAATGACCATCAATCCATCATAAATGTGCCCCAGCTTAAATCTCATCAAAGCTTAAAATGAGGGCTCCGGCTCAGGTGAGGTCGTGTGTCATAAGAGACGTCATCCATACCCCTTCTTCTAAGCTCGCATGACCCCTTGTGATCAAACTAACCCCGACACTCACAAGCCTTAATTGGACACTCATTCAACCGCAATAAATAATATAAGAAAAAGGGGCCTTCTAAACCAACTAAATTTAAAGGCCATAAATCATGGGACTAGATAAATTTAAAGAGTTGAAATTTTGCACACATGTAGGTCTCATCTAAAGGTCCTTTGATCCCCTAAAAAAAACCTACTTCCACAAAAGAATTCTTAAGAGGGGATTTATGAGGCTCACGTATGAAATATAGTAGTCAAAATCATCCTCATGTTCATGTATATAGAGTAGTAGCTGGTACAGGACATTGACTCTTATTCCTATAAGGAGAACCAGGGTTCAAGCTCCTCCTCCCTTGTTACACCCCAACCCAATTTAACGTGATTAACACTAATTAAGAGCGTTTTAGCTAAATTAATTTCACTTAATTTCTAATTATAGTGTTTAAGGTTGATTACACCCTATAAACTGAGATAATTAACTTTTGAACCTTGAATAAGTGAGTTGGAATGGGATTGACTCAATTGAATTGAGTCAAGGGCTTTTTTTCGTAATTATGAGTTTTCGCATTTTGCATCATTTACACGTCATTTTAGCACCATCGCGTGTATTACAACGAGTACGTTGATTTTCATATTAACTACTTTTCCATTTGACCAACCGTTGAATAATTGGACCCTCATTTGACTCAAAATGAAAATAGGCAACAATTAGGGGTTTTCTTTTAAAAAGGGACCTTTATATATATAACCTTCACCCCTTTTCTCTTCACCCATTTTCTTCTTCCTACTACTCTTCTCTCTTCTCCAATTACCACCTAAGTGTCTTAGGAGCTAAGAGGGGAGTTCATCTCCATCATCTTCATTCCCTCTCTCCATTGTGGACAAGGAATTCTCTTCACCATTCTCCTTTCTCTTCCAAATTCGAAATCATTGTTAAAGAGGTAATCATCAAGCTCATTTTGTTTAGGTTTTGAGTGAAGATAGAGTCAAAAGACTCACATTAGTTCCTACATGCATATTCATCCCCATTTCCTATGATTTTTGTGATTAGGGTTTGAATATTTGGGGGTTTTTGAACTCATTTGAGCCAAGTGTGTTGAAGAGATTTAAAAGCTCATTAGAGGCAAGTATAAGCATTAATTTGGTCTTCCATTATGTCTAATTTCATTTATTCAAAGCTATCCAATTTTCATGATTTTATCTTTTAATAAAGGATAAATGATGTACAAATGAATGGGATTGTCAAGGGAATGGATTATATGATGTTTATGTGGATATTGGGAGCATGGAGGCTCTTCTTGCAGGTTTAGTTGTAGAAGGGAGTTATATGGTAAGGGAGAAGAAATGAATGAGAATCCTGCGTTCAGGAATTCTGGACAGTTCGCTCGAGCGAACCTCCTTCTGAAGTGTTGGGTCGAGCGAACAAAAGGTTCGCTCAGACACTCATCTCTCTGGATGAGGTCCGCTCGAGAGAACAAGGGTCCGCTCAAGCGACCACAACCCCTGAAGACCTCGCTCAAGCGAACGAATTGGATCGCGCGAGCAACTACCATTCTGGATGAGGCCCGCTCGAGCGAACTGGGTCCGCTCGAACGAACCTGAAGCTAAACTCTGGCTCTTTTTTCGAGCCAATTTTGGGTGAAATACCATCCTTAATTTATTATAACACACCTTAATTTTCTTTAGGGGATAATTAAGGTGTTTATCGTGCTTCCATAGGACATTTAGCAGATTTTGAGACTTTGTGACCATCAGAATGGAACCAATGACCTTTTTTTTTTTTTTTCACGGTCCAAAAGACAATTATTAGTCTAATACTATGCCATGAAGGTTAGTTTGGGCATTCAATGAAATTCTTATTATTTGGTGACACCTAACTAAGCAGTAGTAGTATATTGATAAGTTCCCAATTTACCTTGTATTGGACGGTACGAGACTAAAGCTAGTAAATTAACAGTGGTTAGTGAAATACTTTAACTTTTCTAAATTATTGCATTTCATATTGGGTTATAACTTCATTGATATCAAATTTTATTTATTATATTGGTTGCATGGTAATACTCTTTGAAGTCCAGTTAATTACATACACATTCGTGATGTCTATAAGTTTATCAAGTTGGTATTTGTTAAAATGCGGAATGAGTGAGTATTGTAATAATTGTGATAAGTTAAAATAATTCGATATAATTAAATATGAATAAAAGAGAAATGAAAACTCACCCAAATCACATTTATGATTCAAATCGTATTTGATTTAATTGAGTCGGCACTACTTAGCTTCGACCTTGTGATACTCGACGGGGTTACACTTGGTTCGTATATGAGACTACTGCCGTAAGTCATCTAGAATATTGGAACTCCAGAATCGGGTAGCCAGTAAGCCTTTGGCCGGGCCGCTGGTGACATCTTAACTAGATTTGCTCTCTATTTGAGAGGATGAGCTTAAGGTAGTAGCCATTTAGTATGTTTTTATTTTACTTGATTTTTAAACATAAATTATTCATTCTTACATCTCAATTCAGTGCATTTTGTATTTCCTTATTTTTGCATATACTTGCTTAATCGTCGTATTAATGATACTGCTTTTGGTGTCTCAATCTCAGATGCAGCTTCTGACCCTGAGAAGGTCGCGGAGGGAGAGAAGGTTACCCTTGAGGTACCTTTAGGTTTAGAGAAGTGGCCAGAGTTAGGGCCAGCCTAAACGTCTTCTTTCGGAGAGCGTACATGTACCTTTTGGTGAATTTCTGTTTTGTGTGGTCAGCTCCTTTGTGTGGGCTACACTTAGGTTTAGATATTCTTTTGTTATATTTTTTATAATGTCTATTTAGTGTTCTTTATACACTCTCTTTTGTAAACAATGTATATGTTTGTAAAAATTCTTTTGTATTTAACTCGAATGTTAATTGGACCGAAAGAGAATTGATATCCTTACCTAAATGAATACAGCTTCCGCTATAAATATTTGTTTTTGATAAGTGTATGGAAGATTGTTTTTCTCTCCTTCGTGTGGTGTATGTGGCTCGAGACAGGTACAGCTCCCTGGAGTACGTGTGACATACCTTGGGGATTACCCTAGGCCAGGGTGATTCGGGACCGGGGATGTAACATCCCTGTTAGGACATCCGCGGCAGCATTATAGCCTGCCCAAAAAAGAAGCAGCTTTCATATCATATACCCATGAAAATCTTACAAATTACTTGAACTTTGGTAAGAAAAAAATATTTGAAAAGCTCTAGTACAATCTTAGGAAGCTCCACAAATGTTTTGGGAAAGTAAGAAGTGAAAAAAAGAAGGGGAAAGAAAACTTAAAAAAATAAAAATCATTGTCGCGCTTAGTGAATGATAATTGCCTCAAAATCATTAGTGGATGAAATTGACTTTGGATATATGTATCATTTTCAAATATCCCATAATAAATTTTTCATAGAATCTGACTTTGGATAATTATTTTCATCGGTTTATATGATTGCTTGGACCAGGAGATCTTGAGGCAAGTTGACTAAGATTTTATGGAATCTGAAAAATGTGTCTTATGGATATGTATGATTCTTGCTTGATCTGAAAGAGATACTGCATGTGTAGGCTCGAAGTCAGAAAGGATAGGTTTAAAAATGAGGAAATTTGTAACTTCATAGTTATAGGATCCTGTCACCCGGCAGAAATTGGCAAGTAACTTGCAGGAAGCTTGGAACATTCATTTGGATAGATATTAGTTTTAACTTATAAATCAATTTATGCAGGACTTAACTCTACATTGCAAAAGGATTTTTCATTTTTATTAAATATTAATTGAATGATTTCTATCCCTTTTTTTCTAAGTTGACAATTAATTTAAATATTAACATTAATTAACTATTTCATTTATATTATTTTAACCCTGCATTGAAAGGGCTTTCATGCTTAGTCGATGTAAAGTGGAACTTCATGTTACAAGATATGTGCGTTTCGATGTTTCCGGTAAAGTAATCAAACTTTACTTCTCCGACAGAAAATGGCTAGTAACTTGCAGGGAGCTTGGAACATTCATTTGATTAGCCTCCTGCCAATGGTTGAACCTCTGTTGTTGGAAAATATGTTCTCCCCAAGTGGCCTGAGTGATCACAGGAGAAAATACCAATGTCAATGGACCTATTGTGGATCAGATCAATGTGGAAAGAGAGATGGGCTGAGGCAGAGCTACTTCTGCTGCTTCTTCTTCTTCTTCTTTTTTAAAGGAAATATCTATTAATTAACGACCAAAGAGACCAAACAACAGAGAAAGTAGAACAACTGTAACAGTAATTTAATTATTTAAATTATGTATTATACTAAATGCATAACCCATAAGTATTGCGCGGTTGCTTCCGAAACCTTTTTTTTTTTCTTATTTTATTTCTTCTTATTTAGGCTTTTTATGTTATTTTTATATATTCTTGCTAGTGCAAAATACTTTTTTCCTCTATAGTGACTTGGGATGCCAATTAATGCATAAAGATAGTTTGTATATACATGGAA
This sequence comes from Camphora micrantha, assembly GCA_003546025.1. NCBI lineage: Eukaryota > Viridiplantae > Streptophyta > Magnoliopsida > Laurales > Lauraceae > Camphora > Camphora micrantha. Next base: position 19,913,310 of record QPKB01000003.1, on the reverse strand, counting down.
CTTCAAGGATACATGGTGATCCAAATATCCTTTTAATAAGATAATTATAGGTCTCAGTTTTTGTAATTTTAAAATAATAGTGATGTTTTAAGTGCATTTATTTTGTGACTAAAACCCAATAATGCTTAGTCAAAACTATGTTAAATTGAAAATAATTTCAATTCATAAAAGGTAGGTAAATGGTTAAATCTCTCAATGACCAATACTCTCCTAGAACGACTTTGAATGTGGAAATTCATGTGAAAGGTGTGAGATAGAACTCACTCTTTAACCATTTCCTTTCTTTGACAAAATAAATAAAATCGTACATCTAAAATCCAAGTCAAATGAACATGTGCGACTTTGTCCGACAAAAAGGTTTTAGAGACAACTTTTTTTTCTTCAAATATTTTCTTAGTGCTCCCTTTGCAATGGTGGTTAGACAAGGTGATGCTCATTCAAAATTTTGACACTCATAATATAAAAAGAAATTGAATGATGGTTTTTCTTGTTTTGAGACCCTGCGCCTTACCCTGGTCGGGCTTTGGCCCTCGAGGATAGAGTAAGGGTCTAGATAGCGCATATCATCCAAGGATTTTGGCCTGAGTCTTACTCTGCGTATATTAAAGATAGGGAAGGACAACCAACCCCAACTAATACTCAACACTACACGACTGCTGAAAGTTATACAATGTAGACCCCAGCTAAGACTCAACACTACACAACTGCTAAAAGTTATACAATGTAGACCTTCGAGTCTTCTACTAATACAAATGGGTACACTTTTTTTGGGTAGAACACACGGTACACTTGAATACACACTCCACATCACTTCAATACCTTACACACTCATTTACTCATTACAACGTCACATGCCCTCTCTGAATTACAATCAGACACATTACACTACACCTCTATATGCTGCACTCACTCACCAGTCACCACAAACATGGATTGCTACACTGACTACAACATGCTTACACTTAATTTACTCACTAAGACACTCACTGATTGGAGACACTCTGCACTAGGCAAGTTCATGTGGCTGGTGGCTGATACATGTGGCTCTCAATGGTCCATTTGTTCAGGCGGCTTAGTGAGTACTCTTGAGTGGGCATGTGATATGTCTATGTTGAGTTGAGCATGCTTGAGAAGACGTGAAATTTCTGTGTCTTTTACCCCTTCATTTCTCTATATGCTTTTAGAAAAATCCATCCCAACCAACTCATGAAAAGGATCCAAAAGCCTCATCTACATTTTTCTAGAAGCTTAATTACGGGAGGTTTTTCACCTCTTCATCCAAACCGACTTCCTCATTAGATGGTGTATAGAGTGCCAAGTGGCACACATCTCTTCCATTCAATTTATCCACTAACACAATTTACGCCTATAAATAGATAGGGCTGCCTCATTTGGAGTTTACAAATAACAAGCATTGAGCGATGTAAATGTAGAGTCTTTTTGCAGGCTAGTGTTTAGTGTTGAGTGCAGTGAGTGAAGATAAGCTTGTAAGTGCCTTGGGGAGTGTGTATAAGTCTTGAGTGAAACGTGAGAAGTGTAGTGTGGCGTGTGTAGAGTAGTCCAAAGTGTATTTCCAAGTGCAAAACGTGTTTCTCATGTGTGCATATGTATAATTTCTATTAATAAATAGTCAAGGTATATTTTATACAGGTGAGTTGTCTTGAGACTTGGGTCTAAGTTGGAGTTGGGGTTGGGCTTCCCTGCAATTTCCGTGTTGATTGAGTATTCTTGGGTGGACAACTGATATTTCTATGTTGAGTTGAGCATTGTTGAGTGGACATGTGATGTTTTTATAAGATGGTGGATTCAAGGTAACAGACACATTGTTTTCTATCACTGTCATGAGCTTTCCACTTCTTGCTTCTCTTCTTCTTCCCGCCGATTTAGTACGAAAACATACAGAAAGAACCCGGCGATTTTACACCGGAAACACCACCTGAAAGTCCATCCTCAGCTGCGGAGAAGCAGAGTACACACCACAGAGACTTTTCTCTTCCTCGGGGGATCAGACCACAAGTTGAAAGTTAGTGTTCTGTTTTTTTTTTTTCTTTTGTATTTCCTTTTTCATCCATGGAATCTATTGGGAGACCACTAGCCAAAGGCCAACAAGACGAGGTCGTTTTATTAATTGAAGAAGAAGAAGAAGAAGAACAGCAACAACTACCAGCAGCTACTGCTTCTTTAAGTAGTACTGAGAGAGAGCGCATGGATTCAAAAAATGCGGGATCTTGCTCGTTCACTGAAGAATCTGAATCTCCAATTTGGATCCACCAATCAGAGCCGTCCAATGGGGCGAAAGATTCTGATGCCGCAATCTCTGACGTCGATCGGCTCAGATCGAAGGTTTCTGTGGCCACATCAATCACCAGCCCTTCCCCTGAAACCCCAATACTCCTCAGTCCCAGTCCAAACAAGCCTCCTAGTCCTAGATCTCCTTCCCGATCAGAAAATTTAACTCGGCGCAGATCAGTCTTCTCAAAGCCCAAATCGCGATTCGTAGAGCCATTCTATCCAGTAGCTGTGAATCAGATTGAAGAAAGTGGCCCTCCAATTCACCATCCATCACCCAATTCGCCTTTTCAGGGATTGCCAAATCAGGCTCCCAAGGACACCATTACAAGTACTGTGGCCACTCCGCAGTCAATTGCAGTGGAAGAAGAAGAGGAAGAGATTTATAAGACTGGATACATTCCTGGTAGGAAGAAATTGAAGTTCAGAGTGTTAGTGGAGTGGGTCACGCTTATCTCTGCTACCTCGCTGCTCATAGCAAGCTCTACTGTCCAGAAATTGCAGCCTCATGTGATCTGGGGGCTGGAGCTATGGAAATGGAGTTTGATGGTGATGGTTATATTCTGCGGCCGCTTGGTTACTGATTGGTTTATCCAAGTTATTGTTTTCTTGATAGAAAAGAATTTTATCCTCAAGAAGAAGGTTCTCTACTTTGTTTATGGATTGAAGAACAGTGTTCAGATCTGCATTTGGTCAGCTTTGGTCCTTCTAAATTGGTTTCTGTTGGTTGATCACGGGAAAAAGCGGGCCCCGGCGACAATCAAGGTTTTTAGAAGTATAACGCGGACTCTTGCTTCAGTACTGATTGGTGGGATTATTTGGCTGCTGAAGATTCTGTTGATGAAGATCATAGCTTCGTCTTTCCACGTTAATACATTCTTTGATAGAATTAAAGAATCAATCTTTCATCAGTATGTTCTTCAGACTCTCTCAGGGCCTCCGATGAAGGAGATGGCGGAAAGAGTGGGAAGCACAAAGAGTAATGCACAGTTGAGTTTCAGAAGCATGGAGAAAGGGAGGGGAAGTGAGGAGCGGTCCGCGATAGATGTGGGGAAGCTTCATAAGATGAAGCAAGACGAGGTCTCGGCTTGGGCCATGAGGAGGTTGGTTAAAATGGTTACAAATTCCGAGCTTTCGACCATTTCCAGTTCGATTGAGAGTGTTGATGAGAACAGGGGTGGGGAGATTACAAACGAGCTTGAAGCAAAGGCTGCTGCATTTCAGATTTTCAGAAATGTCGCAAAACCTGATTGCAAGTGAGGATATTTAAAAAGTGTTCTTCACCACTTTCATGATATATATATTTCCTTCTCTCTCTCTCTCTCTCTCTCTCTCTCTCTCTTTCTCTGGATAAAAAGAAATTCTTTTCTACTCTTAATTGTTTTATGGAGCAGGTATATTGATGAGGTGGACTTAATGAAATTCCTGAGGAAGCAGGAGGTGGCTAGTGTGTTTCCACAATTTGAAGGAGCTGCGGAGACAGGAAAGGTCGAGAAGTCAGCTTTGAGGAACTGGGTGGTAAGCTATATTCATTTTCAATCAATAAGAATGGTCCACATGTTCTTGTATTTTAAATTTTCTAGTGCCGAGAAATTACTATCTTAGAGCAATTTTGATTCGTTATACCCTTAATACTGGAACCATTGAAACTTTAGAGAGGTCATTTGGAGATGCAACAACGAGACTATTGAAAGAGCAGTAGAAATACTTATTGATTAGGATGTTGAGGTCAACGTCCACCCTCGCTCTTGAGCGGTCATAATTGTGGTCAAGTCCTCACCCTCACCATAGAATTATTGTTGTGTCGTTTCCTATTACCAATTAGTTTTGGGATAAGTAGTAGCTCAATGGGGTGTAAGATCCTATAAGTGGTATCAGAACATGGTAGGTCAGGTGTTCGAGTCACGGGATACGTGTTTTGTGGGTTCATAGCAGGAGTCGCGGATGGTGTGCCGTTGAGGGAGAGATTATTGAGGTCAACATCCACCCTCACTCTTGGTAGCTCAATGAAGTGTAAGATTCTATATAGGAGCTACACTATCTTGTGTTTTTGACCTTCTATCTGTATTTTGTACTTTCATAAATAAGAAATTTGCTCTTGTATTATACTAGTACTCATTACCTTATGACTTGCCTTTGTTGTTTTGTAGAGTCCATTTTCCCTCATTTTCACCAACTTTTTTTTCTGAATAGAATGTAAAGGGGGAAACACTCAATTTAGAAGTTGCTGCAGGCTCAAAATTGGCTTAACCATATGATTATAGAGCAAGATGGCTCAAAATGCAACTTGCTTTTGAAACATGATCATGGTTCCTATCCAATTGAATACGAAATAGAGGAAACCTAAATCATCAAAAAGTTATTACAAATAACAAGAAATGTTACCTATTTTGTTAAAAGTTTGTTCCTCAACAATCACATGCAACATATTTAGCCAACGTAATATTTGGGATTGTTCTTTTCAGGTTAAGGTTTACCTTGAACGCAAAGCGCTAGGACATTCCTTGAATGATACCAAAACAGCTGTGAAACAGTTGAACAAACTCGTGACAGGGATAGTGGTCATAGTGATGATTATCACCTGGATGGTTGTGATGGGGTTTGCAAACTCCAAGGTGCTCGTCTTCATCTCATCTCAGCTGGTGTTGGTGGCATTTATGTTTGGAAACACTTGCAAAACAATATTTGAAGCCATCATATTTGTATTCATTATGCACCCATTTGATGTTGGTGATCGTTGTGTCGTTGATGGAGTGCAGGTAATTCCCCAACAATCCCATGTAATTCAATAAAGTTTAGTTATTTGATAAGATGTGCTTCTAAACTGTAACAATTGCAGATGATTGTTGAAGAGATGAACATTTTGACAACAGTTTTCTTGAGGTATGACAATGAGAAAATATACTACCCCAATGCGACACTGGCAGCCAAACCAATCAGCAATTTTTACCGCAGCCCAGATATGGGTGATGCTGTGGAGTTCTCTGTTGATGTTTCAACTTCAATGGAGATCATCGGAGCTCTCAAAGACAGGATAAAAACGTATGTACTCAACTCTGGTTTTCTGTTGAATATTTCATCTCTGAACATGCTAAAATAATCATAAACTATTAATTTAAGTTGGTTACAAGTCATACATGCACGTTTTGTGGTTCTCTTTGCTCACAAATTGATGCAACGGCTAAAGCACTCAAAGTTACAACAGAAGACCAAAAGGGATCCCACAGGAAAGTTGAAACCAATTATTTGTACACAATATTCCCATGGTTGGTCAAATTATTCTTTCTAGTTAGTGCATGTCAAGTAGTCAAGTTTCCTAGCATTGATGGAAGTCATTTTTCTTATCCGTCCCGTTGTAAGTGGTTTTAAGACGTGTAACTTAGGAATGGAGAGTAAGAGTTAATATTGAGCTTTGTTTTAGAAAAACATGTTTGTGGAATATGGGTAAGGATCAGTATTTGTCTTGCACCCATAGACATTGTCTTTGAGAGGACATGTAGTATGCAAACATTTGATACAATGAAAATTCAATCAGACTTTGCCTTCTCTTTGTTTTGGTCATGATGACTCCAAGGAACCCCTAGGTGTCAACCTCTACGTTCTATCAATTGCCAAAAAAAGCCAGAATTCTGATTGTTAGGTCCATCCTCAATGAGTATGTAAGAACCATTGGATTCTATCAGAGCAGGTAAGAACCATTGGATTCTATCTGTCTTCTTATCCTTTCATGTTATCTATTATTATTTTCCATTTTGTCTTACAAGTTACAATTACATTCAAATCCTTTACAAAACCCTTACCATCCATCTATCCAACTTCAACCATCAATTCCTATCTCACTGTCCTAATTCCTAAATCGAGACATCAAAACGACCCCTTTTTCTGCTCTAATACAAATGCAAAATACCATATCCCTATTCCTTAAACTAGTTATTAAAAAACTTACCAAGTCCAGCCTTGTGGAACTGCGCAAATGGTTTGCTCAGGTGTCACAGATCTTTCAGAAGTGGCTTCTTTTTATCATTCTACTTATACAAATATATATATATATATATATATATATTTATTTATTTATTTATTGAAGGTATGATTTTTGTGGCTGTCAGGTACATAGAGAGCAAGCCTCGACGCTGGCATCATGACCACCTTGTTGTGGTGAGGGATATCCTGAACTTGAATGAGATGAAAATGGCTCTATATCTTCAACACACCATTAACCATCAGGACATGGGAGAGAAGACTAACCGGCGATCTGAGCTCATCATTGAACTGAAGAAAATATTTGAAGAACTGAAGATTAAATATCACTTGATGCCTCAAGAAGTTCATCTCAGCTATGTTGGCTCAACAACAGCTCCAATGGCTGCTGGGCGGTTGTAACATGTTACCCCATCACAGAAGCAACTCAATATATATATATATATATATATATATATATATATATATATATATATATATATCTATCTATCTATCTGTGCTTTCTGAATCAAGAAACACATGATATGCAGTCAAATAAACACATGATATACAGTCAAATAAACAAATGATATACAGTCAACGGTTCGGGTCCAATCGATAAGATTCATGTATTTGTATCTTTGATTTGGATCAATTATCAATATTGATAACCCAGTGATATATCACAAGTAAATAAACCAAATATTCATGGCTTACATCCCACGCGTGTATATATATATATATATATATTGGAAACTATTTACACTTGTGGGGCATATACTTGGTCCATCAAAATGGACCAAACACATCAAAATGGCCTCGCCAATAACTTGAGCTTAGAAGAGTTGCCCCATATAAATCCCCCCATCCCCACCTAGGGGCCTCACCACACACTTGAGCTTACCTTGTCCTAAGATTAAGCTGTTATGGACTAGTATTTTCATTGATGTTGACTTGGGATGCCAACCAATTCATAAAGATAATTTGCATATGCGAACTTTAAGGATATAGGGTGATCCAAATATCCTTTTAATAAGAAAATTATAGGTCCCAATTTTTATAATTTTAAAATAATAGTGATGTTTTAAGTGCATATATTTTGTGACTAAAATCCAATAATGCTTAGTCAAAACTATTTAAATTGAAAATAATTTCAATTCATAAAACGTAGGTAAATGTTTTAAATCTCTCAATGACCAATACTCTCCTAGAATGATTTTGTATGTGGAAATTCATGTGAAAGGTGTGAGATAGAACACACTCTTTAACCATTTTCATTCTTTGACAAAACAAATAAAATCGTATATCCAGAATCCAAGTCAAATAAACATGTACAACTTTGTCCAACAAAAAGATTTTAGAGACAGCTTTTATTCTTTAAATATTTTCTTAGTGCTCCCTTTGCAATGGAGGTTAGATAAGATAATGCTCGTTCAAAACTTTGATGCTCGGTAATAGTGTAAAAAGAAATTAAATAATGGTTTTTTTATTTTTATTTTGAGACCTTGCGCCCTACCTTGCCTAGGCCTTGGCCCTCGAGGGTAGAGTAAGGGCCTAGATAGTGCAGACCCTCCGAGGGCTTTGGCCCACCTAGGATTAACTCTACATATATAGAGGATTGGATAAGGACAACCCCAGGTAGTGCCCGGGTGATCGGGTATTATGAGAAGTCCTCTGCCTGTCATCATCTAAACCGTTGGCCCGCAAAATATACGTGCCATGTTTTTTATTTTTTAACGCAAACCAGCAAGCACAAAGCATTTCCTTATGTGTAATTGAGTAATACACCTGGTCCTGGATTGGAAACTGGACTCCATAATCATGAGGTCCAAAAGGGTCCATCCAGGAATTTTTGGGTTGAATCCCTCTTGCAGTTTTTTACTAATCAGAGGTCCATTACTGAAAAAAAAAAAATGGACAGTCTCATTCATGTAAGTCATATAAGATGGACAGTTCAGATTCAATTGGTAAGTGAGTTGAGACCAATCAAGAGCCCAGACAGACTGGTTGCAAGGCAAGGCTTAGGTGGGCAACTTAATAATGTAGTTTGCTGAGATGGTGAGATTTGCTATTTCTCTCTATCTTGGAACATTATAACTTCTCTTTTGGCATTTTTCAGCTTATCCCTCTTGCCTTTTTGTTATTTAAGCATGACTATGAAGTGATGCACTTCTTCTCAGTAAGACATTCGTCACGTTCCCAGAATCAGATGCTCAGGGGCGGCTCAAAAGATTTTGAGGCCTAAGGCGAGAAGTTAAAATGGGGGCTTTTACTTATATCAAACTAAATTAAGTTATATCTAACTATTTTTATTTAAAAATTATTCTTCTTGCTTTTTTAGATGCAAAATTACTAATTAAATCTTTATATTCTAGTTCTTCTAATATCTTTTTCTCAATTGATAATATGGCTAATCCATTTAATCTTTCCTGAGACATTGTTGATCTTAGATAAGATTTTATCAATTTCAATTTTGAAAAACTTCTTTCTGCAGAAGCAACAGTAATAGGTATTGTCAATAAGATTCTATAAGCAATACATGCATTTGGAAAAGAATCAAGTCTTTTTATATAATTTAAAATATCAATTGGAGTGCTTTCCTCTATTGGTAAAAATTCTTTTAAAACTTTTAGTTCAGAAAATAAATCTAAACCATCAATATCATTTTTCAAAAAGTTTTCAAGACTATGACATTTTTTTTGCAAACCAGCATCATCAAGTGATTTCAGTTTTTTGGAATTAAATAAAAAACCAAAAATATTTTCATATATTTGAAATTGTTCAAACCTATTTTGAATTGAAGAAATTGCTTGATCTACTATAAATAAGAAATAATTAATTCTAAAAGATTCTTCAGCAGATTGTGTTGTTTCTTTGTTGGCATTTTCATCAAACTGTTTTTTTCTATGAATTATTCGCTTTTCTCTAAATACAGGTTCTATTTCCATACTAATTGCAATCTCTTTTGATGAAATCATGGCAGATTTAAATCCATTTTCTCTATAATTTTGAAAAAAAGAAATAAGACCTTTTAATTGATCAATGGCAACATCTATATGCATATCTTTGGATTGCATAGTTTTACTTACAGTATTAACCGCAAATAATATATCATACCATATAGTCATGCCTAATATGAATTCAAAGTTCTCAATTTCATATGCAACTAAACAATTAGCTTCACTTTTTGTTTTGGGATCTTCAGTCGTTTTTGCTAGTTGCAATAAAGCTTCTCTTATTTGTGGAGTTTGAAATTTTATTGCTTTGATACTTTCAATTCGACTTTCCCAACGTGTTTGTGAGAGTGGTTTTAAAGTTAGAATCGGCAGGTTATCTTGTAAAATTTTCCATCGTTTTGTTGATGAAGAAAATAAAGAATAAATACGTTGGACTATTCCAAAAAATGAAATAGCTTTAGGACAAGAATTAGCCATGTCACATATAACAAGATTAAGATTATGACAACCACATGGCGTGTAAAATGCTTTGGGGTTTATATCAAGCAATCTTCTTTGCACCCCTTGCTCTTTGCCTTTCATATTAGACCCATTATCATAACCTTGTCCTCGAACATTATTAATATCAAGTTCAAGATTTTTTATTACATCTAATAATTCATTGAAAATGCCTTTTCCAGTAGTATCATCTACTTTAATAAATTCTAAAAAATATTCTTCTATTTTTATTGGGTTTGTTGAAATATTAACACATCTTAGTACAAGAGACATTTGTTCTTGATGACTTGCATCTGGGGTACAATCAAGTATAATTGAAAAATATTTTGCTTCATTGATTTTTTTAATAATATGATTTTTAATTTCAGTTCCTAGCAAGTGTATTAATTCATTTTGTATATTATGCCCAAGATAATGATTATGAATTTCACCATCTTGAATACGTCGAATGTGTTCTTGCATTACTGGATCAAATTCAGAAATCATCTCAATCAAACTTAAAAAATTTCCATTATTTTCTTGGTAAATCTTTTCATTTTGTCCTCGAAATGGTAAATTATTTTTACCAAGGGTTTTTACTACAGCAATAATTCTTAGTAATACTTTTTTCCAATGATCTTTTTCTTTATTAATTTGTTCTTGGACTTTTTTGTCAATTGTTTTATTTTTTAATAATCTCATTTCTAAATCAAGCCAAGCAGTCATGTTAGTAATATGTTCATTGGTTGTTTCATGTTTTTTAAGTTTAACACTAAGATTTTTCCAGTCATCAGTTCCTTCATTAGCTAGTTGACTTATATTAGGCTTTGAATTAAACAACTTACAACAAAAGCAAAATACTCTATTCAAGTCTTTTGAATACACTAGCCATTTTCTATCATGTTTCTCCCCATTTGACAAGTTTCGTATATAATATGCAGTAGAAAAATGTCTAGAGTTTTCATCCTTAGGAAAATTTATATTGCTATATCTAATTGGACCTTTCTCTACTAATAAATCTCTTAATTTTGTATCAACATGTTTCCATTGAGAAGGGTCATAAATATTTGAAGGAATAGAATCAGATATATCTTCAATATTTTTATTTTCTTCTACGCTTTTCTCAAATTCTCTAACAATAACTGTAGCAGTACATTCTTGAGCACTATCATCAGTTTTCTTTTGTTGGATGGTTTCATTATCTCCATATTCTTTTTGTTGTGTTTCTTGATTTATATTGTTATCAGTTGGTTCTTTTTGGTGTATTTCTTGATCATCTATAGATGTTTCACCTAAATTTGTTGTTATATTTTGTTTATTACTAGTAATAAATTTATTTAAAGATCCTTTTTGGGATTCAATCAATTTTTCTATTCTTCTTTTTTTTTGAAGCTTTTCATATCCAGATGCATATTTTCTATTAGACATATTTTATAGTAAAAAAGAACAATATCACTTAAGTCTCAATGTCTGTATAGTACAGACGTACAATTGGCTATTTCTTTACCACACAAATAAATATAAAATCAATACTGAAAAATAAAATAATATAAAACTAAAAGATGTGAAACGGTGAAAGATTTCAAAGTTGCTTTACCTTCTTCCTGCTCAGTGCTCACTGCCTTCTTCGATATTGAATATTTGAGGCCTCAAGTGCAGCGATAGGAGTGGTCTCGAAGGCAAATACAAGATTACAAGTAACTGAGTAAGATAGATCAAAATATAAAAGGGATCAGAATTCTAAATTAGAGATTGAAGTCGAGAGAGATGAATCATGAAGTAAATTCGTCAGGTATAAAAGGAAGGTTTTTATGTTCTGATTTTTTTTTATAGATGAACTGCAACGTTATTTTTTGGTTGTGGAGTTATAATCATTTATTGTGACTTTTTATTTTCCCAAGTGAAACCAAATCTACAGACTTTTATTGTGACTTTTGAAATTCTCCAGTGAAATCGAATCTGCAGAATGATCTCTCAATAAAATTTTAACAAAACCCATATCCCAAAATAGCCCTAGCTGGACTGTAAGAGAGCAAATGGGTGTGGATGGGGGCCTGTTGGAAATGGAAATCAGAAGCCATCCAAACCCTCCCCTTAACCCAAAAAATAGATTAAAAACAAAAAACCCAAAATACCATTTCTACTGGTTGCAGAGGAACTGAAAAGTGAAAAGCAGAGAAAGGGCCTAACCTCGCAGGAGAGAGATGAGGACGATTGTATTTTGCAATCGCATGATAGAGACAACGATTGGGATCGATCGTCTTTGGTCGTGGGAGAGAGGGTGCCAGTCGCCGGATGAAGACAGCATCGCCGTCGCCCATTGCCCAAGTCGATCGCAAGATGCAGAGAAGAGGAGAGTTAGGGCTAAGGTTGGAATTGGAGAGAGCCAGCGATGGGGAAGGGCAAAGTCGCCTGAGGAGAGGAGCATCTCTCTGCGCGATCGACGATCGCACCTGGCAGAATAGAGAGAGAAGGGAGAAAGCGCTGGAAATGGGGGAATGGAGAGAGCCAGCCACATCGTTCTTGTCTTCTTGATTTTTCATTTTGGCCTCAGATGGACTGATGGAGAGAGGGAAATGAAAAGGCTCTGGCGGGCTCCACGATGAATGAATTTTTTAATATTTTTTAAAGCTTTTTTTCATTCATTATGGGGCCTTGGGCAACCAGGGGGCCTTAGGCAACCGCCTCATCCGCCTAATGGATGAGCCGGCCCTGCAGATGCTCATGCCCAGAACATAAATATTAGGGGTGTAACGGTTCGGTTAACCGGTTATTTTGGAAAAACCGTTAACCGAACCGTAACCGCGGTTTTCTATATTTGAAAACCGTAACCGTAACCGTGCAAATAAAAACCGTAGAAAACCGAACCGCGGTTAACCGTATAAGACGGTTCGGTTACGGTTAATAACCGTGGAAAATTTTGAATATTAATTTCTCAATTTGCATATTCTTTTTCGGTTTAATATACAATAACTTCTTAAGTCCAATCAATTTTGCGAAAATTTTTACTTATGTATTGCGAAAATTTTCATTTAGCCCCCCTTTTTTTTCCTTTATTTTATAACGGTACGGTTAACCGTGTGCGGTTAACCAAACCGCATTTTACGGTTCGGTTCGGTTAACCGCAGTGAATTTTTATGGAAAACCGTAACCGAACCGAACCATGCGGTTTTTGGATTTCATTAACCGTAACCGTAACTGAACCGTGGAATACGGTTATTAACCGCGGTTCGGTTCGGTTCGGTTCGGTTAGACGGTTTCTCGGTTTTTTTTTACACCCCTAATAAATATTATCACTCTCTTCCATCCTAACATGCCCTTCTTCTGTTATTTGAACTCTTAACACCAAAACTCCATGTCTATAATGGTTGTACATTTGCTACCATTTCTATAATCATCCAATATTCTTTGCACACGTACATTTACACCCATTTTTATAAATGGTTGGAATTAGGGCTGTCAAAATGCCACACGACCCGTTAACACGACATGAGCCCATACGATATTAACGGGTTCGGATCGTTAACGGGTCAAATCCGTTAACACGTTAAGTAAACGGGTCGTGTATGAATTAAACCGGTAACCTATTAACAAGCCGCTTAACTCGTTAAATTTTTTTTAGTCTCTAAGTGTAGTTAGAATTAATTTATATTTATAAAGAAGAAATTGAGATTTATTATTTTATAGTGGAATTTTAGGTGGGATCCAATTAAGATCCTCACAGTTTTGTGAGGCTCATATAATTTTCTCCTTATATATTTTTGTATGATTTTCTTTTAAATTTCAAAATGACTTAATTACTTAACGGGTTATAACAGGTGGGGTCGGGTAACCCATTAAATTAACGGGTCGTGTTCGGGTTGGATTTTTTGACCCTTTAAATTAACGGGTCGTGTATCGATTGAGGTGATTTTAACCCGAATTCGTTAACCCGTAATCCGAATTCGTTAACACGATAAGATTGATCGCCATAATTGGAACCATCTAATGTTCTTCGCACATGTCCATTTACACCCATTTTCATAAACAGTTGGAACCGTGAACCTTCTAATGTTCTTCGCACATGTCCATTTGCACCCATTTCTATTGGAATCTTCCAATGTTCTTTGCAAATGTGAGGCCCTCTCATTTTACTCTACACTTGTGCTGCGTTTTCTATACCTCATGAGCTTTCCATTTCCTGCTACTCTTCTTCTTACCGCGAATTTAGTCCGAAAACTTGAGGAAAGAATCCGGCAACTTTACACCGGAAACACCACCTGAAAGTCCAACCTCTGCTGGGGAGAAGCAGAGTACACACCTCAAAGACTTCTCTTCCTCGGGGGATCAGACCATAAGTTGAAAGTAAGTTTTCTGTTTATTTTTTTGCATTTCCTTTTTGATCCATGGAATCCAATGGAAAACCTGACCACTGGCCAAAGGCCAACAAGATGAGGTTGTTTTAGTAATTTCAAAAAAAGTAGAAGAGCAATAACTACTGGCAGCAGCTTCTTCTTTCGGTAGTACTAAGAGAGAGGGCAGATATTAAAAAAATCTTGAGGCCCGGGTTATGAATGGTGCGACCGCATTCGGGAGATTTGAAAAAAATTTTAAATGACACCTTAAAATTTTCATTTTATTATTGAACTTTTTATTGGAACAGCGAATACAGTTGAAAAAAAAAGAAAAGAAGAGGACAAATTAATAATTTCTCCTTCAATGTAACTTTGGAAGAGGGATCATTCACAGCACAGCTAATTTGAAATGAGATCTTAACCATGCTCTTGACTTATTATACCTTTTTTCTCAGATAAGTAGGTGTCTCTCTATTGTTAGGTGAGGAAGAAGAGATGAATCATGAAAACTTCTCCCTGTACTGATAACCTTATAATAGATTCACGTTTTAAATAAGATGCACATTTATCTTTTAGAAAGTTCAGTTGACTAATGGTAAGACATCAAGTTCTGTCTCACAGGAGTATCATGGAAACAGCCTTTTGTTTTAGAATAAGAAATCTTCTTGTAGGGTTCACATGAACGCATGCGAAACATGAACTAGGGGTAAACCAGAATTAGTCCCAATAGAATAATTATAATTCTAACCATTGATCAAAGAGTCTTCAAGTTTCAGTCCCCGAACATAATACAATTTTTGCTTTATAAATTTAGAGGTTTTTAGTAATAAAAATAGGATCAACGTCAAATTTGGATGGGTGTCAATGCATTGCATGCATAAAACTATAAGGATCTAGGTACGTGTCAAATTGATCACCATGAAATTGAAATTAATCCAACACATTTACATCCCTTGATAAGGCCCAATTTCAGGTGGCCCATTAATTCACACTGCTAAACATAATTAGCCCGACTTTTCCTTGAACTTTGATCTTTCTCAATTATAATATATTAAGCTAGAGGCTTTTTTAAATAATTTTGACTGTACATTTAAATTTTGACCAACAGTTATTTCAAGTTTTTATAACCATTTTCTCCCCCACTTTCCCCACTTCCACATCACTTCCCTTTATGCCCATCTACCCCCTTTCAACAAATATGCAACTCACTTACCTACGGAGATTCTACACAATACATTCCATCCTTTCTTATCATCCACTAATTTCAACTCTCATTCTACCTTTATTTTGCTCCTTTAGTTTCCTACGTTACCTAGATGACAGTGAGGAGGAAGTTTATAGATGGATGAAGCAGGAGATGAATCATTCGCTTTTTCATATATTTGAATTTCATTTTCCACAAATGGTATTCACTTGTTTTTGCTTCTGATCTTTACTCCATCTTCTAAAATATTTGATATTTAGTTTCCTAAGTATTAAAGACTTTTATAGTTCTGTTCATTCCAAACTTATTAGTCATTTACATTTTTATAGATTAATTGATGTTTAACTTTTTTACATAATGATGTTTAAATTTATCGATATTTAATTTATAATGTAGATTCATTTTATAGTTGTTTAATCTTCATTTAGTGGGCAAACCTGTGCTTAGCAAGGGTTTCTGTGCTAGTGTATGATTATGCTAACTACCTCCTTTATGTATTATATCACGTGGTAAATAAAATAAGAAACTTATGTTAAATAAAAAGCAGAAAAGTATATTGGCCTCAAAAGTAGGGAATATCTACGCACCACAGAAGAAGACATCATATGCTGGGAATTGGGATCATTCCTTGGGCCCTTTACCCTTGTCTTTCATAAATCAGTCCAACCTTTTCATTTTTAAAATCTTTTTTTTTTATTTAGTGTCACTTCATTCAGCTTTTTTTTTTTCTCAGAAATTAGGGATATAAATTGGTACCCGATTCTCCAATTACCCGGAGGTTTCGACCCGTTAAAAACCAGGTCTGAGTCCTCCCGATAAGTAAATGGGTCCGGGTCCAGTTCCAATTTGGTTAGGAACCGTGGACTCGAGACCCGATATATTACCTCAATTTTTGAAAATATCTCCTAAAAATCATATTTTTAATATCAGTCTCTACCTAAACCCGGACCCTGATCCAGACCAGTCTCATATATGGTTCTGGTTCCGGAGTCAAGAAACCGGTTCCGAAACGGTTCCGGTTCCGGATCCGGTTCCACATTCTCCTTAACGGTTCCAATTCCACCAAAGACGTGGACCGGTACCAACCCGTTTACAACCCTACCTGAAAGGCGATTTTATTACAAAGAAAAGATTACTGGATACTTCATTCTGTTTTAATCACCTTTAGCCTCCCACATTCTCTGGCATCTGATTATTCCAGAGACAGTATGTGGCCGCCACAAAATACTTGGTCATCACTGTGGTTCCTGGTTCATCTGAGGAGACATCACATATTCTTTCCAAATTAGAGAATGCCCCACCGCTCCGTCCACACGTTATATAAGAATTTCATGAATGTGCCTAAAACTGATCTAATGGCTCAAGTGGGTTTGACATTTTGAGATAAAGTCTATTTGTGAGTTCCATCAGTATGCTTCATTAGAGAGCAGGGTCACTCTTTGATTAGTGCAACCCCTTTCATACTCTTATCATCCCATGAACAGGCAACAAGCCCGATTTTACACTCATTGAACATTCACTCACTCACCAATGGATTGGAAAAAAAATAAAAAATCTACAGATAAGAGTCCACTAAACTCTAAGGCAGTTAAGTCTTTTGGTTTCCCCTAGTCCATATTGAAACTTTTTCCATTCGTCCTTCTCCTTCTGATAGAGAGGCATCTAAGTGAGCTCCATAAAATGGATTACATATTACAGCGCATAAGCAATCTGTTATCAAGAAAACATCCTCCCATTTCACATTTACCTTACCTCATCTCTTTCTATTAATTTGAGATTTACTTTATCTTATTTAATAAAATTAAAAAATGTCCAAGACACAAAAAGATTTTCAAATACAAAAGGAAAAAAAAGTCCACTAGATGAATTATCTGAATCATGAAATGGTTGATCAAAATACAAAATGGTGAAATCATGATAAAAATGGAGGAAAAATAGGAGAAATATATAAAACTTAGTCTCCATATGAAACATTGTTTTATAATTCACTCTGTATTAATATATCAATTTAATTATTTATTTTTCATGGCTTTTTTTTTTTTTGCATAGTATTCTGAGGAGAATCTCAAATTTGAAATTACCATACATTTTTTGAAAATAATAATTTTTAAGAAATGACTATGATTTTGGACTCTCCACCAGACAAAGTTGACAAAGTATTCCTTTCTTTTTAATTGCTTTTAAAGTGGTTTTGATACAATAACTCCAATAACTAGACAATATTGATAGTAAAGATAAAAGATGTGGAATATGAAAACATTGATAGTGCATACTGATCTCCAGATATCATATTGAAAGTACCTTTCCTTGACACACTTAACCAGACCAGCAAAAGAGAGAAAGAAGGTAGCAGATGTAAAATAAGGAGGAGGAGTTTCAGATCTACTTTAGATTTATGATTAAATCATGCAGATGGCATCCATCATTGACATGGCAGTATCATTATTAAATAAGCATTTGATGATTTGGCTCAATCAGATCCATGAATCAACTGGTCAATATAGATACAATGAATAGCAGTTCTAATCACTGCCATCTTTTAAACATTAAATCATACAGATGGCATCCATCATTGACATGGCAGTATCATTATTAAATAAGCATTTGATGATTTGGCTCAACCAGATCCATGAATCAACTGGTCAATATAGATACAATGAATAGCAGCTCTAATCACTGCCATCTTTTAAATCCCTTTCTTAGTGCTATCCTCTTCAACTCAACTGAATTTCTGACACTTTGGGATTAAATGCTACTTTCAATCTTTGGATAATTCCAGCCTTTCTCGTCATTAATTATCATTATATGCCATAAAACAACAGACGCAAAATGATTGCAGCAGAAAATAAAAAATATTGAGATGGATGCATGATAAAACTTCAAAAAATTTCAGAAATGAGTGCTTTTTGAAACATTTATAGGCACTATCAATAGATAATAAAATAAGAATGACCTGGTTCAACTGATTTAGATATGTCCAACATGGGCTAACAGTAGTGCTAGAGTGAGAAAAAAAATTCTCTATTCAGTTTGATGGCGCTCAAGAGAAAAAAAGGTAGCTTGAAGAAAATATGGATGAAAATAACAACGAAATAAGTGCAACTTATATGAAAACATGATTCGGTATAGATTAAAGATGGAGAAACAAAAGTCACCTAGGTAAACCAATGTTATTGGAATAAGATTTTAATAATGATGATGATGATAATTTATTATAGGCCACAATAAGACCACATGATGACATGGCTCTAGCTTAGACACGTACTTCTCCAGTCAACAAACTTGTGCGTTCCCAATTTTCGAGTTGGAAGGTTTTCTTTCCCAAAGGGAGACCCACCTACAATGGTAGACAAAAAGGGTCAAAATAAGAACACCTCTGCCATGTTTTTAATTTTTTACACACAGGCGGCTGAGCCCAGCCCCAAACCATTTCCTTATCCTGTATTTGAGTACACCATGTGGGCCCGGACCTGAAGCTGTACCCCCATCATCATCAGGACTAAAAGGGTCCACACTCTACATCCCAAATTTTTTGGGTGGGCTCCCCTTTGAGCCAAAATAATCCCTACAAACTTAAGAGAGAAAGCAATGGTTTCATCCATATAAGTTAGTATAAGATGGACGGTTCAGATTCATTTAGTAAGTGAGGTGAGACGAGGCCACATAGATTAGTTGCAAGATGCAGGAGCAGACAGGCAAGGCTTAGGTGGACATCTTAATAATTTAGTTAGCTGAGATTATGACTCTGAGATTGTTATTTTTTCTATCTTGGAACATTATAACTTCTCTTTTGGCATTTACCAGCTTATTCATCTTGCCTTTTTGTTATTTTAAGTACAACTACGATGTGGATGCACTTGTTCAAAATTTAATTAGAGGTTCCCAGCAGGAGTAGCATCCAGAATTCCAAATGCTCATGTCCAAAACTTTAATACTTTAACATTCTTGTCCTTTATAACCTGCTCTCCTTTAGCACAAGGGGAGAGACATCTCCCTATCCACATATACAACCAGTGAGTGATCCTTAAGTCTGCTGAGAACGCTCATTTCGTGTTGACCTTCTAGGATTGAAATGAATTTCTTAGGTTTTTCTAAACAATATATTTTTTTTATCAAAGACACAAAAAAAAAAAAAAGAAAAAAAAAAAAAAAAAAGGGAAAAGCGAGAAATTGAATGCAAATATCTACAAAATACTACAAGGCCTGTTTATTCAAAGGAATTTTTAGAACTCCTGTATGATGGATGTATTGGAATTCCAAATGCTAGAGGTTTAGAATGGTACTAAATTCCAAATTCTTTATATGAAATTTCTTTGGATTTCAGTAAAGAAACGATCCCCACAAATCCGTGAGTGCCCGTCCAACTCAATAACTTTTCCTTAAAAAAGCTCATCACACTAAACACTCCCTACCAGGTAAAAACAATGAATTATAAGTAACTCTCTTTTTTTTTAGTACAAGTGTGTACTAATAAAGAAAAATCTCATCTTGAAAAAAGCTATAAGCTACTAAACAAAGACACCATATGACTTAGAAAATGATAAAACTTTACATTTATATTATTATAATCCCAATCTATGTAAGGTTAGCTTTGGTGTTTTGTTCTTTTACACTCAAACACAAATATTCAAAGATGATGGTTGGATTTGGAATCACAATCATCCAATAAATCTTAACCAATCTATGAAGGTCAATTGCTCACATATCCATTTTACCATTTGCATGAAAAGATAGAACTGTAGAAGTTTCCTGTTTCCCACATGGCCCCTCTCACTTTACTTTAAAATTACTTTTTGTTTCCTATATATCAATGCCTGTTGCTCGGATCTTTCTGCTGCCCTATGCCCTCCTTATTCTATTTCACGTGCCGCCCGCTTTCCGCCTCCTGTTTCTCTTCTTCTCTGCCTACCGTACACTCACCCGCTTCTTCCGGCTACTTTGGCCGGAATACCTGCCCGTAAAAATCGCACCTTTCCCGGCTATCTCCGCCGGAAAGTCGCCGTGAACCTCAGTCTGCCCTCGAATGAACAAAGTCCGGCGACTTTACGCCAGAAAAACTGCCTGAAAGTCCAACCTCAGCTGCCGGAGAAGCTGAGTACACAGCACAGAGGGTCTTCCTTGCGGGAAAGGTCCGGCAGCATTTCGCCGTAAACCGACGGAGAAGGTGAAGAAGCGTCGATTCTTCTTCTTCTTCTTCTTCTTCTTCTTCTCGACCGTTTGATGTAGTTATGTTTTGAGTATCTGATCGATCCTAAGTTAAAAGTTAGGTTTCTGTTTATTTTTTGTATTTCCATTTTAGTCCATGGAATCCAGAGGAAAATCACCAGCCAAAGGCCAAAAGGACGATGTCGTTTTGGTAATTTCAGAAAAAGAAGAAGAACCAGCAGGAGCTGGTGCAATCAGTAGTAAGAGAGAAAGCAGAGATTCAAAAGATCTCTCAAAAAATGCGGAATCTGAATCTCCAATTCGAACCCTCCAATCACAGCCGTCCAATGGGGCGAAAGGTTCCGATGCAGCAACCTCAGACGTCGATCTGCTCAGATCGAAGGTGTCTGTGGCCACATTCGTCACCAGCCCTTCCCCTGAAGCCCCAAGACTACTCAGTCCCAGTCCAAACAAGCCTCCTAGACCCCCTCCCCGATCAGAAACCCTAACTCGCCGCAGATCGCTCTCGAGATCAGTCTTCTCAAAGCCCAAATCGAGGTTTGTCGAGCCATCCTATCCAATTGCTCTGAAACAGATTGAAGAAAGTGGCCCTGCAACCCACCTTCCATCCCCCAATTCGCCTTTTCGGGGATCGCCAAATCGAACTCCCAAGGAGACCATTAGGAGCACTGCGGCCACTCCACGGTCAATTGCAGTGGAAGAAGAAGAGGAAGAGATTTATAAGACTGGATACATTGCTGGCCGCATGAAATGGCGGAGGAGATTGAGGTTCAGGGTGTTATTGGAGTGGGTCATGCTTATCTCTGCCACCGCGCTGCTCATCACAAGCTTAACTGTCCAAAAATTGCAGCATCATATGATCTGGGGGCTGGAGATATGGAAATGGTGTTTGATGGTGATGGTGATATTCTGCGGCCGCTTGGTTACTGATTGGTTTATCCAAGTTATTGTTTTCTTGATAGAAATGAATTTTATCCTCAAGAAGAAGGTTCTCTACTTTGTTTATGGATTGAAGAACAGTGTTCAGATCTGCATTTGGTCAGCTTTGGTCCTTCTAACTTGGTTTCTGTTGTTTGATCGCGGGGTAGAGCGGTCCCCCACGACAACCAAGGTTTTGAGGTATACATCACGGACTCTTGCTTCAGTTCTGATTGGTGCGATTATATGGCTGGTGAAGACTCTGTTGATGAAGTTCATAGCTTTGTCTTTCCACGTCAATACCTTCTTCGATAGAATTCAAGAATCAATCTTTCACCAGTATGTTCTTCAGACTCTCTCAGGGCCACCGTTGATGGAGATGGCGGAGAGGGTGGGGAGCACAAAGAGTAATGCACAGTTGAGTTTCAGAAGCGTGGAGAAAGGGAAGGGAAGCGAGGAGCAAGCAGTGATAGACGTGGCAAAGCTTCATAAGATGAAGCAAGAGAAGGTCTCTGCTTGGACCATGAGGAGGTTGATTAACCTGGTTACAACTTCTGGGCTTTCGACCATTTCCAGTTCGATTGATGAGAGTTTTAATGAGGACAGGGGCGAGCAAGTAGATAAGGAGATTACAAGCGAGCTTGAAGCAAAGGCTGCTGCATTTCAAATTTTCAAAAATGTTGCAAAACCTGATTGCAAGTGAGGAAATTTGAGAAGTTGTTCCCCACCACTTTCCCTTTTTTTTTTTTTTTTTTTCCAAAAAGAAAGTTTTTCTTACAGTCTCAATTGTTTTGTGGAGCAGGTATATTGATGAGGAGGACTTAATGAGATTCCTGAGCAAGGAGGAGGCGGCCAGTGTGCTTCCACAATTTGAAGGAGCTGTGGAGACTGGAAAGATCAAGAAGTCAGCTTTGAGGAACTGGGTGGTAAGCTATATTCGTTTTCGATGAATAACAACGATGGTCTATGTTCTTGTATTTTAAGTCTTCAAGTGTCGAGAAATACTGTCTTAGGCAGAAATGTGAAACTTTGAGTGCTCTGTTGTAGTAATACTTGATGAATAGGACAGATCTTGTGTTTTATACCTTCTGCATTCTGCACTTTTATAAATAAGAAATCTACTCTAGTGTTATACTAATACTCGTTGCTTTTATGACTTGTCTTTATTGTCTTCTTTAGGTAGAGTCCATTTTCCCTCATTTGCTTCTCTACTTTCTTTCTAAATAGAATGAAAAGGGGGAAACACTCTGTTGTAGTAGTGGCTACAAGCTCCAAACTGGCTTAATTATAAGATTATAGAACCAAATGGCTCAAAATGCAAGTTGCTTTTGAAACATGGTCATTGTTGCTAACCGCTTTTGATATATGATCATTGTTGCTAACCAATTCAACACCTGATAAAAGAATTTAAGTAGTTGAAAAGTCAGCACGAATAACAAGAAATGTTATCTATTTTGTTAAAAGGTTTGTTCCTCAATAATCAGCATTCAAGCAACATATTTTGTGGGTTGTTGTTTTCAGGTTAAGGTTTACCTTGAACGCAAGTCACTAGCACATTCCTTGAATGATACCAAAACAGCTGTAAAACAATTAAACAAACTTGTGACAGGGATAGCGATCATTGTGATCATAATCATCTGGCTGCTTGTGATGGGGTTTGCAAACACCAAGGTGCTCGTCTTCATCTCATCTCAGCTGGTGTTGGTGGCATTTATGTTTGGAAACACCTGCAAAACAGTTTTTGAAGCCATCATATTTGTATTCATTATGCACCCATTTGATGTTGGTGATCGTTGTGTTGTTGATGGAGTGCAGGTAATTCCCCCGACAATCCCATCTAATCCAATAGATTTTAATTATTTGATAAGATTTGCTTCCTAAACTGTAACAATTGCAGCTGGTCGTTGAAGAGATGAACATTTTGTCGACCGTTTTCTTGAGGTATGATAATGAGAAAATATACTACCCAAATGCGACACTGGCGACAAAACCAATCAGCAATTTTTACCGCAGCCCAGATATGAGTGATTCTGTGGAGTTCTCCGTTGATGTTTCAACTTCAATGGAGAGCATCGGAGCTCTCAAAGAGAGGATAAAAACGTATGTATTCAACTCTGGTTTTCTGTTCAATATTTCATTCCGAACAAGCTAAAATAATCACAAACTATTAATTAAGTTAGTTCCAAATCATATGTGCAAGTTTTGTGGTTCTCTTTGCTCACAAATTGATGCAACAGCTAAAGCACTCAAAGTTACAGCAGAAGACCCAAAGGGATCCCACATGACAGTTGAAACCAATTACAGGGTTTATTGTGGTTGTACACAATATTCCCCTAGTTGGTCGAATAATTCCTTCTAGTGCATGTTAAGGCTTGTTTCCTAGCGTTGATGGAAGTCCATCTTTCTTATCCATCTTGTTGTAAGTGGTTTTAAGATCTGTAAGTTAGGAATGGAGAGTAAGAGTTATTGGGCTTTCTTTTAGAAAAACGTGTTGGTGGAATATGGGTATGGATCAGGATTTGTCTTGCACCCAAATGTCTTTAAATACATGTGGTATGCAACACATTTGATACAGTGAAAATTTAATCGAACTTTGCTTTCCCTTTGGTTTAATGATGACACCAAGGAACCCCTTAGTGCCACCTCCTAGGTTCTATCAATTGCAGAAAAAACCATAATACTGATTCTTAGTTCCAGCCTCAATGAGTTTGAAATCAGAGCAGGAAAGAGCCATTGGATTTGATTTGTTTTCTTATACTTTCATCCTATCTGTTATTCTTTTCCATCCATTTTGTCCTTCAATTACATTCAAATCTGCATAAAACTCTTGTTAACTATGTGTCCAATTTTGACCATCAGTTCCCATTAATCTTTGCTGGAATTTCCAAACACACTGTCCTAAATCCAGACATCAAAACCTTCTCTAAGTTACTCTGTTCGACCCCTTTCTCTGCTCTAATACCAATGCAAAATACCCTTTACATATACCCCAAATCTAGTTATTAAAAAACTTACTAAATCCAGCATTGTGGAATGGAGCAAATGGTTTGATCGAGTGTCATAGATCTTTCAGAAGTGGCTTTCTTTTGTTATTCTATTTATAAAAAATATATATCTTTATGGAAGGTATCAATTTTTGTGGCTGTCAGGTACATAGAGAGCAAGCCCCGACACTGGCATCCTGTCCACAATGTTGTGGTGAAGGAGATCGAGAACATGAATAAGATGAAAATGGCGCTAGTTGTTAAACACACCATGAACCATCAGGACATGGGGGAGAAGAATAACCGGCGATCTGAGCTTCTCTTTGAACTGAAGAAAATATTTGAAGAACAGAAGATTAAATATCACTTGCTGCCTCAAGAAGTTCATCTCAGCTATGCTGGCTCAACAGCTCTTCCAATGGTTCCTGGGCGTTTGTAACATGTAACCCCAATACCCCATTGCATAAACTTGATTTATATGTGAGTATCTTTCTTTGACCATTCCTTTCCTTCTGAATTTAGAAACATGTGATATACATTTGGATCCAAGGTTTTTAACTTTCACCTTGGTCCTTTAAATGCATAGGACTAGAGTGCTTGGTATCGACCCAAATATCCTCTGTTATTGTGTCTAAAAATACTCCTTTTAAACTCTGAAATTAAGATGCACGAATTTATGTTGAAGTCATTTATTGTGTTTTTAATCATGGTTCACTATACCATAGATTCAAGTCCAAGTCATGCAACCTGACTCGACAAGGACAGGGCTTGACACCCAGACTATACCAAATCCATTCTCATGTTGAGCTCAACTTTATCTAACTATACATCTTTGTATTACTCACTTTCTTTTGATCTGAATATCAGGATAATAATGGCATCTTTTAGTTACTTACTCAAATGATTTTCTAACATTTCTGATGTAATAGATATCAAGAACCCAGAGAGAGTGCTTTATGAAAGTAAAGATATGCTAGGACATCATAGTAAAGTGCCCAACTTCAGAGTTTTGCCTGTTGGTGTGGGTGAGAATTGCAGTTGTGCAAGAATATCCACCTACTACCTACACCTTATCTTTTTCCTCATTTTACAATGCTATGTGTTCCAAATACTTTCGCATTAGTATCCTTTGCAACAATGTTTCAAAGCTCTAATTATTTGACTCATAGGGAGATGAAACTGACTCAATACACACTGGTTTTGCATGGAACTTTTTTTATTTTGGGATTGGTAACTGGTAAACATACTCAGATGAAAACATACTAACGGTACAACAAAAAAAAAAAAAAAAAGGATTGGAGCACGTAGGTATAAGAGCATATACCATATGCAAAAACAAAATAATACTACAAAGTATGATTAGCCAATGAGATCTCCCTATCCACCCATTGTTTTGCATAGCACTTCTAGCAACTTCTTTCTGAGATCTGTTATTACAAGTTGACTGTGCCCATGCCAACATGGATATTTGCCTGCCGTTGACTCGATTAAAAACCTTTTACAGGGGACACAACTGGCCTCCTTAGTTGAGCTTCCAGGGACATTAAGCCAAGTCAAGTCATGACTGAGTCTGATTTGGTCTTGGAAGAATGTTGTTAGCAGTTCTATCATTTTGTTTTATTCAGCTATGGTTCAAATTCCTGACTCTCTTTCTTTTACATGAATGTCTAGATGGGAAAACTGCCTGCGTTTGATGCCATATTTAGATTGCGCAATGGAGGATCAGAGCCTTCTATGATCTTACCAGTGTAATGAGTGGAGATCAGGAGCAAGAACGTTCATTGCTTATGAATCAAAATAGCAGATGATGTCGGACCTGTCTCGGAGAACCAATGCTTGATTTTGAAGCATTTTAGAACAGATCTCTTCTGTTGGATTCAAAAGGAAGTTGAAAGTGAATCTCATGCAGGAGAACCATTGGGGTGACACAATTGGTTTTGATTGTATTAGCTTGTGAGTTTGTGGGTTTTGCTGGTTTATAGGGCTTGCCATCGGTCTTTTGGTCTGTACTTGATGTTTTTGTTTTGGAATTTGGAATATATCACCAATGAGGAAAAAAAGTATTCTGAGTAAATGGTGAACTATAACAAGAATATTTGCTTCAGATTATGAGGACTCAGTGATGGAAATAGGGCACCTAGAAAACTAGGAAAAGGACTAGACTACAATGTGCAACTCACATCCCCTGTATACATCTGGCATACATGTATTCGAATCTGGGCATCTAGCTTGAAAGTCACTCTGATTAGGCTGAATTCAACAAACCAAATCAGATGGTTGTTATTGTGCAGAGTGTAATTTTAGCTATGCTCTTTCCAGATTCATGCATGCCGGGTGGTGGGATGCATTGCTATTTCCTACACTTCAGTGCACACTGACAATATAAAAATGTAGTCTTTGTAACTATTTTTCCTCAGTTGTCCCATCAGGCTGACAGATGAGTCTTCGGGCCCATTAGGATGTAGAGAAAGTAGGATGAAGAAAAATGATTCCCTAGCAAAAGCATATTCCCTTACCTGGATTAACTTTTAGGGAGAGAAGTAGAGAGAGAGGTCATTATCAAGGAGGTGGAGAAAAAAGCCATTTTTTCTAGTAAATTTTTTTTATTAATAAAAATTGCCAATTAACTATTTAATAAATATTTATTGAAAATACTTTTGAATGGTTTTCTCCTACATGGCTTAGCTTTCTTTGGTGATTCTCCACCTCTAATTTTCTCCTCACATTTTCAACCTAGTGGGAATTCTCTACCTTTATATTTTCTCTGTATTCATACAGGATCTTAAGGTTACCATGGGAGCAAAAACTGTAAACCACCTTCGGATGAGGGTATGCATGACTAAAACACTCAACGCAGGAGTTTTTGGCTAGTTAGTCTTACAACTCTCAGCCAAAATTTGGATCTAACCAATCAGGTAATAGAATGAGGCCTACAATGATAATCTCAGTCCTGAAAACAGAGTATGCTTCCCATTCATCAGGTGGACCAAGGAAGTATGAGAAAAATGTATGGGTAGAGAAAAAAATAAAAGAGAGAGACCTAAGGAAAGGGTAGGCGTGGTGCCTGTATATTTGGCCTTGACAAGTCCCTTGGCTCTGGATTAAGCCCAAATTTCCCTGGCAAAGCTCTGACAAATGCAGACTCAAATGTGTGAATCATTCAGTTCTAGTTCAATGTCCTTTTTTACAAGATTACATGCATGGTTTTAGAGTAGAGAGTGCTTCTGGGAACAAAAATCTCAACACCCTACCAACAATGCAAGTGCCCAATTGGCTATACACATGTACTGGTTCTGATCCTCCCTAAAACATGTTGTGACCCTCAAAAAGAAAAAGGAAAAGAGAAGTCCAAATCCTAGAAAATGATACAAGCAGTTCATGCTGAACAGTGATTTCCATGTGTGAATTCTCCTCGAGATATTTGATGAAGAGGTGAAGATCAGAGGTCAATGAGATGAATGAGCAGATACCTGTCCTTTAATGATTTGAATGGTCATTGAAGCTGCTCCCCAATTTTCATTAGTGACACAAGGCATTCTTTCCAGTCTGAAACCTTTTCTTCTCCATTCACCACCTATTAAGGCACACAATTTTTTTGTTATTTTCTTACATAGAAGGTAAATGTAGTTAGCTCAAAACTAGGATCAAACACCTCTTGGATGCTTAGCTTGTCACAAGCATTGGCTGTTATAATCTTCATATATACATTTATTACTTTACATTCATTTTCAGCCTTTTTCCCAAAGTGATGTAGAACAACAAAAAATCAAAATTTTGCATAGAAATTAATGAGAATCAGCTACTAATGGCGAGTACCATATCATATAATTTTGTCTGAAATAAAATTAACTTCTTTAATTGATGCCATTATTAGAAAAACAGAGACCCAGCTCAACTTGATTTCCAATTGGGTTAAGCCAACTCACATTTCCACATTGAAGTCAGCTAAACTGCGTAATACATGGCTTGATTTGGAAAATGAGACTTTAAAAGAGGAATTTAATTTCTTAAATAGATGAGTTTTAGAACTGTGGCTTGAAATGTTGAGCAGAATCAGTAGCTTGGACACATCATGGCAGAGAATGGAATGTATTTCCTTTCGAACCACTTTTTTATTTATTTATTTATTTTTTTTTATTATTATTATCACTTTTTTACCTTTTCATATGATGACCTTTAGTTGTACAGCTCTAAATATGTACTCTTTGCTTTATTTTTTTCCCATCTATGGATAAGAGAGGTTAACTGTTTAATAGAGTTTATGCCATGTTTACCAACCTCGAAAACAAGTCCAGTTTCTGGAACTGCATCAAGTGCCTCCACACAAATACGAGCAGCATCCTCCTTGCTGAGTCTTCCTTCAGCTGCAACTCCCTGACACAGAAAAGCATAAGCAACTTACATTAGAAGATCTTCCTTGATGGATAAATGAAGGCAGCCCTAGAAGTTTGGTTTTTGGTTCATCAATTAGGACCATTGGCCAGTTGGTGCACCCATTCAGCAAGGATGTGGCCAACATTTCTCAAATTCAGAGTGCTAACATGCAGATTATGACATGAAAGTTTTGTCCCATCAATCTAGTGTCCACTTAAAGGATTCTACTATTAAATTGTAAGCAAGCTATGGCCTAGTTGTCATCTACTGTAAGGGAAAACAGAGAATAACAGAAAAATGAAGAAAACCTCTCTAAAGCTGAAGCCTTGCTCTCCCCCGGGGCTATTTTGCAGTAATCCAGCTCTGATGATAGTGTATGGGATGCCTGATGCTATAATTGTTGCTTCATCTCTCTCGGCGAGCTTCCTTGCCTTGCTGTTCATGAGAGCTTGTATGCCACTGCTACCTTTATAAGCAGCCAGCTGCAAACTTATTATCACTCTATGCCGCAACCAAATAAAATTATCCATCAGACAATAAGCAAGTTTATGGAGAAATGAAAACCTGAGATAAAATAATAATATGCTGCACGCCTTTCATATCCCCTATATCTGATAAGAAGCCCTCCTGAAAAAATATATTGATTAGGAAGGTTGGTACCTCTAACCAATTTGCATGGTCATGTTAAAAATAAAAAAAAAACATTTGATTGCATCTCAAATTGCAATCTGTTTGAATAATTGGCAGTTTAGGTTTCTAATGTGTATTTACTCTTCCATCGTAATAGTTGCTAATGGGTGTCGACAATAATTCTGGATCTTTGGGATAAAAAGGCAGATAAACAGCATACCATCAAAATGGTTCCTCAATTCCATGACTCAGTCACAGAATGAATTACCATTTGTTGTGCCAGAAACTCAACCCTGTCTTGGTTTATGGTAAATCCAAAAGGGACATTATTATGTGCAGATGTGAATCTATAATACAGAAACAAATAATAGAAGTGCATCAAGGTTCATATGAGAAACCCTTTTCCTTTTATTATTATTATTTTTATTGGTAACATAACTCAAACCCACAACATAAGGTTGGAATAGTAACCTTCCACTACGCCTCTTATTCTAGTCACATTAAACCCTATTATAAGGAACTGTTAGATGAAAATGTTGTGCCCTGTCTTTTATCAATATTTTTAGGAGCTTAGGAGTATAGAGCTACAATAAATGAGTTTGAAACACACTTGAGTTTAAAATACTCTCATAATAACATAACTTTGGATTGCATATTTAAACTGATGCCTCCAAATGAAAAGACAAATGAGAGCAAGCAATAAACAAGAGATAGCTATACTGATTATATATTGAAGAATGATTTGGTTTTTTGTGGAGCTTAAACATGCTCCACACAAGGGTGAAGGGGCAGACTAAGCATGGACACATCTGATGCCCAAACTCTTAACTAGGTAAATGTCACAGTTTAAACAACTAGGCCCAGAAAATATATGAATCCTCTCATCAAAGTGAACTGCTGATGTATGATGAATGCAACTATTGGAAAATTTGTAGTCCATTTACTTCCACTGTGGCCCATCAGATGAAGGGACTAGGCTGGCCTTTTGGACAGGGAACATGCAAGATGGGAACAAGTGATACATGGCTTGGATCTCAGAAACATGTGCCATGTTGCTGTTCCTGTGTCAAGGCAAATATGGGGTCCAATAATGATGTCTTTGATCTTCCGCACACACCTGCCCCAGCTACATAGATGTGCTCTTAGCAAAAAACTAAATCCAGAAAATGATTGGAGTAACATCAACTTACATTGGAAGGGCATATGATTGCACGGACTCCTTTCAAAGCCTTTGTAAGGAAAGATCTATCACTTGCATCTCCAGCCATGGACTTCACATAAAACAAGAGAACCAAGTGAGAAAAAAAATTCCCTTGAAATAATACTGGAGACTCCTTTTCCAAAAACTTTCATATTCTAGATTAACCTTTGGAGAAAAACAAAGACGGTCAGAAAAAGATAACGCATTGAAGAGCATTCACCAAATTTACTAGATACGCATGTATATCCTGCTGAGTTCTCACCTCAACATAAGTTCCAAAGGCATCGAGGGCAGCCCTCTTATCCTTCACCAGTGCCTTCACTCGAGCTCGTTTAAGAATCAGTGAGAGTATCACCATCTGCATAGGTCCGATAATGAAGCTCATCGCAAAATCCCATTTTTTTCACTTTATGTTCATGTCTATTCGCTAAAAATTCTATATGCTCTAATACTCGAACAAGCACTGGGGTGTTGTATTGTCTGACAACTACTATAGATTGAACTTAAAGTTTCCTTTTTGGTTCAATTATGCATATCTTTAAAAATGAGAGACAATAACTCTTTATGTTCATGGGATGTTGTGGGGATAGTTATATTTCAGCTCTGTTCTTAAGAAGAGTGAGATCATTGCTTAGTATATCACAGAAGCTACAACCATCCTCTGAAATGTTGCAAAGATGAAAGCTCAGGTCTATGATATAACCACCTGACCCATTTCGCTATCTCCATTGGTTACAAGTACCGCATCTCGAACTTCTTCTGCTTCTGTGCTTTAAACAAACAAATGCAATTTCATTCAATGCTTTGAAATTGAAAAGAACATTGGAAAATGGCTATAATCTTACCTGGAGATTCATCTTCTTCTTCTAGGAAACCACCATCTTTAGGGAGCAGATCAGGTGCCCCATACCACTTCCTCAACTTTGGCCCACCTGCAAATGACACCCTATGCCAATGAAACATGCCAATTAAAACAAAAGGACACATGATCATGTATCATCATTGCATTTATATTTTATAGACCGCAATCATGTTTAACTACTTTAGGGTCATTGCTGTGGTGCAATGGTAAAAGTCTTGTGGTCGAGACCTGCAAGCAGCCACTTTGTGCAAAATTACCAAAGGTTAGGTCTGTCTCCAGTCTGGACCCCACAGGACCCTGCTTTGGCGGGACCCGCATTGGGTAATGACTTTTTTTTATCATGTATAACTACTTTCAGGGGCTACTCTGGTTCACCACACTATGAACTAGCCTTAGACCATCATCAATTCATCATATCTGGTTGTATGGATAATAAATCTTGAATTTTCATCAATGCATAATCTGCTAGAAGAACACTTCACTCAGGAAACAAGTGGGTGACGCAAACATATAACAAACAGCAATCCATACAAAGGTTAAATGCTAATTAGTCAGATAGCTAAAAAGGTATTGATAAATTGGGTTTGTGCATTCTGTACTACTACTATTACTGTGTGCCAGCGATCGTAATGAACAGTTCAAGGGACCGACCAAACAGCCATTTGTATGGCATCAGATAGTTATGAGCCAATGCAGGTTGATTCTCCTCCATCTCCATTTCAGAAACTAAAAAAATGGTCAGAAGTTACTTGAAAATGATAAATTCATCAATTGATTATCAGTGAAAATCTATAAATATGAAGTGCTTTGCATATTGGGTTATGTTTACTACTCACTAATAACTTAAAACACGTTATGTAATGCATGCCAAAATTACTAATTACTTTAGTAATGGAAGTTAGAATGATATTTCATTATCTATGTCACGCTGGATGTTCTATGGATACAAGCTATTCAATGTTCCAAACTCTTATTTTATGGATTGTGGACCACAAGAACCATTTTTTTTGGTCTGCATCCTTCTACCTGTATTAGGTATTCCGTATTGGTACTTATCCCAATTTCGTTCTCTCACTATCAATTGACAGGATTTATTTATTTTCGTATAATTTTTTCATCAATAAGACATTACATTAAAGTAAAAGAATCCTGTGAGTTTAAAAGATGCTATAATGCAATAAAAAAAAATGAAGTGAATTGTAATCAGATACATCTATAGTTTTTATGATTGCATGTATGCCACACAGTTATCTAATGGAAATGAAAAACAATGTACTTGAGGCCAATCCCACATCTCACTTGCAGTGTGTGTGAGAGGTAGAGGCTGCCAACAGGTAGGCTCTCCACTTGGTTGAACCCATCTTCTTCTTCCTCCAATTTTTCTGAATATTTTTTCCTTATGTTCTCCCTCCACTTTCTCCTAATCAATTTAGAGAACAAGAGAGCAGAAAGGCAGGGTTTTTTTTTTTTTTCACTTTTAGTGACTTTTATACAGTTTTTTTCTCTTTCTGAAACCACCCACCACATTCTACCCATGCCTGTTGTAGGGGGAAAAGCCCCAGATGCTAATTTAGATTAGAAAGAAAAGAAAACACAATAGAATTCATCCAATCCAATTCACAACTGTTTTGGGTGAAACATGAAGAATAAAAAATGAATGGACACAGAAAGTGAGATTTTGCTTTTAGTATTAGAATAAGAAAAAGAAAGAACCTTCAATGTAATCTAGAATTCGATCAGTGAAGCTGGTTTTCTTCTTGGAGGAGCGGCAGATGACAGATGATGTCTGGATCCTAAAGCTGGGAACTTGGGACTTGCATGGATTACAGTAGGAGGCTTTCAAAGAGAGATGGGGTGAGAAGATGTTCAAAGACATGTAGATTGATGAATATACAGAAGCCATCGAATGTTAGAGAGAGATTACAGAGAAAGGGAGAGAGAGAGTGTTCTGTTTTTTCGATTCTAACGTTTCCAACAGAGACCGGTAGATAAGATAAGGTATGTGTGGCGATTCATGATTCCATATTTTGATGAGTGGTGGGCCCCACTGTTGAAGGATCCCATCACACCCATTATATATATAACATATTAAGTAGCAAAATCGATTTTAGTTTTAAGGGATTTATGGGTGTAGATAACTTATGTAGAAATATAACTTAATTTTAAGGGATTTATGGGTGTAGATAATTTTAAGGGATTTATTAGATCCTTAAGGGTGTAGATAACTTATGTAGAAATATATTGGATCCTTTTTAGTTTAACTTAACTAGCAAAATCGATTTTAATTTTAAGGGATTTAAAAGAGTTGTAGATTTGGTAGGCCGTATTAGTTCCTATTTCTAAGGATCCCAAAAATAGGTCCCATGTCATGTACACATTTAAAAAAGAACTTTAGCTTCACAGAAGTCGCTGAGACATGATTATCTTGATGATTATATATATATAGTACCAATTCAGTGCACGAATTGTGCAATGGATCAGTGTGTGCACCTCAATGCGGGGCCCCACCTAGGATTGAGACTAGGGGGATCGAAAGATCTGCCCTAACCCTTCATCTTTGCAAAAAATCAATCCCATCCTTGACCCCTTTTATGTCCATATGGGCTACACAAGTTTAATGCTGTACAAAACAATTGGATGAGTGTGCAGTCGACTCAACGATGTACACTACATTGGATGGGTGCAAAGGTAGTTCCTATATGAGATTCAAGGGGTGTGTGTGTGTGGTCCATTCGAATGGCTAATCAAGTCTTGTACTTGAGCTTTTTGATAAAAAAAAAATCCATTTACTTGCCTTTTATGAAATATATAGTCCCGTCAATGCGTAGGGTCAAATGGTTGACTTGTTCTTAGTAGGGTAGGCTTTGGACCTCCCATGGTTAGATTTATTGGCATGAGCTTATTTCATAAGGCTTGTATAAGCATAGATTTTGTATGGGGGTTTGGAAAAATAAACCCTGAAAATGACATGATGCTTTCAGGGCGCACCTCCCCAATTGCTT
The DNA here is from genome assembly GCA_003546025.1 of Camphora micrantha. Lineage (NCBI taxonomy): Eukaryota > Viridiplantae > Streptophyta > Magnoliopsida > Laurales > Lauraceae > Camphora > Camphora micrantha. The sequence continues at coordinate 19,878,955 of QPKB01000003.1, read as the reverse complement.
TAATATATATAAAGGTTTTGGCTTCAATTTTAACATTCAGTTTTAAACTCACAACTATCCATTCATTTTTCCATCAAATCACTCATGTTTCGGTTATTCTTATATAACTATATCATTTTTACTCTAATTTCTCAATTTCTATTTTATCCGACTTATCATATGGTAAGAGGTAATTTTTTTTTAATATGTGATTATTTATTTTTCAGTGCAGGGAGATACCGTTCTGAAAATGAGTTACTGGGCTAGTATATTAATTAGGCTGCAAGATGATATGTCCGTCCATCTACTGTGGGTCACAGCCATAACAATCTGATCTGTTTCAAAAGAAATGGGCCCACCATAACGCTAAGTTGGTGTCTATATACATTGTAATTTTTTTTGGGCAAAGGTCTAGACTCTGTATTTTTTTTTTCTTTTTGGTAAGGAGGTCTACATTCCATATTGATGAAAGGGTCAGGCACTGTCCATGCTTTATATCTGGGCCCACTTGAACAATCTAGAAGAAAAAAAAGAAAAAGAATATGATCAGTCAGGTGGGTCTCAATTTCTTTCACTTAGAATTTGTAGAGATGAGAATTTCACATTGATATAAAGTGTGTATCAAATTTTCAATGCATGCAGCTAAAAGGAAAGAAAAATTGATTTCATTGTTCCAATGTGCAAAAATAAAAAATTCAATTCCAATGGGAAGAGGTGGGACCTCAAAACCCAAAAAAAAAAAAAAGAGGATTTGCATTAGTTAAATCTTTCCTACAAAGATTTATATCAAATTCGCTTGTGACTTGCCAAAAGTCTTGTTGAATCCAGATCCTATATTGTGAAACTCGGGCCATCTAATAAAATCAAAACCGTTCAAAATAAATTTTCTTTGTGACATATTTATTTTCATTAAAATACTTAAGAATTGAATACATAGGTGCATTTTAAAAACCAATCATCAAATAATCTTTCCTCTCAGTAATTCTGTTTCACCATTTTTTTAATCCACATTTAATTTTATTTTTAACAACTTATAATATTAATTATATGTATTCAATACATATGCATCATAGGTATGATAAATATCTTCAGAATTTTCATCAAACTTCCAATCCAAGAGTGGAACAAACTCCGCTCGATGTAAAACTAATGTTGGAGCAAAATCAAATTGGTGTCAAATTTGAGGATGTGAAAGTTTTTAATGGTTTGGATTTTCTTATGTGGGCCCCAATGTGAGGTCCACTGCTTTAAGTAGGGATTTCTCTAGGTCAAAGCCTAAGAGGGCGTACTACGCACACCGCGCTCATTAGCCAAGTAAGCAAACAGGTGATATAAATCTTCTCTCGCAAATTAGGGTTTTGGAACTCCACACCCTCCAAACTCATCCCATCCGTTAAAAGACAAAAGCCCTAGTTTTATAACCGTCGGATCTCTCTCCCCTTACAATCTCATCTTCTTTTTAAGTCCTCACTCTTCTGCTCTCTTTCTCCCTCCGTTCTTCAGAGAATTAGGGTTTTGCTGCTTAGTTCTACCTCTGTGTGAAAACATGGCGACTCAGATGAGCAAAAAGAGAAAGGTTATTCTCTTCAAATCTCTTTCTTCTTCTTTTGTTTGATTTCATCCGTTTGTATTTTCAGATTTAGATGCTGCGATTTCATGAGATCTTTGTTATTATGCGATTTTTCTCTGAAATCTATGCTTGATCCGAATGTTAGGGTTTCATAAGATCAATCTTTCTGTACAATAATGCATGCGGTTTTTTTTTTCTTTTTTCATCGAAGTCTCTCTGTCTTCGTTCTTTGATTCAGTTTGTAGAATTAGATTCGATTTCTCCTAAAACATCGTTTTCTGCATTTGGATCCGTTTCTAGGGTTTCTTGACGTATTCCATTTTCATTCTCAAATGGTTTATGATGAAACTATCTCCTTTCTTGTTTCAGTTCGTTGCAGATGGGGTTTTCTTCGCGGAGCTGAATGAGGTTTTGACAAGAGAGCTTGCCGAGGATGGATACTCTGGTGTGGAGGTTAGGGTTACTCCAATGCGCACCGAAATCATCATCCGAGCTACTCGTACTCAGAACGTACTTGGTAATTCCCATTTTTTCAGTTGGTGTTTAGGGTCTCCAATCGTTTCAGATTTGGATGTTTTATTTATTTAGGGTTTCCAACGAATCTAGTTTTAGATTGTCGTAGTTGGGCTGCTGGCGTTGCATAACCTAAGCCATACGTGTTTGAAGTAAAACAGCTATCTGTAATTAGGAAGCACTGGCGGATGTTTGATGATGATAATGTTGTAATTGGATTCTTTGTGGAATGGAAGTGATGGGACTTTCAAGTTTTAGCCCCCCATTTGCGCAGGTTATTATTTGTTCAAGTCATGTATTCAGTGGGAACTTTGCACCAGGGGTTCCTCCCAAACCCATAAAACCATAAAAACCGATGCTTCCAGATGATGTACTGATTTGACAATTCTGTTGAAAGTAATTATGTCAATTGAATGTGTACTTGTACAACTTGTAGATTAATCAGCGCGATGCAATTGGGCCATTTTGTTTGCCGCATACATAGTTTTTCTTTGTGGACCAGTCTTCTTGTTGTGGATTAGCAAATTCTTTTCTTTTTCTTCTTATATTTTAATTTTAATGAGAGAGTCAATATTATCTTTATTTGTTTGGTTCTATTATCACCATCATCATTATTTTGATATTGTTTAGGTGAGAAGGGTAGAAGAATCAGGGAATTGACATCAGTTGTCCAGAAAAGGTTCAATTTCCCAGAGAACAGCGTTGAGCTTTATGCTGAAAAGGTGAACAATAGAGGTCTTTGTGCCATTGCTCAGGCTGAGTCACTGCGTTACAAGCTTCTTGGAGGGCTTGCTGTCCGGAGGTATCTTTCCATATCTTTATATATATTGTGTGATTTAACTATGTACTCTTAATTATTATGTATGCATCTTAAAATGGGAACATCATGTGCTGTTTTAGATGCATATGTATATATTCATTTGTAGTAATCGCTCCTGTTCATTTGAAACTTTTGTTATATTTAGTTGTGTCATCTTTACAGCAAATCGGTTCCTCTTACCGATCTTGTGTCTGAGGATGACTATATTTGATGTTTCCACTCCATGTCTGTGATCTCAGTGGATTGTGCTTGTTGTACTGTTCACATGAATTGGAATGGAAAATTTTGTGAAATATTACCCATTTGAATTAATATTTTTGCTGTTGTGATGTAACAAATCATTGCATCTAATGACTTAATGTTATGGGTTACCTTTCTTTCTTCCTACTTCTCCTTGTGTGATGTTACTCATGTTAGTCATCTATAAAGCAAATTGGTTATTCGCATACCAATTTTGTGTCGGAAGTTGACAACATTAATCACGCTTATATGCGATGCCTTGCCCATGATTTGATGCCAATCTTATGGTATGGTCATTTACTGATTTTTAGGCAGGTAAGCTGTGATAGAGCATTTAATCTCAAGGTTTCTGCTTTGAGAGCCTTGGGATTACAGGTGCTCCCAGCCTAGCTGCTAAAAATAAGGAAAATGCCTGTGGCTTGATCATGGTTTGGCAACATAAATTTCTGACAATCCAGAAAATAAAAAAAATAAAAAACATGATCCTTGGAAGAAACCTAGATTTCTAATCAGTTCATATGAAAAAACTATCTTTCAAATATAATCGTATTTTACTCAGATGTACTGTTCTGTTGCTGGAGTGTTACTTAGTGTCTAATTTGAATGCTATTACAGCATATATGTCAGTTGACACATGTTTTGTTGCTAATAAACAGGTTTAAATGAATATCCTTCTCTTTGCATGTTATAAATGTCTAAAAGAGTTTACCATTAAAAAAAAAAAGTCTGAAAAGAGTTTCTCATACTTGTCCCTTTGTGATGCTGCAAGGGGCCATAGATAGTGTGATTGCAAATGGTATTCCATGTTTTTCCTTGTCATTACATGTGATATTGTCATATGCAAAGCAAATATAGTGTGCTGCTTGCTCAGTTTGTAAGGCAAGGTAGCTAGGTTCAAGGCCTGGTTGGAACAGGGAGGTATAGGTTATTCTGCTGCTATCCATGTTGGAGAATGACAATAATAATCATTGGTTTTATCTAATGCCTTGCACATGAAGTGTCCATTTCATGATTTGGAACGGCAACATATTTTACTTTCCACTGAGGTTGGTATCGCAAGACTGCGACATGTAAAAGTTATTACATTTATCCCATGTCTCTAGGCAACGACAAAAAATTACATCAAAGACTCGAGTCTCCTGTAAAAGATGATTGTACTGAAAAATTCGAGTCTCCTGTAAAAGAAGAATGGCTTAGAAATAAACTCAGCTTTTGAAGTGTGGGACCAAATTTTAATGCAAGCATCTTTCCACTCCATTTAAGTCTGACGGTTCTGTTCATCGTTTTTGTTGTTTTGGGTTTCTTGCATGATAAACAAGAATGCGGTTATTTTATCTGTGCAATATTTTCTTGAAAAAAAAATGTATATATATTTTCAAACACTGTTTTTTTTTCCTTCTTGAGTTATAATTTAGAGAGCGCTTTCTAATGAAGAGTGTAATGTTGTGGTATTAATTATCACAATTTTATGGCTTATTACTATTTAAATAAGCATATTGTAAAACCATTTGATTTTTGCTCTAAAGAAGTACTCCTATCTATGTGAATGATGCGTGAAAAATCCAACTTCTCTGTATTAATACAACTGATGTAGAGGGCTTTCTAGTCATGTCTGTATCCTTATGCTATAGATTTTGATTTCATAGGTCATTGGTATTCTTATTTTAAATCTCAGAGAAACAAACTTAGTAATCTTATTTTAAATTTTAAAGAAACAGACTTATCTATATTCATTTATATTGAGGTCCAACAATTCTGGAAGTGGTATATTTTGCATAAATCATCTTATTGTTTCTGGGATTTTATTTTCAATCAAGTGTTGTTTATGCCTTTCCAAGTCCTGACACCTTTATCCTAGATTTGGTGGTGCAAGCATTGATAACTTTCCTCCTTGCCCGTGCAAGTTAATGAGCTTTGGAGGTTTCATCAATGCTGACAGTAAAGAATTTATGGAGTCTGTCAGGCTTCTTGCTTGTTTCTTATTTGCTTGGAGTTTGGAATACTCTCCCACATTTGTCAAAGAGGCTTTTAATGATAGTATGTGGCCCATGCTTTTTGATCATGTGTATTGTCATCATCATCTGTAAAGTAATCTCATAACTACCTTGATTGAATATCTACTTATCGATTCCCAGAGGCTTTAAGGGATGCCCGTATCCATAATTTTTCTGAAACAAAATGTCAGTTTTGTTGATTTCTCATTATTAGCATGATGTTTGCAATCTTGAATGCTGATGTTGACATTTATAAATTCTTGAAATTAACCGTCATTTTATTGATTTCTCCTTATTTTTGTGGTGGTTACAATCTTAGAAACTTTGAAGATTCTGGTATCATAAAATTCTAGAGTTATCCACAGCTGAGTTTTTATTATCTAACGATCTCTACTTGCTTCAGGGCCTGCTATGGTGTCTTGAGATTCATTATGGAAAGTGGGGCCAAGGGATGTGAGGTTTGTTGCAAAGCTCTTTCCTTCTTTTCCTCGTGTTAATTTAAATCCTAGGTTTTAATATTTGTGCCTTCACAGGTGATTGTCAGTGGAAAGCTGAGGGCACAACGTGCTAAATCAATGAAGTTCAAGGACGGTTACATGATATCTTCTGGCCATCCTGTCAATGAATATATTGACTCAGCAGTGAGGCATGTTCTTCTTAGACAGGTAAGCTTCCCGAGAGCTTCCAAAATCTAAGTTGTTTTTGTTGATTATTTGGTATTTTCTAAAGTTTTTACTGCTGTGTTGGTTGCTGTCTTTGTTTTTTTACCGTCTTTTCATCTTGAAAGAAAAAATCGATGTTCTAAAATTTGTTAAAGTACTTTAGAATGTGGTTGTGACTTTAGTAGGGTTGGTATTGCCTCATATTGAATGATGCTTTCATAAACAATCATCTCCCAGTGTTTGAACCCATCTTCACATTATACCCATGAGTAGTGAATTTTGTTGGTTGAATATTGAATGAGGACAAAGGATTGGTTGCTTTCATAACCAATCATCTCCCAGTGTTCTTCTCGACTTGTTTTTTTGCTTTTATAAATAAATTGGCAAATGTTTTCTATTTCACAAGTTGCGAACTATCTATTTCAATGGAGTGGGAATGTTCACTTACTACCAGACTGCATACTTCTCGTATACAGACCAGCTTGAGGGGCCCAGTTAGATGCATACATTAGTGTGGGTGGGGTGCCTGGAAATGTCTTCTTATGAATAATAAGTGTCAAATAAAAAAAAAAACATCACTGTCAGATCATCCTAGCACCTGATTTAATAGCCATAAAAAATAGTGGTTTTTTTACCATAGATATCTGAGATTCAATCCATGGTTGGCTAAAGGTTTGATTGGAGTGAGATTGGGCCTGGTGCCAGATCATGGGAGAATGCGAGTCTGAAAGGACCTGTTGATTAAAGGTGGGCCCAAGAGGGCCCCACAGAGCTGGACTTCCATGTACTATTGTTTATGGAACAATTCTCTTCAGTGGATCACTGTCAATGGGCTGGATTTATGTTGGGCCTACCAAGGCTGAAGCCCTGGCCAGGTTAAGACTGAAGGGTATGATTCTGACATGCACCATAGTTCCCAGGTCCAAGACTGCCCGTTAATAACTATGAGAGGTCCAAGCCCTTCTAGGTCTGAGCCTGATTAAATTCCAACTCCAAATAAGTTTCGATCCCAATTTTAGCCCCTTGAAGGCCCTTCATACCATTTAAATAATCACTTAAAAGGAATAGTATATACATTTTTGAAAATACATCATTATGCTTATACATAAAATTTAAAACTATCTAAATCTATAATCCAATAGGGCTGGAGACAATCTTGGTCGAGTCTGGCTCGTTGGATAGTTAATTCGTCTTTTATTCGTACTGTGCTGGGTGTATTTGTGCTGGAGCTTATTCGTTGGCTGCCTTTAATGGAGGGTAGCTAAGATTCTTTTGGCCTCTACGGCAAATGTTAAATGGTCTTGTGACCATACTAGTAGGTTTCTCATTTAGGGTTTTGCCATGACTTTTTATCCGCGGTTGTTACCATAATGTTCCCAAATGCCAGGCACTCATTCTTTATGTGCATGATCTAAGCTGCAAATGTCTTGTCAGCTCCACACTACAGATGAACCTTATTCGTGAGAACCATGGATCATCAAATATACTCTGTGGATGTCATCCACTAGGTTGTCATTTCCCCAGATCCCATGGCTTTGGGTCCACTATCCCGATCATGATTTTCCAAGGGAAGGTCCTTCCCTTTTGGGCGATGAGGGATTCGAACCCCTGCACGTGCTCTAATCCTCTAAAAGCTACAGCCCTCATGCGGTCTCTACTGTATCTGATCCCTAGTACCCTTAAAAGAAGGAACCTTTTCTCTCTATAATGTATCTGTCTTTGAAGCTATTTTGGAATGTAATAATCATTTTAAATTCTTGTAACAATTCTCTGCAGGGTGTTCTTGGGATCAAGGTTAAGATCATGTTGGATTGGGATCCTAAGGGTAAGCAGGGCCCTACCACACCTCTTCCAGATCTTGTTACCATCCACACCCCAAAGGAAGAAGAGGAGTACATGAGGCCATCAATGTTGGCCAATGAAATAGATGTGGCTGCTTGAAACTAGTTTTGCATTCCGGTGAAATATGGTTCTGTTTTTAGATTGATTATGCTTGTATGACTTGAATCTGAAAGGAGTTTATTCCATTTCCGGCTGAGAATTAGCATGAGACAATTGGATGCTGTTTTTGTTGAATGTAGTGATGATAATATATAGACCATTTTGAATTGATTTCATGGAGTGATGAGTTTTTTTATGGGTCCACCCACTTGACAGTTTACATTAGTGTGATACATCGTGTTTGATCCAAGTCAAAGGCTCAAATCATTTTATCCAAGTGAGGATGATCTGAGCATTACTTCTGTAGCCATCTAATTGTTCAGTGGAAGTAGTTCTCTAGTCATCAAATTTGTCTGTCTGCAGAGCATAATATATGAATAGAATGTTCATCCAGGGAATTATATTTCGAGATGAGCACCTATAATTTTGAGTGAAATTATTCACATTTCTCAGTATGGCTCTCGTCTTTTGCCTGGAAACGCCGCCAATTTCTCAAGAAGCACTAGAAACGCTGTAATGAACACAGCAGTGAAACTAGTTGATTACTCACGTGGTTTACGAACACTACAACAAATGGGACTGGAAGATTACAGTATGGGTCAAGAAAATCAAGTCAAGAGTAATATAGTATATTAAAATAAATGTCATCGGTTTGAAGCATATCGAGATTGTCATCTGGAAGTTTCAGATTTGATTGATCAGATGCAGGCTGGTAAATGAACGTTATCCCCTGCGCATGCATGGTGTGGCCCTCCAGATGGCACTGTACGGGCCCAAGCAGATCTTCAAATCCCTTTAGTTCCCATCCTTAGGTGGGCTCCATAGCACACAGCTTGGACCAATTATGCATGTGATGTGTGTAAATGAGAGTAAAAATGGTGTGAAAATATGCTCAAAATTTCCACACCAGTATGGGCCCTCAAAATCTAACCATGGGTGGACATATTCATGACACTTCTCAAATGAGACCCACTTATAAATAGTTCAAAGTTCAAACCAATCAAAACTATAAACTTTTAAATGTCCTCAAAGTATATTCCTTTCTATCCCCAAAATCTCTATTTTTGCTTAAGTTACCATATCATCCCCTACCATTTCAATCCATCCATCCTTACCCCCTTAAATTCTCTCTATCTTCCTTGAATATCGTAAGTTCCCTATTGTTAAAATCTCTCCAGATGCCACGTTATGTGGGCCCCAATTTCGAAATCTATAGCTACTCCTTTTCAACGACCTCAACTTTATTTCTATACCTTAACGAGCGGCTAATTGCATAAAACAGAAACGGTAGGTTTAAATGCTTTTAAATGGCATTTCCTAATTCCCCGTCAAATCCAATCTTTCTCAAATCAGCCGGTTCTAATACCTTAAAACTAGTACATTTACTAACCAATAATAATCCAAAATTAGTACATTTACTGAGAAATAATAATCCTATTAGTTACTAAAAGATATTTACTCCTCAAAACTAGATTTTATATTATAGTTTTAGTATTATTATCTTAGGCTTTTCAATACAATGATTTTGGTAATAATTGGTATGTTCTCCATCATTAATTTGAATTTAATTAAATTAATATCTTAACCTAAATTTATGCAGCTTATTGTTGTTAATTTCTTTTATTCTTGGCCATTTGGTTAACACTATATCATTATGGGTCCACCTAATCGGTCCTTATCTTTATCTTTCCCATACTCCTTCCCTCATTTTGCTTCATCTACAAAATTTTTTTTTTTTTATGTTTCTTTCTTTTTTCCAACAGGGGCCCGCTCACATTAGTTATGTATATTAAAGCAATCGGGAGGGAAGATGTCCAGGGTGCCACGTTAGCCCCCATAAGAGCTTTGGGTTTAATGTGGGCCCCTAAAATCTCCTCCTCAAATCTCTCCATTTCAAGTAAAATCTCCCAAAAAGAAGATGTACATGGCACAAAGCTTTAGGTTTAATGTGGGCTACTACATCTCTCAAAATCACCTCCTCAAATCTCTCAATTTCAAGTAAAATCTCCTAAAATTCCCCCATTTAAATCTAAAGAGTCTCCATGTATTTTAGTTGAATGAGTCCCGCAAACTTATATGTATGGGGCCCATTATAGGAACCTATTCGATGCGAAATTCCTACTCAACATGTGCACTTACAACATGGAATCTACGTGGGATCCAATATAGTGAAAGATTATTAACACAAACCCCCTACCCATGAACAATACATATTTCATAAGTTTTGGTATATAATTACATTAAAATTTTAAAATTAATATAAAACTAAATTTAAAATACTTTCTAATGAAACATACATTATAATATTCAGATATAAGTTCTTAAAAATTACATAAAATCAAATAGTGAGAATTTATAAACTCATTATTTTCTATTTAATGCAGTGTATTTTTAGGCCTTCCTCCACTGAATTCATATTGTTGGATAAATTCCTATTCGATGAGCGGGCATCTATACTTTCTAATCATGCTCAGTCATCAGAGTGATATTGATAGCTGGAATTAAGAGATACCTTATATCAAGGACATAATAAGGCATTTATTCAGCACAGTGGGCCCCATAAATAAAAATAAAAATATTTTGTTGATAGTTTATATATATTGATCGTTACTGAGTCTGGCCGAGTTCTAATGAAGTCAAGCCGAGTCAGCCATGTTTTAACCATTCCGCCAAAACCAATTAGAAGGCACAGTTTTGCACTACATGTTTGATTTTATGACCTTTTCGACTCTACTCTCCATATAGAGAAAACTAGAGAATATAAATATAACTAACAACAGGGGCCAGGGCTTAGAATTAAAATTTTTTTTTAATAGATTTAGTAATTTCTTTAAAATATTATTAAATAAATATATTATTTAGAAAAAATATTTATAATTAGCATTGAATTATTCCTTATTTTAATAAATCTATAAAAAGAATATAAAGACAACAAAGTCAATAATAATAATTGATATAGTGAGAGAGAGAGAGAGAGAGAGAGAGAGAGAGAGAGAGAGAGAGAGAGAGAGAGGAAGTTCATCCGAAAGAAAAGCATGATAAATGAAAGATTAGAGAAAAAGAGAGAAGAACTTTCATGCCCCACACACAGCCTAACATCAAATTTCAACACTGGGAACCTTTTTCCTTTTTATCTCAATGTTTGTGACTGCAAAACCTGATTAAGTACGTAGATACCAACTGTTGATCTGACATTGATGAATATTATTACAATTCAGAATACATTACCATGAACTAAACCCAAAAGGTAGAAGAAAAATTACAAGTAATCTATAGATGCAATAATAGGTTAGCGTGCCATATAAAGACATGAATTTGTAACTGAAGGTGGATTGGAGTGAGCTGCTTGGAGTGGGACCTGATTCATGGCCATGAGAACAGTCATGTTTGGAAGATCTGGCATTTCTTCCTCAAGATTAAGAACACGCATGGCTTGCCTGATAGAAGGTCTTAGATTAGGATCTGGTTGAGCACACCACAACCCAACCATCATCAGACACTCCATCTCTCTCACATCATATTCCAAACGCAATTTCTTGTCAGCAGCTTCAAGTATCCTTCCATTCCTATGAAGCTCCCAAACCCATTCCACCAACTTGACCATTGACTCATCTTCCATTACTTCCACTGGCTTTCTCCCACATGCAATTTCCAGTAAAACAACTCCGAAGCTATACACATCTGATTCCTTACTGGCCCTCCCACTGGTGACACACTCCGGTGCTAAGTAGCCCAGTGTCCCAGCGATCACAGTAGTCTGACCACACACCTCATGGTCCATGAGCCTTGCTAGCCCAAAGTCCCCGAGCTTCGCATTAAAATCCAGAATCCAACATCACATTGCTTGACTTGATGTCTCTGTGAACCACACATTGCTCCCATTCTTCATGTAGATAGAACAAAGCCGAGGCCAATCCAATTGCTATCTTGTACCTCACTGCCCATTTGAGAGGGCGTCTCTTCCCGAAAAGATGAGAATCGAGGCTTCCATTAGACATGATCTCGTAGACCAGCAATAATTCTCCCTGCTCGTGGCACCAACCGATGAGCTGCACTAGATTTCGATGCCGCAGTTGGCTAATGACCTTTACCTCAGTCATATACTCTCTTTTTCCTTGCTGTGATCCCCTTGAGATTCTCTTCACTGCCACTGCCATGTCCAGATCGATCAAGAACCCCTTGTATACGTTTCCAAACCCTCCTGCTCCTAACTTCTTCTCATTTGAGAAGTTGTTGGTGGCCAAAACCAAAGCTTCATATGAAAACCTTTTGGGCCCCGCACCTCTCTCAAAATCATTATTCATAGATGTGAAGTTGATCCCTCTTTCTACTGCTTGCTTTGGTCTACTTCTTTTCTTGAAAAACATTAATAATGCTAAACCAACACCGACTGCTAAAATACCCATTACAATCAACAACACCACAACCCATGAGATTGCGGTCTTCGATGGATCTGCTTCCTCAATGGCCAGAGTTGAATTGAATTCCCATGAATGAATTGTGTAGAGTCCTGTTGTTCTTCCCGTGGCTGCTGTGAATCCAACCATGACTCTTTCTGGTAAAAATCGCATCAAATCAACTACATAGGAGAGATTATAACTCCTATGATAATTCTCATACGTTAACAAAACCGTCAAATTCTTCGTCTTACCGTCATAATGGATCCTGGCGTCTGCAACTTCTCTTACGTGCAAACTAGAATTCCACTTCACATAGGCTGCTGAACTCAATGAGTTGATGCAAACTCCCATATGTTGGGTAGGCGGATCCCACTCGTTCTGCCAGCTGTCAAATTCAATTGCAATGAAACGACCTGTGGATGTAGTAATGCTGCAGGTGGAGGAGTTGCAGAGGCCTAGATATCCGGCAGCGCTGTTGGGTGGGAGTTGAAAATCAGGAGGGGCGAGGAAGAAGGTGAGACCATCGTAAACATCAGCAGAAGAATCAAGTGGATCCATGGTAAAGGTGAAATGGGTGCTAAAATCTGAAAGGTTTTGGGTGGTCGAATCATAAAGGTGGACATGATCAACGAAGGAAACTCGACCAACACGAGACCAGCCATTAATGAGTTGGATGTCGTCGTTGATATTCGATGCATCTCCTTCATAGAAGATTTTGGAAGCAGCTTCGTTCGAATGGAAACCAGAGAAATTGAAGTAAATTGAATGAGCAAAAGGATTATAAACGAGAAAGAGAAGGAGAAGTAAAAGCGTCTTCGGAGACATATGAGAAGTTTTTTTAGTACAAGGAGATAAAAGAGAAGTTGCGAATGCACTGTAGATATGGTGGATCGCTTTTATAGCAAAATAAAAGATAGATCAAAACCCATGTATAGATAGCACTCTCAGGCATAAAGGAGCAAACGTAGTCAATACTCCTCGGGTACTAATCACATTTTCTGTGACGTTTTGATTTACATATATATTATTTATTTTAGAATTATTATATAATTTATTGTACTTTAATTAAATATATGATTAGTCTAAATGGAACTATGCTAGGATTAGATTGGTGAGTTAGACATGTCGGATAACTATCTTGTAGATTTAAAATGTTTGTGTTTATTGTTGATTTAAGTATGGATGCATGTAGAAATCCATTTTATGTCCTAAGGTTTGATTTACTCTATTTTTGTGATAAGACCTTGCATGCATATATCGATGGCCACCATCTGATGATTCTAATATTAGGGGCGTGAGTCTATTTGGATTGCTTTCTTTTATTTAATTTTTATGTGGGACCATGGGGTGATTTGATCGTGGATCTGGTCCGGACATTGGCCTTACATGGCTGGGTGATCTGTGGGGCCCATTATCCAGTCATTCGGGTGCTACAGGCGGGAACGCGGTTCTGCGTGTGGCTGGACCTGCACATGTTTTGGGAAGAAAATAAGTGCAGGGGGGAAGACTTTTAGCTGCAGAATATGGAGACAAGTGCTTCTTTTCATTTAATGTGGTGGGGGCCATTATAAATGCATTTTTGACATACATGGTGTAGGGGAGGTTTGACCTTGACCTATACATAAATTACAAAGAAAAACAAAAGGGAGTACGGCAGGGACACATGTGCAGAACGTTGGAAACCTTTTGAGTATTCCTTTTATGGAATAATTCATGTAGTCTGACCAATGGGAATGACCTCAGGATGCAATCCCATGTGACCTGTGCTGTTGGCGTATTACCTTGCCCAGTAGTTTTGGCCCGGTTGTTTTATAAACTCAAGTTAGTCATTTTGCTTATTTTGAATGTGGAAAATGTTTTTGATGAGGTCCTCATATTTTCTAAAATTATAAATTAAGATTGTGATTTATTATTATTATTTAAAAATTAAATATTAAATGATATCTTTGGTTTTTAATGTGTTAAAATTATATTTTTGAACTCTATTAATTAGATCTTTGAACCGAGTAAATATCGTTCGGGCAAATGGTATCTTACCAACCCGAGGTTTACTGCCTGGTATGACCTCGGAGAAATCCTAATGGATTCAGGCTCAACCCAGCTCTATTGGAAAACTCTTAATTGGGTCTATGCACTATTGATTGAGAAGAGATGTGTTGATCTTTTATCTACTAGAGATTCCTGTGGTTGTCGAGTACGAGATCTTATGTTTAACCTTAGAATTGACTTGTAATTATCCTTTGACCTTTCGGTTTGCATACATGATTGAGATTTATGTTGGTCTATTAGCTGCATACCCTATGTTGATAGGATATGGACCGTGATGTGGCTTGGCAATTGATTGGGATATTGTAGAGGTTTATTCGAATGATTTGATTAGTATTCGATTGTAGATTATTGTGCAACCGGCCCTTCACTTTGACCTAGGATTCTGTGTCAGAGTTTTACAGATCATTAGGTCTATTTTATTATGATATGTATATTGATTGGGTCATATTCGAACGACTGCAGTTGTAATTGGACGGCTGATCACCGATGTGTGTGGACACTATAATATCCGAATTTCGAACCGATTCATCCGGCCTACGATTTTGATTACGAACCGATTTATGACCGCCGGCCTTCGAACGGGTTTTCCCACTTTATAGTTAGGGCTGACCACCCAAAGTAGTAGCAGTGCTTATTATTATATTGCTCTATTGTGTAGAATGTATTTAGATTGTACGTTCTTTTCATCCTTGTTCCGTTGTTAATCTCTTACGATCATTACCTATCATTACTCACGTTGATCTTGTGTTTTATTTATGAATTATGCTTTCGTACCTGCTGTTTACTTTGTTTATTGGTGCATAGGTACAGTCCCTACCCTATCGTGGAGATGGAGGAGGGTCAAACGTTTCAAGCGTTTGAGCCAGTTAGCGAACTTGAGTGGAGTGCCGATGATGTCTACGAAGCCGTCTGAGACCGCATGAGAGTGACTTTCATCGTCGAAACTATTTTAGTAATAATTCTTAATAATGAACATAAATTTAGTTGTTTGTTTTATTTAAGTTATTTTGGAAATTTTAACCTTAAATATTCGGTAGTTATGTGTTGGTTTAAATTTGGATATTGATACCAATTAATTTAATGCTTCCGCAAATATTTTATTATGACTCATCATGTTTCGAAATTTTGTGGGTCCATATTTGGGAGCTTGTGTTTTATTAAACAAGGGAAAATAATTATTTATTTATATTTTTCATGTTATCCCTTGGCTGTATTTTGGGGACGTGACAGTTGGTATCAGAGCCAACACGTTTCTCGGAACTTAAAATTGGATAGAAAAGACTAGGACGTGGTGAAGATTTCAATCTCGTTAGACAGGCTTTCCGTGCTAACGGTAAAGTCTATGGTTTTGTTTGTTAGATTTTTCTTGGGAATCAACGCTTAGGGCCTATTTGGATGTACAAGAAAGCACAATAAAATAATATTTTTTAAAATATAATCTTTCGTTTTTTAAAGAAGAAAATCTTATGCGTTTGGTAACTTAAGAAAAATTTGAAGAAAAGATTCTTTTCTTTCAAAAAACTTAATATTCTCTCCTACAGCTCTCCTCTATAGAAAACTTCTTACAAGATAAGAATCTTTTAAAATGACGATTACAAAGTGATAAAGTAATTACTATAGTTCAACAAATCCATCATATTGTGTATGTTTATATATATGGTAAAGTAAAGTAAAAGTAAATCTCACAGGACGGTAAATGTGGGGTAAAGTAAAGGTGGGATAAAGTACATAGTGAAGTAAAGTGGGAGGGAATGATAAAGTAGTTTTTTTTTTACTTTACTTTATCACATTTTATCTTAGTTTTACATGGTAAATAAAAAGTGATTTGTTTACAGGTGTGGCAAAGTAAAATAAAGATTGATGTCATATCATGGTAAAATGTGAGGTCAAATAAGGTCAGATGAAGTATGTGGTAAAGTAAAGTGAGAGAGAGAGTTATAAAGTAGTTGTTTTCTCATTGACTTTACTTTACTATACTTTACCATAATTTTATTTGATAAAAAAAGGTAACTTATGAGTAAAACATGAAAGTTAAACTTTACTTTACCACATCACTTTTTTTATCCAAACTTGGTAAATTACATATATATTAAAATATTTAATAAAAAAACATTCTTATAATGTAATTTACTTTAATCATAGCACCTTCCAAACATCTCAATTTAAAATCTATAATATTTTTCAAAAATTACCAAACAGTAAAAAAAATTATACTATTATAATATTACATTATTGTATTCTATACTATTTTTTTCTTGTAATATTTAAATCTGTAAATATTTTATTCTGTAGACATCCAAATGGGGCCTTAACACTCTTTTGCAGGAAATAGCACACTAGGAAGCAGTTATCGTATCTCCTTCCAGAGTTATGCTAGTCATTTGGAGGACTAAATGTCCTAAGGGGGAGAGAATGTGACGTTTTGATTTATATATATTATTTATTTTAGTATTATTATATAATTGATTGTATTTTAATTAAATATGCGGTTAGTCTAAGTGGGGACTACGCGAGACTTAGGTTGGTGAGTTAGGCGTGTCGGATAAGTATCTTGACCCATAGTTAACCGAGTCCTAGTTTAGTGGTATAGTTGTTCTAAAACCAAAACTCTAGTTCTCTTCTAATCCCAACTCATATCCATTTAGAACCCAAACTCTAATCTTTTTAGAATTTAAGTTAGACTAGAACTCTTATTCTTATTATCTATTTATACTACACCACCACACTCTATTATTTTCATACACAACTCTTTCTGTTCCAACTTTTCTCTGGGTTAGCGCTTTGAGTTTTGGAAATAGGAATTCTAGGCCGTCTTCCTCAACTGCGGACCTCTGGCAAGTATCTAACCATAATTTGTAGATTTAATATTTGTGTTTATTGTTGATTTAAGTATGGATGCATATAGAAACCCCTTTTATGCCCTAAGGTTTGATTTACTCTATTTTTGTGATGATACCTTGCATGCATATCGATGGCCACCATCTGATGATTCTAATATTAGGGGCGTGAGTCTACTTGGATTGCTTTCTTTTATCTAATTTTGATATGGGACCAGGGGATGATTGGATCGTGGATCTGGTCCGGACATCGGCAGTACATGGCTGGGCGACGTAGCTTGTGTGGGTGATTTGGGGTTGTGATCTGTGGGGCCCATTATCCAGTCATCCAGGTGCTACAGGCGTGAACGCGGTTCTGTTTGTGGCTGGACCTGCACATGTTTTGGGAAGAAAATAAATGAAGGGGGAAGACTTCTAGTTACTGAATATGGAGACAAGTGTTTCTTTTCATTTAATGTGGTGGGGGCTCTTATCAATGCATTTTTGACATACATGGTGTAGGGGCGGCGGTTTGACCTTGACCTGAACATAAATTACAAAGAAAAACAAAAGGGAGGGAGTATGGAAGGGACACATGTGCAGAACGTTGGAACCCTTATGAGGATTCCTTTTATGGAATAATTCATGTGGTGGGACCAATGGGAATGACCTCAGGATGCAATCCCATGTGACCTGTGCTTGTGAGGATTCCTTTTATGGAATAATTCATGTGGTGGGACCAATGGGAATGACCTCAGGATGCAATCCCATGTGACCTGTGCTGTAGTTTATGCCTCGTTGTTTTATAAACTCAAATTAGACCATTTGCTTTTTTTGAATGTGAAAAATATTTTTGATGAGGTTCTCATGTTTTCTAGAATTATAAATTAAGATTGTGATTTATCATTATTATCTACAAATTAAATATTAAATGATATCTTTGATTTTTAATGTGTTAAAATTATATTTTTGAACTCTATTAATTAGATCTTTGGACCGAGTAAATACCGTCCAGGCAAATGGTATCTTACCAACGTGAGGTTTAGTGCCTAGTATGACCTCGGGGAAATCTTAATGGATTCAGGCTTAACCCAGCTTTATTGGAAAACTCTTAATTGGATCTATGCACCATTGATTGAGAAGAGATGTGTTGATCTTTTATCTATTAGAGATTCTTGTGATTGTTGGGTACGAGATCTTATGTCTAACCTTAGGATTGGCTTGTGATTATCCTTTGACCTTTCGGTTTGCATACATGATTGAAATTGATGTTGATCTATTAGCTGCATACCCTATGTCGATAGGATATGGACCGTGATGTGGCTTGGCAATTGATTGAGATAATAAAGAGATTTATTCGAATGATTTGATTCGTATTTAATTGTGGATTATTGTGCAGCCAGCCCTTCACTTTGACCTAGGATTTTATGTCAGAGCTTTACAGATCATTAGGTCTATTTTACCATTATATGTATATTGATTGGGTCATATTCGAACGACTGTAGTTGTAATTGGACGGTTGATCACCGATGTGTGCAAATACTAGAATATCCAAAATTCAAACCGGTTCATTCGGCCTACGATTTCGATTACGAACCGGTTTATGACCGCCTGCATTTGAACGGGTTTTTCTGCTTTATAGTTAGGGCTAACCACCCAAAGCAGTCGCAGTGCTTCTGTATGATTATTGTATTGTTCTATTGTGTATAATTGATTTAGATTGTACCTTCTTTTCATCCTTGTTCCGTTGTTAATCTCTTATGATCATTACCTATCATTACTCACGTTGATCTTGTGTTTTATTTATGAATTATGCTTTCATACTTGCTGTTTACTTTGTTTATTGGTGCATTGGTACCGACCCCTTCCCTATCATAGAGGCGGAGGGAGGGTCAAACGTTTCAAGCTTTTGAGCCCGTTAACGAACTCGAGTGGAGTGCCGATGATGTCTACGAAGCCGTCTGAGACCGCACGGGAGTGACTTTCATCGTGAAAACTATTTTAGTAGCAATTCTTAATAATGAACATAAATTTAGTTAATTGTTTTTATTTAAGTTATTTTGGAAACTTTAACCTCAAATATTTTGTAGTTATGTGTTGGTTTAAATTTGGATATTGATACCAATTAATTTAATGCTTCCACAAATATCTTATTATGACTCATCTTGTTTCGGAATTTTGTGGGTCCATATTTGGGAGCTTGTGTTGTATTAAACATGGGAAAATAATTATTTATTCATATTTTTCACGTTATCCCTTGATTGTATTTTGGGGACGTGACGTTTCTCATGACTATGAGATCCAAAGAGATGATTGATTATCATGTCAATTCAATGGTTCAAAAATTTTAGAGAAATAGAGTTAACAATCTCCTTACCTTTAATAATTGGATATAATTACTCAAATAGCATTTTTTTTTTCATTTCTCTGTCCCATCATATATATATTTATGTAAGTACTTCAGTATTTTGAGGAGATGAGTAAATGTGCCATTCCATTTTGGATAAGATCGTATATGTAATCATGGATAACAAATCCTAGTCACTCATTGTAAAATTGGCTTCTAATGATTGAAGATAGTACAAGTGTTTGTGAGTATATGAATGTGCTCACTAGTGCATGAAATAAACAGAAATTCTACTTCAACGTGAGTTAATATTGCTATAAGATTGAATATATGGTAAATAATATGATTAATAAATCTACTACATCATTACTCATATTTAATACTATCTTCATTCGTGGGCCAATATTCGTTAGAGTGAGATTTGGAGATTTCTCATACATGGTGAGAGTATTCATTTTGAAGGTGAAAAGAGCATAGCGCATGATAGCAATAACATTGCTTCTTTTCTTATTAGAGACTTAGAAATCTTGATTTATCTCAGCCATTTTGAGTGCCTATCATTGTCACTTGTGTCCTTCATGGTGCTTTTGAGCATTAGCATAGTCATTAGGATCACCAAAGAGGCGTGTTTTAAGGGGATCCTTACAAGTAGACCCACCATTTAGATTTTTTGGTTTAGATGCATGTGAAACTTGAATGATTTGATACTACTATTCGTCTAAGATAAACAATGGAGAAGAAAAGTCTTTCTATTAGAAGATTCCAAGATTTTTAATGTTGTGTTTTTTTAAGGGGTTTTATCAAAAGCATCGTCAAATATCCATATATGTAAAAAAATTTCCTCAAATACATATAATGCCCAAAAGCATCTTATTCAATGGACTTATTTTTTTTATAGACCAAATTTGCCCTTCACTTTATTTCTACAACGTTTGAGACATGACTCTCGCGAGCTTGAGATATGACTCTCGAGTTCGAGACATAACACTCGCAAACTAAGGATCTTATATCTTGATATGTGTCCAACATCATTCGCGAGCTCGGGTATGAATTGAACAGTAACATGATTAGATTGCGATGTCGATAAACAAGATCTAGACATGTGTCAATTGAGGCCGTTGTTATATCAAAATCTAGACATGAGCATTTGTGCAATGAGAGGATTTTGCTCTGTGCATATTTTTCATTTTCGCAGTAGGGAGGAATCCTATGTTATTTGAATTTGCAAATATTGTTTTAAGCTTTAAATAAAAGTGACACTTAGACTTATCAAATCTTGATAATGATATAATAATAATGATGATAATAATAATAATAGGCCCATCATTTGAGCCCTAGATGCTTTAATCCGTATCTCAAATTTGATCATTTGGATGTCCGATAAAAATTGAATCCTTTAATTTTAGAAACTTTATTGCTCTAAATGTAGACAACCAATTCTTGAATAATTTTCTTGTAAAATTCACAAACGTCTATCCACCTTCTTATCATTTTTTTCCGGTCAATTACTCTGGGGGTATTTTGCATGTGGGCAGCTACATAGGGATGGTGATTGGCGGATTTGGTACTAGTGGGGTATATACGAAATTCACCCTGACTCACAATTGACTCATCCAAACTCACCCCCATCCAACTGATAGTTCATTTATAACTGGTGCCAACATGTCCCATGAAAGTAAAGATCGGCTTTGACGATGATTATAATCCTTTTCTTCTTATTATTTGCTCTAAAATGTTAAAAACCATTTAATTTACAAATATTGGGCTGCAAGGTATAACTCACATTTCCACTACCAGCTGAGCTAAAGATTATCTACAAATATGTTTTCATTGAAGCATATATATATAAATGGTGTGGAGCAAACAAATTCGAACAAGACATGGGTCCGAGTACACAACATCATATCCATTGTAAATTTAAAATAAAAATAATCACTACCAAATCTATCCATGATAGGAGCACATGGGGGCAGTAACCTATTTAACCCATCCCATTGTCATCAATTCAGCCAGCGGAATACTCACTTTTTAATCCAAGTAGGTCTAACCATTTTGAGTGAAAGGGAGGCTGAGTTTATATGGATGAAAGTGGGCTGGGCCAACTCAATCTCAGTTATCCACTTGATTTCAAGCTGAATTTTGGGAATTAAGTTTTTAGCCCCAGAGGTTAGATCCATCCATAAAATTTTGGCCCAATAAGTAACTAAGCATCTTGGGAAGTTGGTCTTGAGCCAATCTTTGGCCAATGCCAAGCTTGCTCGTTTGGCCCAACACATATAACAATAATGACCCTTATCGATTAATGAAGAGCTAGGCGAGCCCGGGCTTGTTTTTTTGGCTCACAGTTTAAACCTCGACCCTCCCTAAACTAGAGACTGGCGCCCCTGAAGATTTTGGCTTAATACATACTGGTTGGTTATTGATCTGAACGTCTATTTCTCCTCTTCTTCCTCCGCAATGGAATTTTTCTCTTCATTTGGGTCTTCCTCATTGGATTGGATTTGGATTTGAGTGAGAGAGGAAGAGGAAGACTATGGGGATTTTTTTTTCTGCGCAGGTCAATATCGACCCAAACCTGTTTAGAGGAGGGTCGCTATCAACCTCGAAAAAAAAGAATAAAAAAAAGGGGTTTTGGGCGGAAAGTCCGGTTTGGTGTGAGGAAATGCAAAGTGAACTTTTTGGTCTACTATGCATCTGACGTGTTTTTTTTATTATTAAAATCCTCAATTTTTTTCTATATTTTTGAAAATCTATAAGGATCTATGATATAAACTTTATACGCTAGGGTTTAGCACTTCTTTGAGAATGTTGAGCAGTTCAGATCATGAACTAAAGGCCCACGAATTGCAAAAAATCAAGAAGTTGGATTTTGTTGTTTTTTCATTTTTCACGTATTGCTCAAAAATTTGAGGATCTAAGATATAAACTTCGCAATTTAATGATTGTTTTTTTTTTTTTTTTTTTTTGTCTTAGAATATCAATAGGTTTGGGTAGGAAAAATGAAATCCCATGTGAGTGAGAAAAAAAAGAAGAGAAAAATCAAATTAGGTTGTCTTTACGTTTTTCACCTATATATATTTTAAAAATCTTCAAGGACATAAGATTTAAAAATTCACACTTTGGGGCTCATTGAATCTATGAAAAAGATTTTTTTATTTTAAACTTCGAACTGAACTGGTGCACGTCTGTTGTGGGGTCATTTTTGTGCCCGGGAGAATAGTTCTGTCTAGTAAAAATATAACTTGGATTCCCATGTTATAAAACAAAAGATAAAACTGCAAAACGTTGAATTGTTCAGATTACAATTTAAGGGGCCAGAAGTTCGCAAAAAAAACCAAAGGCAAATTGCACAGCTTGCACCAGCTTGATGCTTTCACTAATTTTTAAAATATTCATGTCATTTACATATGTAAATTAATGACTTATCCTGGGTGGGAGATGTGAGATTTCTTCCATGAAAATGAGTTATTGAAGACACATTTTTTATACATGCAATTTTAAATTCCACGAAACAAACATACATGTATATATGTAAAATTTCCACATAAGTAATGATTACATATGTAAATTGTTGCAAGGAAATTATCCCGTATGCATGGAGTACCAATGCCGTAAAAGTGACAGTCGTCTTGAGGGAAGTCGGACAATGTATCCTTGCGGGGCCCAGCTAGAAAATCATTTAAGAAAAAGGGAAGAGTTTTTTCCCCTTAAATCCATGCATGGATAATGGAAGGTACAAAATGGAAATTAAATTGATTTCAAATGATCATATATCAAAGCTGAAAGCAATCAAGCACTCAACATTTTTTTAAGGTTAAATTGAACTATGGAGATGGTTACAGTGAATTGGTCTCGCTATAAGATTGAACATATGACAAATAATATGATTAATAAATCTACTGCATCATTATTCATATTTATTACTCTCCTCATTGGTGGGCCAATATTTATTAGAATGAGATTTGGAGATATTTCATACATGGTGAGAGTATTCAGTTTGAAGGTAGAGAGAGAGCATGGCACATGATAGCAATAGTTTTGTGACTAGAGACTTGGAAATCTTGATTTATCTCAGTCATTTCGAATGCCCATTGTTGTCACTTGTGTCCATAGTGTGCTTTTAAGCATTATCATAGTCATCAGGAGTAGTCAAGAGGCCTGTTTTAAGAGAATCCTTATAGGTAGGCCCACCATCTAGACTTTTTGGTTCAGTGAGATTTGAATGATTTGGTACTACTATTCATCGAAGACAAACTATGGAGAAGAAAAGTCCATTTACGAGAAGATTTCAAGAGTGGGAGAAGATATGGAAGGAGAAGATGCATTTTAAATACACATACCATAAGGTGTGGTTCTCTTTGGTTTTTATTTTCAAAATATAGATTAGGAATTAGTTCTTTTCTACTCCTCTCATAATAAATTGAGATTCTCTCTATCAAAGAATATTATTTAATTCTTTTTTGCAAGGAAAATAAGTCTCACCAAATAATTGAAAAAAAAATACATAAAAATAGAACAATTTTCTTCTTTATCGCAAACTTCTCTCATTGCACAAACACACCTTAGGACGTGTTTGGATAAATGCATAATATAATATCAACAAGTTTAAATATTGTAAAATTTAATTATCATAGAATAAAATAGTGTCATATTATTATATTGTGTCACTTATGGTGTGTGGCAATCTTCATAGATTTTAATATCCCTTTGAAGTGGTTGACAATTTATAAAAAAACTCCCTAGTAAATAAGAAATTGAGAGAATATAATTAATTAACCCAACACAGGACTAGGACCCATCTATTGTAAAAAATATATATATATAATTAGATTTAAATCATGAGATCCAAGCAATGTTGTTTAATTAAGGTGGGTCCACCAAACATTGGTAACTATACTATAATAAATCTAATGGTGATTATCACAAATGACCATATCTATCTTTTTTTTTTTTTATGAGAAATCATCGTGGGACTCATTTGATGTTGGTCAACATATTAACACTAGGAGAACTATCAAATAGTGAGACCCATTTGATGATGGCAAACTGATAATTACAATTACACAATTCAATTTTGGTAATCATGCGACCGGGCTAATTTTGGTAGTATGGGACCCATCTAATGTTGGTAATCACAATGAAAGCTCCCGAGCGTGACATTTGTAGGACCCACCTAATATTGACAACTAACAAGGGCTATGTAGTCGAGATATGGCTTTAGGACCCATGTCAAATTTGTAAGCATTGTGGGGCCAATCTAATAATAAGACTCATAAATGTTAAAACTTATAGTGTGCCATTATAATTAATGGTTGCTCATGAACTCTCCTATGGTTTTTACTCAAACTTTCCATTCGTAGTTAGAAAAGATTTTTTAAAGATTATTTTATACATTATATCCTTGAGTAATGTAATATATATAAAGATTTTTGGAAGAAAGTGGGAGATTGTAAGATACTTTCTAAGTTATCCAAATACCTCATTTTTAGGTGAATAGATTACATTCTAAACTAGTAGACAATATAGAAAAATATCTTAACATATCTCGTTTCCAAAGACCCCTTAAAGTAACTATTATCTATTATTATATGTGTCAATTGAGTCAATTGTTAAATCAAAATCTAGACTGCGTACTTGTGCAATGAGAGGATTTTGCTATGTGAGGATTTTTCATTTTTGCAATATGAAGGAGTCCTTCATTATTCGAATGTGCAAATACTGTTTTATGCATAGATTTAAATAAAAGTGACACATTAGACTTATCAGATCTTGATAATAATAATAATAATAGGCCCACCATTTGAGCCCTGAATGCTTTAATCCGTATCTCAAATTTGATCATGTGGAAGTTTGATAAAATTTTTATTCTTTAATTTTAGAAAGTTTATTACTCTTAATGTAGATAGACAATTCGTGAAGAGCTAGGCGGGGCCGGCCTTGCTTTTAGGCTCACGGTTTAAATCTCGACCTGTATAATTGGTACGATAGCTAAATGCACTGAATGACAAAATTGAGCTGGGCTAGTTCCATTACAAGTCCGGGGTTTCTCTATAGTTGTTGGATAACTTTTGCAACTCCATTCAACCTTTATTAATTTTCATATGGTTTTTACGTGCAATTCGTTTTACCACGTTTGTTTTAAGTAGATGTGTGGTTGTATAAAAATTAAGAAGTTACTTATATAGTGGTGAGAAGAGAAGAGAAAGATGAAGAAAGGATCTATCTATCTATCTCAGTTTTTATATAATTTAGTAAGATCTTGGACCCCAAAAGGTTTACCTTATTAAAAGAAAGAATGAGTGTCAAATAAATTGATCAGTTCAGATAATGAATTGGAGCTTATAAAAAGTGAAAAGAGAATTATAAAGTGGGATTTAGTTATTTTTAAAAAATTCCCCATATTTTAAAAGATCTATGGATCTGGGATATAAGCTTTATACGCTAGGGTTTAACTCTTTTTTGAGAATACTAAGCAGTTCGGATCATGAACTAGAAGCTCGCGAATTGCAACAGATAAGAAGTTGGATTTTGTTGTTTTTGTGTTTTTCATGTATTTCTCAAAACTTGAGGTTCTAAGATATAATTGTTTTTAGTCGTTTTTTATGGAATATTTTGCACTTTTTGTATAGAAAAGTAGAGTTTTGTTGTCTTTCAGTAGATAAATGAAGTTGCTTTTTGCCCTTTTTTTTTTAAAATATGGCGGGAAAATTTGAATTAAAGTGCTTTTGATGTAACTTTCTTTTTATCAATGAGGGATTTACTTTACTTGAATCTATTAATGAGTTCCATATCTGGCGAAGGTTTACCTTGGGTGATCCATGATTACCAGGGGTCAAATCCCTTGGAAGATCCCAACTCCTATTTTGACCCAAGAATTCTCAAATCAAGGACCGGCATGATACAAACGATGGGTGAGAAACTGTCAAGTGTCAAGTGTCAACTATCAAGACCTTGACTCTGAATTGATGATATGTTATTTCCATGTAATGAGGTGAAAGTAGTCCATTCGCCTGAAGACTTGATCGACCCACCGCCCCCACAACAAGTTAGTGCTTAGACGGTGACCAAATTAGTAAAAGCAGCTAGGCCACATGGATTGCACTATCAGTCATAAAGGAGCAAACATAGTCCATACTCCTTGCGTTCTAGTCACGTTTCTCATGAGAGTGAAATCCAAACAAGGATAGATTATCATGTTAATTCAATGGTTTAAAATTTTTAGAGAAATAGAGTTAACAATCTCCTTGCCTTTAATAATTGGATTTAATCACGTAAATAACATTTTTTTTTTTGCTCTCTCCCACTGTGACATTCTTATATATAAGTACTTCAGTGTTTTTGAAGAGATGAGTAACTCTGCCATTAAAGTGCTTTTGTCGTAACTTTCTTTTTTATAAATGGGGGATTTACTTTACTTGACTCTATTAATGGGTCCATATAATTTGGTGGTCTACTTTCCAACAAGTAGCTTATCCCACTGACGCCTTCCTTCAATGTAGTGGGACCAAGCAATGGCCTCACATGCCACATTATTCTTCGACTGCTTGTGGAAAATTTCCCTTTATAATATATTAAAGTCAATGGTTTTGTCTTTAATTTTAACCGTCGGTTATAATTTTGACCGATAGTTAATATTATTTGTTAACATGTTTCACATTCTCTCCCCCTAACTACGTACCTACTCATTTTTATCTCATCAATCCACCCACTACTCTCCACTTTAGTTCTACTTCTTCATTCTTTTTTTTTTTTTTTTTAAATCTCTTATTACACCCCATCTCTTCTACTACCTCCCTTTAACTACCTACTCATTTTTATCTCATCAAACCACTCACTACTCTCCACTTTAGTTCTACTTCTTCAATTTTCTTTTTAAATATCTTATACTAGCAATAAACGCCCGTGCTAAGCCCGAGACAAAAATGAAAAAATATTAAGATTTAAGAATTCTTTTAAAATATTATTAAGATAGAAAATATCTAAACTAAAGAAATTTATTATCTTTGAATATCAGAATCTTTTAACATGTCTTGAATTTAAAGGCATTGACCATTACACAAGTAAGAACGTGTGTCTATATGGGACATAAGTTCAAGTCTCTAGTGGGGCCCACATGGGAGTGGGGATGGGGGGATTTCAAGGACTCCATAGAACCCTTCTCTTTGTAAAAAAAAAAAAAAATAGTCTCAGCCGTGGTTTCTACCATCTCCATCTGACCATCCAGATCTGACAAAAAGCTAGTGGACATGCATGTTCGATTTAGGGGGGTCGTGTGTTTGGTTCATTTGGATTGACTAAGGGTGGGCCCCTACAAGCGTAAGCTTACATAATTAAATGGAGAGTTACGATGCCCGAGCTAAAACAATATAATGAAATATGTGATTCTTTTATGAGGTATTATTGGAATAGAATAGATTTTACAAAAATAAATAAATAATTTATATTTATTATATATATAACTTTAATAAAAAAAGAAAAAAATAGCTTGGTGGGGTCACATGATGTAACATCTAACGGTGGGTGGGCCTTATATCCTAATTCTTTCAAGGTGTGTCCTATCGGATAGTGGGACCTTGTTGATGTGGGGTTACATGATGTAACATCTAAAGGCAAGCCCATACCCAAATTTCTAAAGGTGTGTCCAATTGGACATTTGGACAATACACCCTTATTGATGTGGTGTTCCAAGGAGCATTAGTGGGGTCACATGAGACCTGCCTTTAATAATTGTTGTAGATGAGGACACCTTTAAATACAGCATAATGCACCTTAATGAATTAGGATAAGAGGCCCGCTTTTAAATATTACATTATGAGACCCTCTACCCTCTATAAAGTAGAGTAGGTTTAGGATGTCAAATGAGACCCAATCCTGACCCACCTCATTGCCATCCCTATATAAGACCAGCCATTCATGAAGCTTACCAAACCCTCAAACAAACATAGAAGGATGACCATTCTCTTAATATCATTATAAATTCAGTATTTAGGAGAGCATTAGTTTTCCTAAATTGAGTTCTTTAATCATATGAACTTTCTCTCCTTTTTCTCTGCTTGGCTTCTGAGATTCATCAATGAAGTAGCGACCTTGGGTGGTGCAGAATAATAAATCCTCTGGCCTTCGATATCAAGACTCTCTCCGTCGTTATATAATTCTCCCTCCCTTGTGGTTTACTGTCTCTACTCAGTAGAACTCAAACGATATCAGCACATTCTCACTCTCTGCAAGCAGGCAAAGATATTATAATCATTTTGAGAACAGTAAAATATTTTTGTATATTTTATATTTTTATATCTTGGTGATAATTGAACTCATAAAAATAACCAGAAAAAAACACACACACACACATATATATATATATATATATATATAGATGTTTGTGTTTTAGTTTATGAAACATTTACACAGGTTTACAGCAAATGTTTTCACTGCCTTGAGGGGCCCTTGAAGGTTGAAACTTAGTGATTTATATATCCTCTGATGATCTGCATCAAAGAAACTCTGCATTCAATGAAAAAGCAACACATCAGATCAATTCTTCATCTGAAATCTATGACGTCTTTCTATACAAGTACAAGGTTCTCCCTTTAGAAGAGAGGGTTGCTGATGTATCATAGAATTTGTTTTGTTATTTTTACCGAACAGGAAAAAAAATGTATCATATTTTCATTGTCGGATACAGAGGATTCATTTTTTTTTTTTTTTTTGTATTCCTAGATATCAAAATATATTTAAGATTTATTTAATCAATAATCATCTGCCATGCAGGCAATAAGATCCGGCACTTAAAATCCTTTGACAGAAAATATCATTATTTATCTACACCACACAATCCTCTAATAGCAAGTCTTAGAGATTATTATACTTTCCTATAATTATAGAATATCAGGCTTATCACTGTATTCAAAAGCATTCAAAATCACTACGGCGCTTGTTTTATAACATACCAAATTTGATTTCAATCAAAGTCATCCCACAATTACATTGAATAGGGCTAAAGCATGTACAAAAAATTAAAGAAAAAAGAATCAAAATAAAAATAAAAAATCACATGTTATACATTTGATCAATCTGACGGCAAATCAAATTGAAGTGAAAAGGTACCTACTGGTGCATTTAGGCAGTTACCCTGTTGGAAAAACAGGATAAAGAAAAGCCCCATTGGTTTAAATCAAATGAAGAACATGAGAGATAGAAAGGTTATGACGGGAAGAACATGAGAGATAGAAGGGTTATGATGTTTTCCTTAAATGCACAATAGCAGACTCAACTTCTATCAAGAAATCAAAGAATACTGGAAACCTTCAAAATTATGACACTGCAACCTGTTATCTGTTATGAAGTCCAGAAGCAACCATGACCTCATATGTGTAAGGGAGAGGTGGTTGGCATGAGAATAGGGATGGCTTCATTGGGGGATCGAGAGATTTTAGGAATTAACATTTCAATTCAAAGAGATAAAGAGATAATTTACAGAGTTGAATTTTGTTAAGAGAGATATTATAGGTTTAAGAGATTTTAGGAGATTTTAGGAGATTGAAAAAGGCATCAAGTAAGTCCCTACGTGAAAGGCAAAGGCTCTCTCATTATTTTCTAAGTGATTTTTCTGAAATGAGAATAAATGGGTGCTGAGGTGGCACCCCCATAGCCCACCTCCCCTTTACTTTAATATATATAATAATAACTAGTGCAATAGGCATGTGCTAAGAAATTATTAGAAATATGTCTAAATATATCTAAATATTTAAATAAATTATAAATGAATATTAATATATAATTCATAATAAAGATGAAAACTCTTTAGAGAAACTTTAGGTAGGTGGAAATATTTAGGAAAAGATCAAGTAAATAGTGAAGACTTTAGGACATTAATTTGATTATAACTGTGCTTAGCCATAAATTAAGTGCGATTTCAAAATTAAATGTGGATTTTGAAATTAATTGGATTCCACAATGGGCCCTGTAGATTAATTAATCATACCAAACATCTAAAGAAAAATAAAGAGAAAAATATCCATTATGGGCCCCACAGATTAATCTTACTAAATATTGAAAGGAAAATAAAGAGAAAAAAATAGTAGAATATAGCCTATGAAAGTGGCCCGTGTTCTAGTATAAAAAAAGCTCTTAGTGTGTTGGTATAAAAAAAAAAGTGGACCCCATAAATTGTGAGTTTGGAAATAAAGAAGACTTGGATTTCATAACTAGAGGGAAGTTATTATTGTATACTATGTTTTAGGAAATGGATAAGTAGAATATTTTAAATTTGCATTGAGATATTTTAGGTGATGAGATTAGATTAGAATGGTAATTTTGGAATGTAGGATTGCAAAAAGTTTGAGGATGCGCCACGTGTAATTTCCACCCCATCTCTTCCACTCGTTTATACCCGAATTTTATTATTTCCATTTATGCAACTTGCTCAATGGAAAAAGCTACTCCACATAACCTTTTTAATGTATGCATATTAAATTTATAATGCATGGGCATAACCATGCTGAGCACGAATTGTTGTGCTAGTTACTCTTTACCATATTACTATGGAGGATTATCCTGCTCCGAAGAGTTATGTTTTAATTCTTAAGCTAATACTAGACCACATCTATAAAATATGGCCCACAGATGACCCTCCATCAAGCCGAAAGCACAAAAGACAAGTTTTTGGGGCCCATCCTAAATTTTAAGGCTAGTCAGTGAGCCTACTCATGAAAACTTCATACCCTTAAGTGGGTCCTTCATCCAAAATTTCATTCCAACAGAAGATGACTTTATTGCACAATTGATCAATTATGAAATACATAAGTTAAATATTCTTTACCAATCATTGTCGCCGTGAGCCCTCCCTATCTTATATATCTTCTTTTTTAGAGTGAAAATTTTCAATATCCCATCCAATTAGGGGTTTTCATAGGCTGAGGCCGAGGCATATTTAGGCTGGCCCAATTTTAGAGATATAGACCCATATCCATCCCAATCTTGAAACGGGCCAGATTATCAGCCCTAAAGCCGAGCCGGGTTGGGCCAAACCAGGTTTTTTTTTTTAAGTCCTACAGACTTTCCAGCAATTGTTTGGACAATTTATCATTACATTACATGTACTTGACCCACGGACCACACCAGGCTTTAGGCTTTCTATCACTTAATCCTATCACTTAATCCAAACTTAAATTGGCCAATATTATATATACAAAGCCCGACCCATGAGCACCTTGGGTCGCACCCCTACAACACATGAACGGTTTGGATTTTAACCTCACAAATTTTAGAGGACACCTCATATTTCGTTTTTAAAAAAAAAAACAAAAAAACAAAAACAAAGAGAGCTTGGTATGTAAATATGTTAATTTACAAACGGACGATCTTTCCTTCCCACGAGAAAACTTAGAATCTAGAAAAAAGGAGCAGAGGAATATCGTTTCCCTTGAAAATCCAATTCGTTCTCTCTCAAAGAAGAGTCGAATTCTGCTCCAAAGAACACCAAATCGAGAAGGAACACGAGAAATTCTAGGGTTTCATATTGAAAACAAGTAGTATTTTTAGAGCATGTTTTAGAACAGTCGAAAATTTCTAGATCTGATGATTTTTCACTATCACTAGAACAAGAATTTCTCACTAAAGATTTATATAGCTGAGAATTTCACTTGATGTTGGTGTGTATAGATGCATATAGTTGATAAAAATGGGGTTTGGCGTACAAATCCATATAAGTGAGGATTTCCAATTCTTATAGGGAAAGGTTGGATTTGAAAATCTTAACAAATTAATATTTTCATTCGTTCGGAATTTACAAAAGCCTAATGTGGATTTTTTATAACTATAAGAAAATTGAAAATTCCTTCCCCGCAGATTTGGATTCCAAACGTGATCTTAGAGTTTTGAGTTCACGAAGGTGATGGAGACACTGCAGGATGACAAGATCTGATTGAGGAAGCAAAAGTTCGGACGCTATGGTGGGCGATCTGCATCTGCGGCATCGCCTGCTTCTTCTCGCGTAAGAAAACGGGCTTCTTTGATATATTCTTCCTATTGCAATTTTATATGTTCCTGGCGATTTTTCTGGTAACTAGGCTTGTTTTAGTGCTGCATTTGATGTGTTTAGGAGGAATCTGTATCTTTTCAATGCATTTGATGTGTTTAGGAGGAATCTGTATCTTTTCAATGTGATAGGAGTAGGGTTTTGATGAGCAAAGCCATAAAAGAAAGATTTTTCCAAGTTAAAAAAAAAAAAGATTTTTAAAAAACTGAGCCCACCCCTATCACTATAACCCAAGGACCAAGCCCCTTCTTGGGCCCAGCCCATTCTATGAGCACCCCTACAGGTTGGACCTAAAAATTCTTTAAAATGAGTATTTTCATTGGTATAAATATCTGAAGATTTATACCAATGAAAACTCCAGGACATTTACCATTGGCCACGCGACTTTGTAGCATCAGGATTTGGTTGTCAAACATGACATCGAAAATTCTGTTTGAAATGAATGAGGTGCTCCACATGCCATATGAGTACTAGTGCTGTTATCATATAGTGTTAAGGAATTTGGATTACGGATTAATAAATTCGTATTAAAATCATCTCAATCCGTACATGACCTGTTAACTTAACAGGTCAAAAAATCTAACCCGAACATGACCCGTTAATTTAATGGGTAACACGACCCAACCTGTTAACCAGTTAAACAATTAAATCATTTCGAAAATTAAAAGAAAATCCATAAAAAAATTTATAAGGAGAAAACTATATAAGCCACACGAAACTATAAGTAAGGATCTCGAGTGGATGCCACCTAAAACCCCAATATAAAACAATAAATTTTAATTTCTTCTTTATGAATATAAATTAATTCTAGCTACACTTAGGGACTAATTTTTTTTTTTACAGGTTAAGCGGGTTGTTAACGGGTCACTGGTTTAATTCGTACACGACCCGTTAACTTAAGAACCTATTAAGAGCCCACCCGAACTCGTGAATATCGTGTGGGTTCGTGTCATGTTAACGGGTTGTATGACATTTTGATAGCCCTACATATGAGGCTTTCTATTGTTGTTTTTCGTTTTCATGTTATTTTTTAGGGGATTTAATTGGAAAAAAATATATTAGGTGAGAAAAGGTAGTTTTAAGTGCCTTTGCACCAAATCAGTCATTTTGCTTCTCCACTAAAATCTCTATCGACCTTCATTTGCAATGTTAAGGGTCTATTGAGACCCTGCGATTCGTCCTAATTTTCACAGAGCTCCCATTTACTTTGTTTGTGGGGTCTCAATCGACATTTATTTGTAATATTAAGGGTCTCTTATCAACCCTGCGGTATGCACTTATAAATGCATGAAACTCATTTCTTATTCCCTGTTTTTGGAACAAAAGACCATGCTCGACTTGCTTCTCCTTCGTAGGATATTTCTACATCTTGAAGACCATTAAAGCTACATGCCAAAGTGCATATGCTATTATTTGCGGCAGACCAATAGAAAGGTGGAGTTTGTACTTTGCCCTAAAACCTGATTTTTTACTTTTCAGAAACTCTTTTCATAATTCCTAGTTCTCGATGGAGGACCGGTATGAACTATTGTGAATACGTTTGGCAGCTAATGTAGAGACGCAGTCAACCACGCTAAGGAAGAAGAAGGAAACAAACAAGAGAGAAAATTGGGTTACTGGTGTATGAACGGGGTCGAATGCAATGTCGGTAGGGACTCTTAACAAAAAAAAAAAAAAAAAGAGGAAAAAAAAAAAAGAAGAAAAGGTTGATACGGACCCTGGTACTGGTAGAGAATGTTGAAAGAAACTACGTTTTCAGGCAAAATGATTGATATGGTGCAAGGGTACTTAAAATTACCTTTTCGTTATTGTAGTCACCTAATCTGTATTTTTTTGATAAAATCATCTTTATGAACAAAATCTTGATTCAATTAGGTTAATCCTATTCAATTAGGATATTATTCCTTGTCCAAAGAGGAAAGTCTCACATAGTTTAACTTTCTCTTATCCTTGCAGCAAAACAGTCTTCTGACTTGGATAAATAGAAGGGGACAGTGTCCCTCTACTCTCCCTCACAGCAGTCGATGAATTTCATGCATGAAGCTTTCATGGAGTCATCAAGGCCGTTGATCGACGAAAGAAATGATCTAAAGCTGAGATTCAGTCCTTTCATTAGAAAAGCTAATGCCACAAAGCAACCATGATGTATTCTCTGTTCTGAAATTGGTATGACTAAAGATCCAAACATGTGCAAGTAAGATATTAGATCTATTCTCTTCTGCCAATTTTAGTCCCATGTGTAATCCACTTGGAAGGTACAGAATTCACCACCACCCATTCTACCAAAATAGTCAAACAACTTGAAATTTACCAACACATTCAATTCAAATTTAATGAACCTTACCATGTTACTAACAACAAGAATCCATTAAAAGCCAATCTGGTTTTTAAACACCAAATTACATTTCACAGAGAGTTGCAGATTATAAAAGACCAACATAAGATAGAAATTAATTACCAAACATCATACAAAGGCCAGAACTATTTCCATTCCAATTCTTCCTCTCTCTATCTTCAGGTCCTTTTTACAGGATCAAAATTAGACACACCAATGACAGCCCCAACAATGGCCCCAAGAACGACGCCTCCTGAAAGAATACTGAGCAAGAAGTTCTTTAGAGAAGGCGATAGCCCAGGCTGCGCCGCCTCTGCAACATCTGGGATCAGCATGGCTGCAGTCAGTGCTACAGCGGTTAAACCCGTCACGGCCTTTTCCTTAAGCGATGCCTGGGGGACTTGGATGATCCTCTTGCTGGACTTCGTCGACGGCGATGTCGTTGCCTTGGGCGACAGCCTCATGGGATTGAAGAAGGTACCCGATGAGCTCAGCAGCCGCTTGTGGCCGGCAGAAGCTACTGGCAATGCTGTGAAGGCCACTGCTGAGGACACCATTTTTGTGTGTTTTGCTTCTAGCTAACTTGTAATTTTGGAGAATTGAAGAAGAAATGGGGTTGATGGTGGTGATGTTGCAGTGTTGAAGGAAGGATGTCAATAACCTTACTTGCTTATTAGATAGGAGAGATGAGACATGAGAGTATGAGAGGTGGAGTTTTTGAGTTGAGATGATTTTCTTATGTGGCAGCTTCTGGGCCTTGGCTGTGGAGGATAACCTTATCCCATATCTGAAAATGGGTCACTTATGGAGCCACGTCAACGTGTGTCGATTCCTCTGAGCCTCTTCTCCTAATTCTTGTTAGCAGATAGGTTGGCCATAGTTTGGGTGATGCAGACTGTTGATCGGATGGGTCCTTTGGCTAATATAGGTTTTGAAAAGAGCTTTGATCCTATTTCATAGTTTTGACCAACAGTTATTTCCTTTAACTAATTTATCTTGAATCATTGTAGTTTTATCGCACTTTTTTTTTTGCAACTTCCATCTCCCATTGGTTTTCCTTGATGCAACTACTCATCTGTCTATCTCATCCTTTTTCCCATTTTCCTTTATTATGCAATAACTTTATTTCTCCATATTTTTCCTATTCCCTTCCTAACCTAATCAACTTCTCTCATTCCCTTTCTATAGATAAACCGGTGGTAATCACGGGTTATCGTGCTAATTTATATTTTAAAGATAATCTAACATGGGAAAGATGTGCCTTAGGTCCATCCTCTGTGACAAGATGTGTGACACCAATCCCGCTGCTTCCATGACGCAATGAGATTATTTGTTAGTGAAATTTGCCATTAAAAAAAAAACAGGGTATTTAATGTGAATATAAAAAAATATTATAAACTATTGTTATTTTTATAATAACATATTCTAGATTTTAATTTAACTTTTAGATAAAAGTTATAGTCTTTTAGTTTATAGCTAATTAGAAGATTTTATTTGTTCTTATCTCAACCTTCCTTTTTTTCTTATTTTTTATTCATGGCGCACCAAACTGGGCTTAGCACCTCTATCTCATATTTTTTTACCTCTCACCTTTTTAATAGCACTTGAGTAGAGCTCATTAAACCATGAGTTCCTATATATTTTATGAAAAAAGAAAAATGCCTTGATGATTGGACAATAATATTCCACTCAAAATCTTGGGTCAGCCACATGAAGTAGCAGGCTACAGCTGCACTGTGATGGTGTGACCTCTTTTGAACTATACTCTTTTTTCACATGACTTGGCTACATGGATCGATCTTTAGATATTAACCCAAACTCAACCCCAAATATTTTGATTGGATGGGTGGTTGGAGCAATCTTGGAGAAGTCAGTGGGTCGGGTCGGGTCGGTCCAACCCATTGGAGAGAATAAGCTCGGCCCGAACCAACTACATCTATATTTGAGGGATAACATTCCACTGGCTTGGAAACACCAAAGCCTTATCTCTCTCTCTCTCTCTCTCAACGTCACCTACAAACTACAGACGTTTCGGAAACGCTACGAAAAAACAGAGAAACGGGTGTAGACCGTTACCATGGCTCTGTCGTCAACAGCCACCATTTGCATTCCGCATCTGGACCCGATTAGATCTCCCGAAATCGGCAACTCGTGGCGCTTCTCCGCACGATTCCCGACGCGGCAGCATAGGTTTCGGATCCGAAACTCCGCCGAAACGTCTCCTTCCGAAACGACCTCCGCCACAGAAGAGAATCCCGAAACACAGACTCAAAGCCCCGTGGAGAGTTCCAAGGGAGTTTCGTCTCTCATTTCCGCTACCAACGTCGAGATGGCTCTCCGAGGCATTGGTAATGGAAATTCATCGATAGTAAAATTGCTGTTACTCTCAATGGGCAACTTCTTTGTCTATGTCTAATCCGGACTGTTGGTGGTGGGCCCATGAGATGAATGGTTGTGATTACAGTGAATGATGGTCCATATGATATGAGGAGTAGAGGGGCCCTGCAGTTTGTTTTTGGAATGTATTTAGATTTAGTGATGATTGAGGTTATTAATTGATTGATTTCTTGTTTAGAGTGCAGCGATTACATCGGCAGATCATTATGGGAGGCTGGGTATTGCCAGAGGAACTTCTTATGATCAGGTAAATACATCCAACTGCTATGGCAATGAATTTAATATATGCATGTGGAAAGTTGATTTAATCATTTAAACTTGAATATGTATTCACTCTAAATTTAGAATAACAGTGCATCATTTATATAAAAAAAATTATAATTAACTTATTAATGATCAAATAAAAGCTGTTGGTTGACAACCCCGCATGTCACTTAGCTGCCCAGAGATTGACTTTGTAGGCTTGGAAGGGTATATCATTGTAGATTTGGGTTGATAAAAGTTGTGTCCTATTTGATCATCATGACACTTGATTCAAGGACCCCAAATTTTTTAGTGGTCTTTTTATATTAAATATCCAAGCGTTAGTAGAGGCAGCAAAAATACTTTTAAACTCTCATTGGGCTGAAATTGGTCAACACACATTTCACGACATGCACATATGAGCACTGTAGTCGTTCGTCCCGGGATCTGAATGCATAATCGATTGGCTCTAATGCCATATTAAAATTCCTTAGCTAACCAATCCTTTTAAAACTTCGAGGTGTTAGTAGAGTCATCAAAAATAGCTTTTTAGAACTTTTAAATTAAGTTGTGTTTTTTCTGCTCAAGTTCAATCTTGAAGTAGATATAGGTTGGATAAGCAATCATAGATTGGATAGAAAAACGAAGACGTAGGTTCCCGGTTCCCACTATTCTTATTAATGTGTATGGTGCGTACTTTATCAAACTACAACAAATTTTTATTAAAGAAAATATTCTCTTGAGGGAGCCCTTATGGGCAAGACCCGAGTAGGGCCTACTATGCCAACGCCCTCATCACCTTTAATTTGGACCGTGGTGTAGCAGAAGCACGAAAAGAAAGAGACTAAGGAAGAAGATCACGGTCTTCAACTCGATATCAACACCTTGACTCCATAAGGGGGACCTTACGAATTCGTATTATTCCTTAAAAAGAAGGATTACATCACTTTTATAGAATCTCGAAACCCTAAATTACCCAATAGTAAAAAGTAAAAAATTACATCAAAGCCCCTTGACCATACCTAATAACTTTTGAGACCTTCGTCAAAGACTTAAACTCAAACGGACTAAAACCCCCCCTAAAACACGCAAAATTAAGACTTACCACAAATAGTAAGTTTTCACAAAAAATGTGTTTTGACATTCGAAATGGCCTAATTTAGCCTCCGATAAGTCCAACTGTGTAGAGCTCGTCACTAGCTTCGAAACAGATGGTTATGGGCCCTTCACGATATCCAAACCAAAAGTTATGGTTATTTGAAATCGACACTATGGATTTAACCTTCCAGCAACTTGACTTCTTGTGATTCCCTTATTCCAGAAATTCTTCTGCCACTTGTTCTACATCGAACTATATTAATTAACGATTACATTTAAGAACCATTTTTTATGGCAATTAATTATCTCGATCATCTCATGAGACCCTCTGGATTAGGGATTTGATTGACCCCCTATTCAAGTATAGTCCCACATTCTCATTTTCACCCTGCAGGTATCTGGCATCTTTCCTTTTTTTTTTTTTGGTCCCAATCTGGATTGATGGTATGACAATTTGACGATTGACACATTGAAAATTGATAAATTCGGATGAAAGTTCTTCTCATTTAACAGGTTACACTGGCGTACAGAAGAAGATGTGAGGAGCTGATGAACAAAGGACTAGATGAAGAAGAAGTCAGCAAAGAGCTCGAGCTCCTCAAGGTAAGTCGTTTTATGGACACCTTAGATTATGTTTTCCTTTGTTACCTTCTCCATATATGTGAATGAATGGATAGAAAAGTCTGATATAAACTTCACTTCATGGTAGTGTTTATTGTCTAATTTTGCATTTCTAACATGTTCTCAATCTCAGGAATCTTATGCAATTCTTTCATCAGAGGAGGAAAGAAGATTGTATGACTGGAGTTTGGCAAGGAGTGAGAAACCTGATAGATATGTTTGGCCTTTTGAGGTTGACATAACACAGACCCCAACACAGACTCCACCGCCTCCAGTATGCATACATACACACCTACGCTTTCCATCATTTTTATACATCTAATGTTGTTTTTATCTGACCCAAATGTGTGGATTCAATGGATCATCTAAATTGTTTTAAGGACCAAGAAATGCCTTTTATAATAAGGGCAAAACTACAATGCAGTGCCGTAGTGCCCAAACTAAATCCAGTAGCGCCCCCACCTTCAAGAAATCCAAACTCCTCAAGACTCTTGTATTGGCAGCCAATGAAATTTTATATCAATCACACTGATTACCAATGGGGAATTTGATTACATGTCATAGTTGTGAACTCTAGACAATTTTCCGAGCCAAATGGCAAAGTTTACAATAGAATTTATCACTTGTTAAAACATATGATCAATCCAATGGTGGTCCTTAGGATGATTAGAATGAAATTTCAGCTGGTCCACTATAAGAGGTTCTACTAGATAGGTTTGTATGGAGCTTGGATTTAAGAAAGGTGGGCCCTTCTCATGGATTTTGGGACATGCTGCAGTGGCTTTGCCCTCATGATAGAATTTATTATCGACGAGGCTGTGCTGAATCCACATTTCCAAGAAGAGCCCGTTTGGATGTGCCCTGGGATAAGCATGCACTCAAGTCTTTTTTGTCAGATCAACAAGGTGGCTTCTACTTAGGGGCTGTCTGGGGGTGTTTGGCAAATTTGTTTTCTTCCCTTTCCAAGAGGGCTTCTTGAAATTTGTTGTGCAAGTGAAGAAAGACATCTGGGTTTATTGCCTACCCACCATTTCATGTCCAGATATTTCCTTCTAGTTTCACAGATGTGGATTTGGGGTGCATCCAAACAGGCTCATAAGGAAAACATAAAATCTTTGTTGCATCTTCATCTGAACTTGAATGTATCTTCTCTAAGAACATGCATGTGTGACAGGAACCAGAAGATGTGGGACCAACAAGGCTGGTGGGGTATTTTTTATTGGCCTGGCTGATATTGTCTTTTGCACTGTCTGTTACTTTGAATCGGTAGTTGGTTTTGGGTTATCTAAGTTATGGTAAAACAAGATCAGAAGAAAACTTGTATATTGTGCTTAGTATAGTACTTGTGCTTATAAAGTAGTTCATCTCCTTCAATTAGTTATGCTTTTGAAGTAGTTCATCTTGTTCATGGGTGTTGTATGATTCTTTTTGCCTTACAGCAGGCTACTTTATATTTGATCAGGTCCCAAACTTGGTTATGAGTATGGTCTGTCTTACAACAGGCTAATTTATATTTGATCAGGTCCTAGACTTGGTTATAAGCATGGTCCCAGTCCAGGATGCATATTCTTGGTAAAAGCCAAGACCATGGCCCACCCAAGAAAAGACTTGTGAAACACCCAGCCTGGACCTTCACAGGTTGACTTTGGGCCCATTGGTTATTTTTAGGCATTGAGGTTCAACGCCACTCTTCGGGCCTTTTTCTTTCTCAAGCAAGATGTACGATGGACCTCCTCTCCCGATCCAGGATGACTGGTGCCACCCTAATTTCTTTAACTTGAACCCATTTAATAATTGAGCCGGGCTTGGATAAAGTGAAAGAAAGCCCAAAGCCCGGCCCTTATAAAGAGTGCTTGTAAGTTTAATTTAATCAGGCCAAGGATTTGTTAGAAAGCCCACAAAGTTGATCAAAAGCCCTGTTCAGCCCGGCCTGGTTGACTGTATGGTCAGGCTAGGGATTGACTTTTATGGCCTATTTCAGTCTTGGTTTGGGCTTGGGCTCGTGTTTCTAAAGTCGGGCAGAGCCTGGATATGCCGTAGCCCGGCTTGGCCCGGCCCATGAGCACCCCCTACCTGATGTTACCTTTGTTGTTAACCGAGTTTGCCATACATGCATGCCCCAAATACATCTCATCTAGCTGCAGTGAAATGCATTTTGGGATTTCTAAGGGCTCCACTTTAGGCTTGGTCCACTTCGTCTCATAGACTACTGCGATGCTGATTGGACTGGTCATCCAGCTGATCGAAGATCTACAAATGGGAATTGTGTTTATTTTGGCCCAAACCCAATTTCGCGGTGTGCCAAGAAGCAGTACACTGTGGTTCCTTACTTCAACTGAAGCTGAATATCATTATTTTGCCCACACTGCAGCTCAGCTCTCCTGTATTCCTATTCTACTTCGAGATCTCCGAATAGTTATGTGCCATATTCCACTTATCTGGTGCGATAATATCATTGCAGCATCACTTACCTCAAACCCAAGGTTTGTACATTCAAAGGGCCAAATTGCAAATGTCTTCACTAGGGGTCTGTCATCTCATCGATTTAAACTTCTTCAAGACAAGCTATCCGTTTGCGAGCGGCCCGTCTGCTTGAAGGGGTGTAATAGCTAAAGGCCATGGCCCACCCAAGGAAGACTTGTGAAATACCCATCCAACGAAAACGTGTGAAGATCCAGCTGGGTTAGTCAATCACTCAATTCAGTTGCCTGTCACAGATATTCATGCCATCCCAAGCAGTGTATAAATCGTGTACAGAAGACCGTGTACAGAGATCATCTTGACGTGTAATACATGTATACAATATCCTCATAAAGAGAGAAACAAAACCTTTTCACAAATCGTTTCACCTTGCACGGTCCCGTGGTTATATAAATCTCATGACATTATGGATATCAGTTAGATCCATCTAGCATAGATGGAACAAGGCTGAAGATAGATTAGAACTAAAGAAACAAAATTCATATAGCCTTTTCAATAGAATTGGGATAAAGCTTTGATGATGATGATAATGAGTTAGGTACATCCAAGGTAGAAACTCTCTCCATGGGCCCACTTGGGCGTCCAATTTAATGCTCATTTGACCTCACTTTCCTTTGGACTGAATTGAATCTCTTCGGGTCCGCTTTTGTTCGGACCGGCCCATAGCTATAAAATAACATACATTGAATAACAGTAGCCTCATAATGTGACAGATATCCATAGTCTAAAACATCCTTAACATAGACCTTGTAAGGTTTTGAGTGTTGGCATAATTCATAGGATTGGACAAAACTTGGATTTGATCTATGTGTTTTTCATTTTTCTACAATTGACTGCAAAATCTCATGGGAGTACAACCTTCAAACCAAAGACCAGAGCTCTAGAGTTAAAACGTTCAGAATCAGAGTTAGAACGTTTGAAGAAGAGTTCGAACGTTGCTGTCCAGAGTTTGAACATTCAGAAGCAAAGTTCGAACGTTGCTGTATAGATCATTTCCAAGCCAGTTTTTCCGAAAGGCCCAGAGTTCGAATGTTGCTGTCCAAAGTTCAAACGTTCAGAAGTAGAATTCGAATGTTGCTGTCCAGAGCAGAGTTCAAACGTTGAGAGTCCCAGAGTTTGATTGTTCAGCACAAGAGTACAAACGTTGTTGTTATTCAAAGTTCGAACGTTTAGTACAAGAGTTCGAATGTTGTTTGCCAGAAGTTCCCAGGCCAAGAACCAGAGAAGAGCAAAGTTCGAACGTTTAGCACAAGAGTTCGAACGTTGCCTGCCAGAAGTTCCAAAGCCATTTTCCAGAAAGCACAAGAGTTCGATCTCTCAGCTCAAGAGTTCGAACGTTGCCTGCCAGCAGTTCTCGGACATTTTTCAGAATGCACGAGAGTTCGAACTCTTCACTAAGGAGGTTCGAACGTTCGTAACAGAATTCTATTTTGGGCAAATCCTAGTGGTTCTACTATATAAGGGTTGTTATATTTTTCCCTAAACACCTCTCTTAGACATTCAAGGACGACTGCTAACATTGAACGATGGCTTTTCATTCTCTAGAGAGATTCATCCATTTTGAGCTGAGATTTTCATCTCTAGAGTCCATTTCTTCTATCTTTGATTCGTTTCATCTCGGAGTTGCTTCGAAGGTGTAGATAGAGAGTCAAGCACGGAAAAAGATGAAACAACGAGGCACCGGCATGAGGTTCTGCAGTCCTTAGGTTGTTGTTCAACTAGGGAAGGATTGTAAGTTCTCTTATAATCTTTGAATTATTAGTGTTTGATCTATTTCCTAGATTGAGTTCCAGGGCCTGTGGTTTTTTTCCCTTGTTTGAGGGTTTTTCCACGTATAATGTTGTCTCTCTTGTGGTGATTGATTGTTGTTTTTGTTAGCGTTGTTTGAATTTCTTATTAGAGAACTGATTTGGGACCTTAAACCTTAGAATTTGGGGTTTTAAAACCTTCAGACCTGATCAACTAGATGCCACGAAATCTAATATCAGCAGATAAGCAGCGTGATGTCCACATCATGACTCATGAGCATAATTCAAATGCATGTGGGTGTTGCAGCAAAGATAATAAAATCAAGCTCAAGTTGCATAAAAGAAGATCAGTACCCCGGCCTACCTTTACAAAACTGCACAAATCAATTAGATAACGGGGCAAATTGATCATCAGCATAAAACATTTCCTAGTATTAATAATGTGGATAAAGGTCACTGGTCTGCAGGAGCATCGATTCAGTTCATACTTCATAGTTCAGTACGAAGGGCCTCAATCATGATTCTATAGTCAAAAGTTCAAGTTTAAGTACGTTAGAACTTCCTAATGCTCTTGAAAAAACTTTCGAGCGATGCAACTTTTCTGTGATACAGTGTGCAGCTTTTACTTGAAAAAAAAGAATCGTAAGGAAAAATTTGAACTGATTTTTTTCAATTAAAAGCTGTGAAAGCAAGTACTTTCTAAATTGCTTTTTCCAAACTGCCACAACTATTAGACTCCAGCATTACACAAAAAGACCAGTAAGGGGCAAATGCAAACCATATTGCCACACACATCAAGCTATATACATAAGTCTCTATAAAATGTTTAAGATGATAATCCATATGTGACCTATTCATGGAGGGGACTACACCCGGATGACCCTCTTTCGAATTCGAATGGCCCCACTAGGGCACCATGAATCACAAGTTAGACTTGTGGTCCCTTGGACTACTAAAGTCTAAAGTGTGCCCTATCATTATAGAGTGGATGAACAATATGAAGCATGTAAGCAGAAGGATATGCTTGTAGTTCCATCTCCATAAAGAGAACATAAAGTAGGCCCATTGTCTTATTGTTGGGCGTCTTTCTTGATGGGCATATCTGTTTGTCTGGTTATGGACCTTTGCCCTAAGGCTAAAACCTAGACAACACTAAAAAGGTACCTTTCTTGTAGGAATTTTCTTTTATCAATGCCACTGAGAGATTGTCACTGGCTTGAAGAAAGCTGTAGTCAAAATGCTCATCATATGCCATCTTAGATTCTAGTTTTGTGGTTTGGAACGAGAAACATGCTTGACTTGCTTTATCGTACATGTCTTAGGCATCTTCAAATAAACCAGCTTACTAGATTAATAAGCATTGAATTGCATGTCCCCTCTGGGGGAGGTGAAATCACATGAGAAAGACCTTTCTCGGCCTTTTGGCTAGCTAAGATCAAGAAATCACATGAGAAAGGGAAAGAGAAGTGATGAAGATGCTGATTATAAAGCTCTTGAGACAGACCAACTGGTAATTTTTGTGACAAGGTGGGGGACGCCTCATTTATCATACAAAACAATGCTCATGGTGTGGGAAAACGTTTTAAAATCTTCATGTAAAACAAAAGTAACAAATGAAATGGTTTCCTTGTCCAATCAAAGATTGTGTTTGGAGTGATCCGAACTGCAAGCGGTTTGAATATTTATTGGGCAGGATGGA
Source organism: Camphora micrantha (assembly GCA_003546025.1). NCBI lineage: Eukaryota > Viridiplantae > Streptophyta > Magnoliopsida > Laurales > Lauraceae > Camphora > Camphora micrantha. The sequence goes on along the minus strand of QPKB01000003.1, from coordinate 19,833,966 downwards.
AGATTACCCTTTGGTCGATATGTTGGCTTGATGTGGAAGTCAGAATCTACATTAGGTGGGACAATTCCTCTCTGCCTTTCTACCCCAATCAATATCAAGCCAATTGCCAATTGTTATTACATCCAAATGATACAGTCCAAGCTTTTATGTCACATAATATTGGGAGATTCCTCCATAATCGTGACACCCTTCGGGTCAAATTGTTTTCTCAAAAATACCTTCTGAGAAACTATTTCTGGAACTATCAATTGGAACTGAGGGACTTCCGATTTTGGAAGTCTATGATTAAGAATAGGGACATCAAGAATTCAAGAAAATTGGTTATTGGAGATGGGTCTAAGGTTGAAATCATGAATGATAGCTGGATTCCCAAGATGGACCATCTTAATCTTCACATTGGAAGAAATGGGTCCCAAGTGGCTGATGTCCTAAATGGGGAAAAACTTGGTTGCTGACATCATAGCTAATAACAATGAAGGAAGTTGTGGCATGAAAATTTGGTTAGATCTATTTGGAAGAATGAAGTGGCTAACCGGATTGTCCAAATTCCTTTGGGTGGCCATGATACTAGATGTTGGGGGTCTGATCCTACGTGGGAATGCTCCATTAAGCCCCTTTACACATCCATTACAAATGTCCAAATTGGCCCACACCTATCTTGGAAAGTTGTTTGGAAATTGAAAGTCCCCTCTATACTTCAGTTCTTCATGTGGAGGATCGATCTTGGAAAATTGCCTGTTCGACATAGGTTGCTTAAATACTTAATCCATTGACTCAACTTATCCCATGTGTAGATCCAACAATGAAACAATTGATCATCTCTTAGCCATATGCCCTTTTACAGTGGAAATTTGGAAAAGACTTCCAGCAAGTAGCCCCCGTCCTCATCAAGCTAGCTCCATTAGTAATTGGTTCTGGAAAAAAAACCAACAACAGAAGCAGAAGAGTTGGTGCAACTCTTTGCTGGTACATTTGGAAAATGAGAACAACTATATTTTTCAGCATTGTCCAGTTAACCCGAGCCAAGTTCCCGAGAGGACTAAAATCGCAATCTGTGAATGGAATGTCTCTCATATTACTCCCTTGTCAGCGTTGTATGCAGGATTTTCAGCAGGAAAAATGGAGCCCACCTCCAGAAGGCTTTGTCAAATTGAATTTACATACTACTGTGAACCAAATCATTGAGGTAGCTGGAGTTGGTGGAATTGTTAGAGACAGTAAAGGAGAAATGAAGATAGTCAACTCATGTTCAATGGGCGTCACACACCCTTTGGAAGCAGAGTTGAAAGCCTTGCATCAAGGGGTGTTTCTATGCATCATAAATGGCTATAGGAAAACTATCATTGAGGGCACTTGTCTCATCCTTGTTGAAAGCCTTAAGAATGCTAAAAAAAACTGTCAGGGAAGTTTTTACAACTTTGGTCAGCCCTAATGAATGGGTTAAAGACTATGGAACGTTGGGACAATAGCTTTTGCAGGAAATTTCAAAACATAATTGCAGATCAGCTAGCTGAGATGGGCTACCCAAGATTCACCACCTTTGCATCTACCCTTCCTCCAAATGTCCATCAGTTGTACCTACAGGAGAAAGTTTCTATAACTTCAGAGAGCACAGTTGACAGGGCTGAAGTTGAGATCAATAGCTTTGACCTGAACAAACTGCCGAGACTTGAAGAACCTGACCCTCAATGAATTTCAGTCAAGAGATAGAGGTTCAGGTTCCACGTTTTTTATGTGATCTGTTTTGGAGCCTCTTTTGTTCATTGTTGCTGAGGGCTGCCAATTTGTAGTCTATATGCGGTGGGTTGCCTCTATGACTTTCTCAGAGCAGTGGACTCTGATTACTCAGGGCTCCCATTACCTCTACCTTGCTGTGAGATGCTATTTTGTGTCCCATGAAGCAACAATCTTGCCTTCCTTGGCTGATGATCCGGGTCATCTCAGCATGGTATCAGCAGTGGGATCCTACTGCTCCTTTTATATGTTCGTTTACTTCATTGTTTGCTGTTGTTTCTACTCGGTCTCTACTTCCTTCTTTTTGTAATTCACTCCTTTTAAGCAGAAAAAAAAAAAAAAAAAAAAAAAAAAAAGACGAAAAGGGGGAAACCACCATTAACAATCATTGTTTGTTTCTGAATCCAACAAGCAAATACCCATATGAATGAAAAATATAATCTCAGGAACAGTACAGCATAATCATCAGTACAAGTAGCCTAGAACCAAACGCACACATGAAAAATCAAGCGTTATTCCTAGTTTAGGCCCTTTCATGTAATTAAACTGAAACAAAACTAGTCTGATATCAGTGCTGAAAACTGAAATACATTTCTGTAATTGGTAGAATTTCAATTCTGCAACTAATGACCTCCTCACCATGGTTCATCTCCATCATGATAAGCAAGAACAATCAAAGGAGCATTGCATCTATCCGGGTCTAATTCTCTTCTGCCCGGGCTTGCCATTAAATTTCAAGGTCCCAGCAGAATCCCCATCAGAGGAAGATTCCATAGACTTTGTAAAGGAGCTGGAGAGGTCCGCGTAGAGACCAACGACTCTTCTGATGTTGTTGTTGAGCTCCTTGATCAGAAAAACCATTCCTGGTGAGGTTGTAGGGGATTTTTGACTCATGATTCTGGTTGATCTCAGTGATGAGCAATCTGTTCTGGTCTAAGATGCTTTGAACCTCAACAAAGCTTTTCTGGAATGTCTGCAAGACCTTGCCCTCTGCTTGGGTATCTGTCGCCAAGGCCTGAAAATGGTTCCCCCTCCATTTTGAAGTGAGATCCTGTACAATTTAAACCAGTCCTGCAAAGACATCAGAAGTGAAAAAGAAGAATAAGATCACATCTTTGGGAAATGAACTCTTCTATTTAATGAGAGAACCAGAAATGCAAGGCTAAAAAACCCAGCTCTGCAATCAAAAGGAGAAAACCCAACAAAATACTAGCTTGAAAAACAAATCAATTTTTTTTTTTGTGGGCAACAGTTCAATTTTTAGATGAAAATTCAATCAGATCAAAACAGTCCTCAGAAGGTACCAAGGAGGCTCAAAAGAAGATAAAAAATTGTTGACACATTTTTTTTGTAATTCAATATAATTGAAACTGCTTGCAGACATATTCTTATAAAGAACACACTGGGTGTTTTTTTTTTTTTTTTTTTTTTTTTTTTTTTTTGTAATTCCCACTACATATTTGGATGAAACTCAATTTAAAAAGGAAAAATCAAAACCTGAGATTTTTAAAGGGACACCCACCGTCTGAAATCTGAAAAAAGAAGAAAATCAGAAAGCCCCAGAGCCATATAAAGATTCAAGGAGCTGAAATTCTGTGCAAGTGTTTCAGGCATTTGGGCGTGAGAGACAAGTTCTGAACAGAAACCATGCTTCCATTTCTTTAATAGTAATATCAGGTGACAAAGAAGGCCTTGTTTTGTTATATTCTCTTTGACAAACATACATATGAATGACCCACAATAAGAAGCTTCCTTCTTCATCTTATGTTATGACCGATGAAAACGTCTGCTCCTATCGAACTAAAACCAGTCAATACCACAGAAATGAAAAGAAGATTACCAAAAAACAGTCAGAAGAGGTCCTTAAAGATCCATTAATGTGATAAAGAAAAAGACACTTACATTCTGCAATGGGAAACTAAAAGCAGAAAAAAAGACACAAACAGTAGCCCAAAATGTTTGACCGTACACACCACCTTGCAGAAAAATATCCTGAAGTAGAAACAGAGAAACTGAAAAGGAAGAAAAGCAGAGATTTTTCTTTTCTTCGGAAAGGAATGTAAGAAAGAGAAGCCATGACATTGGCAGATGGGGAAACAGATACATAGAAAGCAAAATCCATAATTAAGCTGATAGAAGGAAAAGAAAGCTGAAGAGAATTCAGAAAAGAAAAGCTGCTTTTCCACTTTTCAGGCATAAAATCTCTCATATTTCTAGACTACAAAACAGACACCCATCTGGTAAAACACATTACTCGATTGTATCAAACCGGAAAAAGGAGCTCTGAAGCCGAGATGTTTGTCGAATCCAATGCCATTTCATGTGGGTTGTGATCAAAATGCATAAAAAGTGACTGTTTTAGATGTTTTTCTTTCATTACATGCATACCTTGGAAATCTGTAATTTGTTCAGAAAATTTGAGAGAGAGAGAGAGAGAGAGAGAGAGAGAGATGACTGTCACTCTCCAAGTGCTGTGAAGAAATGTTGTTAACGTTGTTGTGGTGAAGTGGGAAGATGAGGCCATAGCTGTCATGATCTGTGGTACTGATCATTCATACTGCCGGGTGTATCGATGGAATTTGCGTGCATTTCCTTTCTATCTTTGATGTGTGCGTTCTACTTTGTCTCATGCCAGTGGGAACGAGTTCCAAACGAAACCCCTATGGTGGAGCCCACTTCTGTTTAAGGGGGGCCAATGAATAGAAAGGGCCCCACAATCAGGGGCAGAACCCCGAAATTTGCAATGGGGAGCCACTATGTAAAAATATAAAATCTTGGGGCGCCAATATAAAAAGAAAATAGAAAACATACCCATCATGCAAAAGGAGGTTCTGAAAATCTCTGTTGATTTGTATCTAGGATTTTCGTTTGAGGAGTCTAATGATGGTTAAAATTTCATCACATCTTTGTGAGGTCCGTCCACATCGTCCAATTGTGAATTTCTGTGTCCATCATCAATTCATCACGATTATATATATATATATATATATATGTATATGTTATTAGGTGATGATGTGTTAAGTATTTGCATAAGTAAGTCGCTTTATATGATTAAGAGAGGAACAATAAAGAACAACTAAAATATGAAAAATAGGTCTACATTCTTTTTAATTGATTACAGAACTGTGGCGGTTAGGATCTTCCATTTCTGAGATTTTTTTTTTATATACATAGTCCAATACATGAGCCCCATCAGATCAATGATCTAGGTTACCCAAAAAGAGTCTAGATCCTTTTCTGAGGATCGAACCATTCTTTCAAAACCTATTTTCATTAATTTTGAAAGTTGAAACCCATTTCCATTTAACATTGAGTCTTAACATCTAAATTTCACACCCAAAGTTCCAAGCATCATTAGCACAAACCGAGAGGATAGGGGGGGGGGAGTGGGGAGGGGGAGGGGGAGGGGAGGAAGTACCTATCAATGCTGGACTTGGGGGCTTTTTTTAAAATGGTGGAGAGAGAGGGTTGAGGATTAGGTTCTTTTGAGTTAGGGAAAGTGGGATCTAATGGGTTTTTAAGTGGGGGCTGGGCCAAACAGGCCTTATAGCCCATATACTTTTTTTTTTTTTTTCCGGGTTGGGTGGGGGATGAAGTCCTTAGACCGTTATATGTGGATCCGCCCCTACCCCTACCCCTACCTACCCGTGCCCATAACCCTACAAAATCACATTCTTTACCTTCATCCAAAATTTCAATTTATAACTCTATCAGTAAGCCAAGTATTCTCCTATTGGACATCCCCATAGGAGAAAGTTCTCCATGTCGATCTGTGTAATAAGTCAAGCTACATGGAGATAGGGTGTTTTCCCCTAAAATATTCATCTCCAATGGGGCCCACTTGTGGGTAAGCCCTTAGTTTAGATCCTAGTAGCCAGGGTTACAAATGGGTATATGATAATTTGAGCATCTAATGTCTCCAGTTTTGAATTAAGATGTTCTGGAACCTATTTTTGGTTCCGGGAGAAATTCGGACTTGGATAAATTCGGACTTGGATCCATGCATGTAGGATCCGGAACACTCAGTGGACCCCACTACTGAATTTATACTGCTATATTTGGAGTGTTATTGAGAATTCTCAGCCATCGGCAAGAGCCTTCTGCTGCAATTGAAGCTTTTATCCATTTAGGTGTCCCCAAATTTTACCTCAATGAGAGTTTGTCTCATTGTAAGGTTGATCACTTTAATAAAAAATGCGATTACCACAATCCTTTTAAAAATACAGGATTGTTTAACTCAATCTTGTGCATATTCACTATCACTTTTACTTTTTATCAATTGCTCAGTCTAATAGTGTGACCAATTCCTATTGTTTTACTCAATCAACATCTTACTATGCTGAAAGACACTGAAAAATAGTTCTATATAAGCACACATGCCAGGGAAAACAAATTCAGCCCACCCCAACCTAGCCCAGCGACATCCTAGTTCTTTTCTTTTTGGGAAAAAAAGAGAATTCATTAAATCCGAAAGTAAGACAACAACCACAAGCACTAACCACCCAAGAACCAGCCAAAACCAATGCTCCAATCAACAACCTACCCTTCAAAATAACAAAGCCCGTTCCCGATCTATATTCTGATTACATGAATGGGAAAGCTTAGCTAGAGAATGAGCTGCATAGTTACTAACTCAAGGGATATAAGACAACTCCACATGCACAAAATTCAAGGGAGATTCTTAATGTCAGAAATAATTGGATTGATAGCCCAACAAAATTGATGTTAATAGCTTGAACCAACTCTATAGCATCCAAGCACACCTGAATCCTTGCATAACTTTTCTCAATGGCCAATTTCAATGCTATGAGAATCGCCCTCACTTTGGCTTCCTTTGATGAGGCGACTTTCGGACCATTCCACGCACCTCTGTCCAAAACAGACCCTTTAAGCATGACAATATATCTGAATGAAGATTTCTCATCAATTGTCCTAAAGGCAGCATATGAGAATATAATAGCATCCATCCCAAATTTGATCACTCCGATTGTTTTCATTTCCCCTACCTTCTTCATATCCCTTATCTAATCTCCCTTATCTAACAAGAGTTGTTAAGGCTATTAATCAATGTTCTAGCTAACCGAAGCATTTATTTTTATAGGGCTAATTTATTTTCCTTTGAAAAGAAATTCATTTCTTGCTTTCCATAAAGACCGCTACATAGCCACATCCCACATTTTGGAGTGATCAAGTCTCAAAGGAGCGATTGGATGGTTTTGCTCACAAAACTCCTTTTACTAATCCATTAATTCCAAAAGATGAAGATTGTTAGTTTGAAGACCAAAGTGGGTCCCGAACCAACATGTTCCGGCGTATTCACATTTCATTAGAGCATGATCAATCATTTACTGCTCAACCTCACATAAAGGACTTAAGGGGCTTACAAAATTAATTTTGGTATGTGAGTCTTTCTAGCTGTAACAACACTCCTCAAACACTTCCAACCAAATAAAAGTATTCTCTGAGGGAGGGGGATTCTCCAAAAGTCCTTCTATTTGATAGATTGCTCATGATTAGTTTCTCTCATTGTCACTATTTCTCTGTAAGCGAACTTTGTTGTTAGCTGACCGTTCTTAGAAAAAGGCCAAACCTTCTTGTCATCATTAGTACCAACTAGAATATATATTATACAAATACCCTCTAAATTATATCAATGAAAGTTTCTTTGATTTTATTGGCATCCTATAGCCTATTACCCCTTGCATAAGTCCTTCCCAGTAATATTCGAGTTGGTAATGTTAGAAAAAGATTTCCTTAGGCCATCTCCACAAGGAATCCAATTATGATTCCGTACTCAAGATTTTTTCGCCATTACCAATTATCCAACCCACTCTTTCATAGATACAACCCACCCCCTCCACGAATCCAATCCAAAATCATGAGTTGCATTTTCTAAATTTCACTTTCTACAGATTGGATCTAGGGCAATACTTAACTTTAAGAATTTCAGAACATAGGAGATCATCATCATTGAGGCAACGCCAACAAGATTTCACAAGGAGTGCTAAGTTGTTACTATTTGCGTCTTTTATTCCGAGCCTAGTTCGATATGTTGTAGAAATTCATAACCACACCACTATATGTATTTTAGTAAAGTTACAAAGACAAAAGTTTTTCTTAGGATATTTCTAGAAGCACACCCTTTCTGGATTCGCTTTAAAAAAAAAAAAAAAAAACCTCCTTTATACAAGAAATTTACAGATAGACCACTCTCTTTTACTGTAATAATAAAACCTCCTTCACTGGGAAATGTACTAATGAGCCCATCTTTTCTTCTGTAATTATAAAACACTCCTTTTGTTATTTCACTGGGCAATTTGCTAATGAGCCCATAATTTACACATACACAACTCCCCTTAACACATGTTGCTAAAAAGTTTTTTTTTTTATATAAAAAAGAGTTTAGTGAATTATTTATTTTGTTTGCATTGTAATATTGTTTGTCTTAGAATTATTTTGAACAGGTCGCGATTTTTACATTTATTATCCACTTCAATTGCCTTTGAAGTTCAATCATTAGGCTTCTAATGTTTAAGGTAGCACCTTCTTTTCTTCTAATTGATAAAAACCACTTTTATGATGATGGACAGGGTCCTACCTATATGCTGTTGATGGGATTGGATGCAGTTGAATCATTTTTACTCGTGTGAGCGGTAAACTCGACTAATAGCCGGGTGCAAAAGGCAATGACGGACAGCAGGATTTTCATTTGGGTGGTGCAAGCAATAGTCAAGTTAAGAAGGTAAATAAGAAAAAAATTTTTTTAAAGGTATTATTATAGAGTTTCTATAACCAATACTTAGGTCCGCCAAAAAGTATTCTCGCAAACCAGACGCATTTGGATTGGAATCATTGGATGCATGTTGTAACAGTGTTAATGAAGGATAGATTAGGTGGTGGTCCAAATATAACTACAGTCTGATGATGATGATCAACTATTTAAGGGCCCTAAAATCCAAACTTTAATAGTTAAACATCCAGTTGCCTCCACATCAAGCCTTTGTACATTTGGTTGATTATCATTTGTTTTTTCAATTTCTACTTTTTTTAACTTGGATGACTCTATCCATAGTGTTTTGCAAATTACATGTGGGAATGCAGTTCCAAGTGGGCCATACATTTTGAACTGTTTCTTCTTTTTTCTTCTCCTTTTGGTAGAATTTGTTTTCATTCAATCCAAATTACATCCACTTGGAGAATAATCCGAAATGAAATTGGAGGCCCTCTTAGCAAAAGTCATGAGACACCAAATGAAGCTTCCTTCGGATGTGAGAGAACTTTAATTTATGACCTCAAAAGAACTAGAGAGAGAAACAATATCCGAATCAACATGGGTACAATCAAATTTGAAAAAGTCTACATGCCCCGGGTTTTTGTGCCCGGGGTCTGGCACGACTCCCATGGGAGCCGTTGGATCCCATGGCTCCCAGTGGGATCAGACCCCGGGCACAAATCCGGGGTCTGTAGCCATCGATTGCTTGCATCACCTGGAAGGCGTCCAACGACATATGGGTTTTGGGACAACCATATTCCCTTAATTTATCAAGAGCAACTAAATGAGCCGTCTCTTCTAGCTTCTTTTGGTAGGAGACAGTTGCCCCTCCAATTGAACCTGCGCCCACAAAAGCACCGTTGAACTAGATGGCAAAGCCAAACCAAGATTTCACGAAACCCCCTAAGTTGTAGGAAAGTTCATAGTTTTTTACATATGACCCTCCAAAATTTCCAAACAAGCCCCTATATTTTTGAAATCACATGTATATTTTTATGGGAAAATAATCAGGTGAGAACACTGTTCAAACCGTGAGAACTATAGGTGGGGCCCACCTATCACCCGATCCGAACCTTGCAATGGATAGGGACCCAATTGATAGTCACACGCCCTAAGGTTATTGGATCATTGAAGCGACTACACACCCATATGAATGAATAGGGTCTGTCGGCCATGGATGAAAGAGTTAGGAGCATGGCATTGAGGGCAAACTTGATATTCGAAGTAGTCTCATATAGATCTTTCAATCTCCACTGGTCTCATCCCAAAATGGGACCCAGTGGGCCCCACAGAAAAGTTCTCACGGGATTAAATCCCTATTTTTATAGATGGCCCTCCCAAAGAATCTTATCCTACATGGTGGCTCCCCAAAGCAAGAATTCTTCGGTCTGCCTCTGAAAACCGATGAACTGGTCATTGAAGCGCATATCAGCATCTTGAATTTTTTGTGCACCGCTGATATAGACCAATCATCTCCATGCAGCCATGATTCTGTCAAACGCGGGGTCCACGAAAACGTGATCAATAAACCAATTAATAAACTACCATTTGCACAAGATCCGGTGCATCTTTCTGGATGGAGCATAGGGCATGTGATCAGGCCTGTCAGTGCGAGGGGCCGGGCTGGGCTTCGATTGTCCAATCCCATTTCGAATATTAGGTGGGTCTGCAGGGGGTTGTCCAAAATCCCTGCCCTAAATCCCTGCCCTAAATTGAACGGCCTACGTCAGCACGGGCCAAGGCTTCTCTGAATATAAGCTAAAGAATTCAACCTGTAAATTTTTGATAATTGGAGAATTCAACTCGTAAATTTCTAATATACAAAACTTAACTTAAATCTGAGCCTCCTTGTGAATTTCTACCAGAAAGAAACTAGAGATGCACACGGGTTCGGATCGGTTTAGAGGGAAAACCATCAACCAAGCCAAACCCATAAGTTATATATTTTTCCAAACCGAACCGAACCGCCCATGTGCTCAAACCGAATCGAACCAAACCGGAAGGCACTGGTTCGATTCAGTTCGATACGGTTTTTTTGTTTTATTTTTTTAATTTCTTTTTCACAAAACAAAAATGGCAATTCAATTGGTAAGAGACATTGGACTTCAAGTAATGGAGTGAGTGTTCGAGTGTTTTTAAAGTAATTTTTCATATTCTTTTATATTTATAAAAAAATATATATATTTATATAATTGGTTCGGCTCAGTTCGATTTGAGCGGTTTAACTGCACATTCAAACAAAAAATCGAACCGAATAGAATGGTTGAAGGAAATCCGAACCATGACCGAACCGACCTACTAAAAAACCGATCCGAACAGCGGTCCGGATTGGTTTAGCGGCTTTTTTATGCACCCCTAAAAGAAACCCCCTTGTGAAAAACAAACAAGAAATAACTAATTGGTTTGGCGGTTTTAGTGGTTTAGCCTAATTTATGTCTAACAGTACATAATAATAAATTAACTAATTGCACTACTGCCAGCTACGGCAGTCCAAGTGTGTTTTTTTTTTTTTTTCAAAAATAAACATCATTAAAGGAGAAACAACTACAACAAGGGGAACATTACAAACAAGAAAAGGAAGCTGAAAACCATCAATAAACCTTTAAATAAAAAAAAAAAAAAATGAAAACAAATAGAACTTACAAAAGATTATGAGGGGCGAAGTTACAAAACAGCCCCTCCTAATTAGCCTTTTTTTGCTATTAGTGGCGGGCAACTTCGGTAAATCAATGAAAAATTAATGAATTTTCCTTGCGGGCAGGCCGGGCTTATTCTGCCCATTCCAAGTCCCATTTTAATCGGGCTTTAAAATCATTGTCCAAGCCCAACTCCTTGGGCTCAATTTTTTTTAAGAGCCCTGTATTTTCAGGCTTAGGCCGGGCCGGGTCAAGTGCCCATTTCAACAGGCTTAATTGACAACAGGCCTACATGTGATGCACTAGCATCACCGGATACAAAAGAATATTCTCCTACTACGAGGAGACTGCATATTTATTATGTGCAATCTAGCTTGTGGGGCCCACATACATGGATGTCCATCAATGGGAGGAGGGTAGATAGAAAGGTCTTCTTATAGAAAAATAAGAGCAAAAAAATCAGCTTCATTTGATTGTCCTAGGCCTTAATTTAACAACCTTAAAATTTAATAACATCTTACTTGTTGAGATTCAATTCAATTCTATGGTGATTGGTGGGTGAAGGTTCAATTAATGTAAAATTAAACCCCATAACTTATCAATGGGGTTGTACTGATCAAAATTAGGGCCCCTAGAGTTGGACTGGACATGCAGTTCGCTTATAGGATAACATTTTCCCGGAATACAGGGTCTATAGATCATCTATTTAGAAAAGTCTAATCTATTGGATATTACTAGCTCTCTAATGTATACGATGCTTAGTAAATGGTTGAATGATGTTGGTACCTTGAGCATCACATTAATGCCCAAGAATTGATCCTGCGTCTTCAAGTTTAATTGGAGTTAAAAAAAACATACAAGCCCTACTAAATAGCCGTGAAAAACTTTAAATCTAAGAAGATTGTTTGTCTGCCATCAAAAATATCACATAAATTTTTTATTTTTTTTTGTAACTCGGCTAATGGGGCTGGAACCAAACGAGAGCCCGTACACATAGGACGTACTCAGGGTTTATAATGCAACCATAGGGAGAAAAGTCCGCACACGATGAAAGATTTAATGATAGACAACCATACAAGAACTGCCGCTGCTTAGCACTTGGTTAAGGTGTGAGGTTCACGGTGACTGTTTGTACAAAAATTAAAGCACTGTTCGTACAAAAAGCAACAACTTACATATATACGAAGCACTTCCCTGTCGGTGACTGACCATGTTGGTCCATTCCCAGTGTAAAACAGGTCTACTATGATAACAACGGTGGGTCACATATGATAAATGATATGGTTTGACGTGGTGAAGGCTTAGGATTTGGGGTGGATGGCTGAACAAAAATTCTATTTCTATCAATCGGATGCCTGGGCTAGCGGGAGCCACCATATGCTACATGGCTTCACTGCAGAACCATAGTGCATCTGAATCAGGATCATTCTATTGGATGGATCCTCTTTCGATCCAAATCCCTATAACTGGATTATGATTGGGTATCCACCGGTCTAAAATTCAAATTCAGATCCGAACAACTTCATTTTGGGCCACTATTTAATTGATATGTACAAACCATTTGATTATGACACAAAAATCCTCATGAGTTTTGACTGGTTTGGATTTATTTTTTAATAATAGAGGGTCTCTCAGTCCTTTGGGCCATAATAATTCCTACCGACATTCTTAAAACATATTCTGTTTCTTGAATGGGTCATTGGATACAATTATTCTTGAGAATTTTGCGTCATATCTGATGTCAAGAACGCATGAAGCATCATTAATTACATGGTATTTATTATTTAGCTATCAGAAGACTAGCATCATATGATCCAGATTGAGAAACCCATAGTGGACTCGCATTCCTGCCACCTTGAAAATTTTCATGCATTTTTGTGCAGACTTGATATCATGAGGAAAAAATCTCATAAATGAGAAAGAAAGAGGAGAGAGATGACATTGCAGACAAATGGAGTCTATGGAAATTGGCTGGACAGGTTCTGATTTTGAGAAAGGATCGAAGAAGTTGGAGTGCAGAGAGATAGAGTAGGGTTTCAACATTAAGAATAAGCCACAGATAGCAAAGGAGAAGAGCCCCATGTTAATGTTATACATATTTGACAATATCACCTTTACATCCAATGCTCCAAGCGTAATCACGTTGTCAAGGTAACGATATGTTAGAAATTTTGACCGTTATAGATATAGCTATTTGCAGTCTAAGAACAGTGACCCACCACTGATGAAAAAGATCCCCCACCAATCTCACCCGTCCTCTTCTACTGAGGGCCCCAAGTGGCCCACCTCCCTCATCAGAGTGAAATCTACTTAGCATCTGAAGTCTCGTATCTATCATATCAAATATAAGTTGAAAATTGAAACTAGAATTATTGGATATTGTCTTGCATTCCGGTTTAGCCGCGTCACTTCAACTAAGTTAGCCAGAATAGAGGATTAGGGTTAAGGGTATTTTGGTAGTAGTAATGAATTATTTCTAGGCTAAGAAAGACTTGGGAATTATATATATCATGTATTTTATAACCCTACCTCTTAACGATGGATAGGGAAGAAAGATAAATGATGTTTTTTATTTGTATGGACGTTAGCCATCTTATCGAACCACATAAAATCTTTGTATTCTTGTGTGTAATATTGCTTGATGGTTTGTGTGCATGTGTTCATCTTGGTTGTAGCCGTGGGTGGCCGTGGATTGCAGGTGTGTCTCCGCTGTGCCACTTTCCCCAACAAGGAGGGTTTGTCATGTACCCCACTGTGAGAAACAGATGAGGTCAATTTAGACAGATAGAAAATCGACCATTGATTAATTTTTGTCGTATCTTATGAAATGTCCTCTTCTATCCTATAGATGTGGGGCACCCTATTCCAAGTTGCTAGTTCCATAATTTGCATGCAACTGACCCACACTAGCACATGCACCTCATTGATTGAAAATCTGCCATCTTCCATAAAACACGAGCTAGAAATAGAAGTAAGAGCGCAGAAGGGGGAGAGTGGGGGAGAGAGATGGGTAGGGGAGCGAGTTGCTCCAAGGAAGGAGTGAATAGAGGAGCTTGGTCTGTCGATGAAGACAGAATTCTCTACGATTACATTACCACACATGGAGAAGGCAAATGGGGAGTTCTTCCTAGGAGAGCAGGTAAACAAAATTAAAAGCTTTTGCTTCCCAACGTTTCTATTGTTTCTCATGCTTCTCATCGTTTTTCTTTTCTAGTTTTTGTATTCCATTGCCTCGATTGGTTAGCTAAGGAAATTTAATATTGGTGGATATGGATATGGAGATTCAGGACAAGTGATTAGAGATCTATATGTGTTTTGGCAATTGGATAGCTCCATAAATCTCGTTGTATATGTCTAACCTATTGGAATGGAGATTATCCAACCCTAGAACTCTCTTATGTTATATAGACAAAGTCCTAAAGAGTTATACTTACTCAAAACTTCTTAAAAACCAACATCCACTGATCCTATTAAGAGTCTTATTTGTGAGGATGGATCAAGTGTTACTATAAGTGGGATTGTATTTTCTACTGACCTACACCCTGCTTGATTTGACGTGGGACTCGTGGCATACAGGTCACACGATTTCCTACAAATATGTTATCCTAGTCAATAGTAATGAGCTTGGCCTGCAAAGGGGCTGCCTCTATTTTCTTCTCTACTTCTTTTGCTATATGGAAATGTAAGAATGACCACCTCTACAGGAACTCCATAGTTTCTCGGACGAATGTTACAAACTACTTGTCAAAACTTTTCTTAGCTTCTTTCAAGATAGGAAAATCTTTTTTTATAAGACATCTTCAAGCTTTTTGTATTTTTTTTATCTACTCTCTCCTAATTTTTGTCAGGGAGCTTTGACTTTCTTCTCATTTTCTTTTTCTGTGTTTGCTTGGTGGTAGCTTGGCTCCTCTTTTTTGAGCTGTATAGCCTTTTGCTCTCTCCCTTTCAATTTCTTCCCTTTTATAATACAATTTGCCTTTAGCTAAAAAAAAAAAACAATAGTCACGAGTTCAGATCCAAAGAGGAAAGACTTGATACTGAAATGTGCATGTCGCCAAATGTACACTGGCTTGGGTCATACCAGGGTAGCTTACTCTCTCTCACAAAAACATGCGAGAGGGCTATGGCTTGAATGAAGCATATGTGACACTGTTGACCAGCATTACAGTCTATACATTGTCACAAAAACAGATTTAAATTATTGTCTGGCAAATTATGTTTTAAATTTGGGGTTTTAGAGAGACACTATCTGTAAATTCAGTAAAATCTTGAAAATCTTGAAAATTCTATAAAGAATTAAAAGACTAAAATCTCGAAAATAATAGACACTATCTGTAAATTCAGTAAAATCTTGAAAATACTATAAAGAATTAAAATACTAAAATCTTGAAAATAATAGAAGTTATTGTTACCTATAATCTTTTATTTAAAGTTTATGAGTTTCTTTTGATTTTATCACTTTTGATTACTAAATTTCATTAATCTTTATAATTTGAAAATAAAGTATTGCTATTGGAGAACTAACATTTTATGATAATATAGTAATAGTATTGTGATGTTTTCAAAAAATTTATGGTATTCATGACATTGGCAGTACATGCTACCCATGTAAGGAGTATCAAACTGGTGTTTACAATCATTTATGCTAAGTCGTACTTGGGAGTTGGGAGGTAAGAGTTTGGATGCTCTCCGAGGCTGCTACTTAGAGATTCTCTTATTTTGGTTATAAATATACCACTGGGACCACAATCGAAATTCTTCAAAATATCATTGCGTGAAACTTTAAGCGAATTGCAATTATGTTCATCAAATTGAGCACATGAAAAACACATGATTGGGCTCTTTTCTTTTTTCTAATCACATATTTTCCATGCAACTACTTTGAAGGTGGGCATTACTCCAATTTGGACATAAAAACTTACGATGGTATTTCAAGGTGATACTATGAGTTTTAGAAACCTCGAGTATCCGGACTCAGGTTAAAGGGATTGGCTCTGGTGCAAACTGTTCTTGTGAACTCACCATGTGAACTTTTTTGTGGAGCCCACTATGGGTTCTATTTGAGAATGGGACGATGGGGGATGGAAAGACCCATGCGGGACGACCCCAAGTATCAAGTTTGACCCAATCCTAGGCAACTCACCCTTTCATCCGTGGCTCATAAAGTCCAGTCTATTAGCATGGGTGTGTTAGCTAAGCCAATCTTGAACGGTCAAGCATGGCCCACTTATCTTATCATGCTTCCAATCATGATAGATAATGATGAAGTTATAATCTCATAGATGTCTATCTCAATTCAACTTCATCGTGATAAACTCTCCTTGTATTCATCCCTAATATGTAGGGATTCATTCTCATTTGGAAGTGTTTTATAAATACTGAACTCAATACAAATGTTGAGATACGTTTGATTCACAATATTCTTCATGGTATCAAGCGGATTCTCCGTTTTCTTAAGGGAACAATCACAAATGGGTTACATTTTTGTCGATGTACATTTGCAGTGACTGCTTACTCTAACGTCGGCTGGGCCAGCGACCCCGATGATCGTCGGTCCACCTCTGGCTATGCAATCTTTATTGGCCCAAATCTTATATCTTGGAATGCAAAGAAGCAACCCAGTCTCAAAATCAAGCCAAAATCAAGCTCAGAATCTGAATATCGGTCCTTTGCTCTTACTACTGTTGAATTGTTTTGGGTCTACATGGTCAAAATTCCTCCTTTGACTTACTATGATAATATTAGTGCGATAGCCCTGGCTTCTAATCCAATCTATCATGCTCGTACCAAGTATATTGAGGTTGATTATCATTTCATTAGAGAAAAAGTTGTCCATGGGGATATTCAAGTCTGTTTCATCAGTTCTGTTGATAAAATAGCAGATATATTTACCAAAGGTCTAAGCTCAGTGCGATTTCAATTATTAAAAGACAAGCTTCACGTCAAAAATTGTCCGTTGAGCTTGTGGGGGATGTTAGCCAAGCCAATCTTGAATGGTCAAGCATGGCCTACTTATCTTATCATGCTTCCAATCACGATAGATAATGATGAAGTTCAGATCTCATACATGTCTATCTCTATTTAACCTTATTCATGAAAAACTCTCCTTGTGTTCATTCCTAATATGTAGGGATTCATTCTCATCTATAAGTGTATTATAAATACTGAACTCAATCTCAATACAAATGTTGAAATACGTTTGATTCACAATATTCTTATAGGGTGTACATCCAATCCAATAGTTCAGTCCATTCGCATAAGTGTCAAATCTTAGGGCATGTGACTATCAAAGGGGGTCCCCATTTATTGCATGATTTGGATTGGGTGATAGGTGGGATCCACCCATAATTCGCCTAGAATTTCCATGTCTGGTGAAATGCCAAACGAATCTATCTGCACAGCCCCATCTACTTAAAGGCATAGAAAAAATCATACTAGCTTGCACTGGGTAAAAAAAGATTCTCACCAAGTCACTGTCCGGAGTGAGGATCAATTAAATCCGCCACTTTCTCTGGATGGGGAGCAATGACTTTAAATGTAAAGGGCTGAGGGATTTGGATTGGGTGATAGGTGGGACCCACCCATAATTCGCATGGTCTAAACCGTGCAAACAGTTCTCGCCAGAATATTTCCACATGTTAAAAATACTTCACATGGACCATAGAAATTCATTAGATGGTGATAAAACTCAGCCATTTCTCATTAGTAACCTCTGCTTTGGGACCTTGTTCTGATATTCACCCTTCATTTTGTTTGTTATCATTGTTGCAGTTGTAAACATTAACAAATAGTTATAATGATAATTATACATTAATTTGTTGTACTAGTTTAATTAATGATAATAATACATTAATTTATTTTATTAGTTTCAAGCTCCATCATAACCCCATTGATTCACAGGTTTGAGACGCTGTGGCAAGAGTTGTCGGCTCCGATGGTTGAATTATCTCCGGCCGGGCATAAAGAGAGGTAACTTCACTGAAGATGAAGAAGACCTCATCATCAGACTCCATAAACTCCTTGGAAACAGGTGAATCTCTCTCAATTGTTCTTTATCAACTGCCAACTAGGTATAGAACTTCTTTTTTACAAGAGTTCAATGAATGCCAATCAACATAATCACACCTTTATAAGTGTGTTTAATTTCTATGGTATTGAGGGGTTCATGAATTCAGTTGATTCTAGATCTTTATAAATTGAAAATGCTGACAAGGAAGAGTGCAAATTAGAACCCTAACTTCCATGCACCATAGTCATAGAAGATGTAGCTCTTTTATAATTAATTAGTAGAACTACAAGCCTAAGTTGATGATTATGGTAAATGACTAGATGTGAATTAAAAGTAAAATTAGAATGCTCAGTTTACAAACATAATATTCTTAGTAAAAACCACCAACTTGGAACGCTGCATTGTCGCAGGTGGTCTCTCATTGCAGGAAGGTTGCCCGGTCGGACAGATAATGATATTAAGAACTACTGGAATACAAAGCTCAGGAAAAAAGTCAAGGAGCACGATGGTGAACCTCAGGAAACAGAGAGCCCTTCAACCATACAATCATCGGTCAATGCATCACTGGGGGCTTCAAGCTCCCACCCAATGATTCGAACCAAG
Organism: Camphora micrantha; assembly: GCA_003546025.1. Taxonomy (NCBI): domain Eukaryota; kingdom Viridiplantae; phylum Streptophyta; class Magnoliopsida; order Laurales; family Lauraceae; genus Camphora; species Camphora micrantha. The sequence goes on along the minus strand of QPKB01000003.1, from coordinate 19,815,212 downwards.
GCAAAAAAATTCACCAAAGCTTCCATCCTTCCTCAAAAACTAGCTCAGATCACAAAAGAAAATGACCCGAGTGGGGCCGAAGAAGGCGCGCCGCTGCCATCGCTTCAAGACCAAGACCCTTGGAATTATTTCATGGATTTGGATGGGGGAGAAATTATCCAACCCAATAGTCAAGACTCTGATTATATGAATTTTTTTGATGGAAGGATGCTAGAAAATGGAGTTGTAAGGAGTGGAGCATGGCCTTCTTCCAGCCATTCCCCTCCTTTCAAAGAAGACACTTTTGAAAGTTTGGGTTTCTCCCAACTACTTGCGTTGGATGTTCTTGACTCCCAGTGATTAAAAATGCCAAGATAATTTAGGTGTAATTTGTGGGGATAGTGGCAATAACAATATATGGCTGCATTTCAAATTTTCAATCAAGAAACCAGTGAAAACTCGTGGATGGAAGATTATTTTCAAATCAAGGGAGGGGCAGAGCTCAAGTATAGGCTCCCTCCCCAGAATCTGAAAATGAAGGGCTGGAAAGTGTAAATACACTGTTTCTTTCTTCAGTCATCTATTACTAGCATGGATAATAATTGCCACAACAATGTCTTAATTAAGCCTATGTGAAAGCAGTTTCTAACCTTGAATTTTATTTGTGATCAGTAGCATCTGAGGCAATTAGATGAGTGTACGTGGTAAGCAGCAAAGTCCTTTGCAGGAGGAAAAGATGGGAAGCTCATATTTTATGTGTGCGTAGATGGTGTGATACTTTTAATACTAAAAGAGGCCAAATCTGATACTTTAATGACAATCTCCATCAATCACTGGTTTAGATGGTTGTAGTTGCTGTGATTTTTGTCATTGGAGTGGGGTCCTTGGTATTAGTTCATTGGATGTGTGGGGACTATATGGTCCTACTACTGGTTATATGATATTTTATTTGTTTGCATTAAAATATATAGGAACTCATTACATTGAAATTTTTTTTTTTTTTTTTTTTTTGGTTTAAAAGCAGTTAAAAATGAAGGTCGAAGGTGAATTTCCGAAAAAAGAGCAGCAAATAACTTTTCTTTTTATGAAAATAGAATTAAAGAAAGATTAAAAATGAAATCCTAGCCTTTGATCAAGGGACGGACGGAGCTACTATGTAAAATAAGAAGAATCTAGTAGGGGCCATATATATATATATATATATATAATCTTATTTGAATTTACTTAAAATGTGAGGAGCTTATTAAGATTTTGGGAAAATTTATATATTGAATTCCTAGGTATTTTATTGCAAGCAAAAATTCTCTTACAAGATTTTGTTATTTAAAGGGTAGGATCCATCCTAAATTTCTTCACAGCCTAGTATACAATGACTACATCGTTGGGTATAGGCATGAAAATCTGGGTTGTCCGTGCCATGTTCGGGCCCAGCCGTCCCATGCCCATGAACTAGCCATGTCGTGCCAATGAAATTTCACGGGCCATGCCATGCTGTGCCTAGGTAGATGGGGCTCATCCTAGCACCGCCCAAGGCACCGATTTATCAGTGCCGTGCTGGGCCGTGCTGCCCATGGGCCGACCCACATGCCTTTTCTAGTTTTTTTTATATAAATTGAAAGAGACGTTGTGGACTTTTAGGGGTTCTTAACTTAAAATAAAGGCAAAACTATTAAAATAAATGCACAAACATTGAGTTAATTTACAAATGAATAATAAATCTTAAATTATTTAAAAATTTAAATTTTATTTATATATAAAAATAAAAAGTACTGATATGGGCCGTACTGTGCTGTGCCTCGGCCCAAGTTCTCTGGCGCAACATGACACGGATATTTTTCCGTGCTGAGGCCTAGGTACCCTTGGCCCAGTACCTCCCATGGAAATAACTTGGCTGTGCCTCGCCCGGCACGTTGACTTGGTCAGTGGCCCAGGCACGATTTTTTCTACACTGGGACATGCCACCCAGACTTTAATGCCGACTTGGGTAGCTGGCTTTGTCACACTAATATATGTACAATGACCCCGTTTTAAGGCAATGAACACGATGTTGAAATGTGGCCCCATTTACTGGGAATGTGGTAGAGATGTCAATCGTATCGTGACCAGAGGCCCCATTCACTGGGAATGTGGTAGAGATATCAATCGTATCGTGCCACAGTCAGTGCTGGCACGGATGGCTAGGGAGTTCAGGCTGCCAACACGACTTGGTTCGTGCCATGCCTCGGATGTGCTGGGCTGTGCCCCGCCTTTCGTGCATTGGCTCGTGTCATTCTTTTCTTTTGGGCTTAAAAAATAAAGGTGTACACTAGAAAAATTAAAAGATGCATACAAATAGACACACATATTTAAGTCGTTCGGTCAAACTCGGCATACTCCACTTAGAGGATTACTATTTGGATATTTTCTATATGAAAGTTTTTCAATAAGATTGCCTTTGAAACCTTTATAAATTTTTTGGAAAATAAAAAAATAAAATACTATATATCTTTTATATATTCTAAAAATTTTAAATATCCCATTTCGTGCCGTACTGTGCCGCTTGGCGGGCCATGCCCAGTTCACGGGCCATGCCATGCCGTTGACTGGCACGGCCCATTTGACAACTCCTGAACGAGGATTCATCTGGGATGCCAATTTCAATAATTGGAAAGTGTTCCTGCATGTGACATGGGCAGCCAGAAAGCGACAAGTCCATGACGTTGTAAACGTATGCCACACATTGTGTTGCTGTTCTAGGGTTGACGTGTCATTTCATCATAAAATCTCAAGGATTTTATGGAATTTTTTTTTTTAATTTGGTCATTCCTCACTAAGATTGTACAGTACAAACAAAGTCCCTTATAACCTATTCAATTTTTTTAATGCTAATGCTAGTGTCGCGCGTCTCTAATAGGAGCAATGCGTATCTTATGGGAACAACACTAGAGTAGCTCTAGGCGACTTTCTTAAAACATAGAACTCCATTAGTTTCTTCTTCCTCTTATTTTTTCCTCTTCTCCCACCTATTTCTCTATCTCCCATACTTTATTTTCTCCCAATCATCTTGGAAAAACACTATCACGTGTTTTATAGAAAGATTATTAATGACCTACATACAATTTTTTCTTTCTTCTTTTCATATTCTTAAGATTTATCTTGAAAAGTGAATGAGACGGAAAAGAAAAAAAATGACAGACATAACATGGAAGAATGGTTCCAATAACAATGTTATGTTCGTACATTATCATGTAGAGCTTACCATCAACCCATGCACGCATCTATGATAAAACGAGAGGTATTTGCATCTTTTCCACCGATATGAATAGTGCTAAATCGGTGTTTGTAGCTTTTCTGCCGATCCACCATAGAAATAGTGAAAATCTTGTATTCGCAGCTCTTCAACCTATATGAATATTGGAAAACTTGTATTCGCAGCTTTTCCACCTATATGAATAGTGGAAAACCTGTAGGGTTGAGTGAGAAATGGAGTGGGGCTATCAAGAAATAGAAAGGAGACAAGGAAAGAAGAAGATGCGAGGAGCGGCGCGAAAGTCGCCCAAATTTTTTTGGGCGTCACTAGCATCGTTTAGAAAAAAGTATAAAAAAATAAAATAAAAGGTGGAGGAAAGACCGAGTTTGTGCTGCACAATCTGTGGGGACCCCTCGCGAGGAATTTCCAAATTTTGAAATTTTTTTCGTGAAATCCTCTAAAATATTCCAAATACCTGATAGGATGAAGTTTCAATAGTATAAGCACAGTGCTCATGGGGACACCTGCACACCAACTGGTGGGTCTACCTGAGGCCACAAAGACCATGGGATAGAGAGGGATGGAAAGATCATAATGGTTAGGGCCCAAATTTTAAGATTGGGTTTAATCTCATACATCTTATCCCTTAATATCAACCCCAATTCTGACTCATTTATAAAATTGCATACGAATGCTTAAAAGATTGGGTTGGGCTGAACCTGTAAGTATATATATATATGAGCAAGGCTCTCCTAAGCTCAAGCTTAGGAGAAGATTTCGTAAGTTCATACTTGTGGGGCCCACCTTTAGTCCATCCAAATGAACCAAACACATGACCCCCCTAAATTACACATGTCCACCAACTTTAGGTCAAATCCAAATTTACTGGACTGTTAGATCGACTATGTATCGATCCGAATAAACTATGTATCGATCCGAATAGACTATTGACCATTAAACTTTTAGGCCCATATGAAGATGATAGAAATTACGGTTGTGGCTGATTTTTTGTAGAGAAGAGGATCCCAGGGAATCCTTAAAATCCCCCTCATCCCCATCCTCATGTGGGTCCCTAAGTGGGCCCCACCACACACTTGAACCTATCTTATCCTAAACTTGAGCTGAGGAGAGCTGGCCCCATATATATATATATATATATTTTTGTTTTTTGCTTGGAGAAATAGAACAAAAACTCATTTAATTCAGAAGCTGCTGATGACAAATCATGTTATTTGGATTGAAATTTACTTGTGGTATCACATTCTTGCAGATGGTCCATTGCAGGAAGGCTGCCTGGACGAACAGATAATGAAATTAAGAACCACCGGAATACTTATTTAAGCAGGAGAGTTAAAAAAACACCCATATATATCTCAAGAGAATAAGCCTACAAAGGAACCTTGTACTGAGGTTCCAAAAGGGACTTTGGAGTCGCACCAAGTGATCAGACCCAGGGCCGGAAGATGCACTAAAGTTTTTTTCCAATCACAACAAGGAGGTGATTTGAAAATTTTCTCCCGTGCTCCCCCCTTAGTCTTTCATGACCAATATTCTTCAAATGATACTATGGATTTTGATATGGAAAAATTTCTCTCATCCAATGTTTTAGACCTCAATTTTCTGGAAGATTTTTATGAAGAAATCCAAGGGAAAGGAAGTACTGTAATTAATGGTGATAATCAAGACAATAATATATTGGATTTTTCCAATCATCCCTTTTCTTTCGCCAAAAAACACTTGAAAATCATTGGATGACTGATCTTCAAAGCCTTTGAAAGTATGGAGCTCAATGTATCAACTCTTCCTCCAATTATGATGAGAAAGGGGTAGGAAAGGTTCACAAAGGCAAATCTTAGGAACCATGCATAGTCATAGGAGCACAAGTGCACAAGGAGATCTATTTCTCTATAAAACGGTCTTGTTTTGAACTTTCATGTCATGTACTTTGTGAGAAGAATATCTAGTTGTTAGAGATAGTAGGATAGTTCTTGATAGGAGTTGGTTTAAATATTTTAATTTGAATAATTGTCTTCTCACTTGTATAAATTGAAAAAAACTTCGTTAATAAAGTTACGATGATTTATTCCCTGTCTGCTAAACGTTAAAATCGTATCAAAGCATGGCCCAGTTGCGATCTTGCAATCAGGCCAGTCATGGTCCTTTCTCTTGCACAATTCCTTCATGGAAAGGATGGTGTGATTGTCAACCTTAAAAAATGTATAAACCTTTGACCTCTCTTCATATTTTACACAATCATCTTCTTTTTCTGAAGATCACCGTCTGTCTTGTGGAGTCCATCACTGTTACAACTCACTAGATCATATTGATCATGATTTTTCATAATCGTTTATTGCGTAGCTTGAAGAAGATCATAAAATTGTTTGGCCTGAATACATGTGTTGATAAATATAGGTCGCTCATGCGACTAAAATACATTATACAAAGCCAATTCCATGCGAAACAGGTCGCTCATGCGACTGAAATTCTAATTTCTCTTTAAAGCTGTATGGCGGAAGGAAAAAAAAAACTCAATTCTGACCTTAGGAGAAGCCTCGTCAATTTCTTGGAACCCATTTGTGAATGGGTTTCTTGAATGCATCTTTATAAAAACACATGTGCCTTTTCAATAAAATCTGCCCCTTTTTGTAGCCCATTTGTGAATTTGTCCTTTAAAAATTACATGTCTTTAAAAAAAAAAAAAAAAAAAAAAAAAAAAAAGTGTCTATTGGGCCTATTTGTGTGGATGTGACCCAACTGAAAAGGATGCCTTCCAACTCTATAAATTAAGGTTATTTTTAAAGATTTTATATAGTATTCAAAATGACCAAAATACATAGGAATCCTTTCTTTTTAAGATGAAATGCGTATGCTGATGTGGATTAAGAGAAGAAATGTTTGATTTTTCATAATTTTTTAGTTGATTTGAATATTTTAATTATTTTATTATAAATGGATATATATATATATATATATATATATATATGAAAATGATAAGAGAAGAATTTTGCTTAGAGGTTGCCATGTCCAAATTTACCCCCATCATCTTGCATTCCTTTCCAGTCTCTAGGGCCTTTCGTGGTTAAAATGCTCTTCGTATGATTACATAATTCGGATCATATTTCATTCCTATATGTTACAAACCCGTTTTCCATCTTTATTCTTAATCCTATAAACTCTCCTCCGAGCCTGTGTTTGGAAAGGGAGGAGGGGAGGGGAGCTCTTGTTTGTTAAAGTTTGAGGGGAAGGAAAATTCTCTCTTGCCTCCCTCTTCCCCTCTAGTTTTGAAGGGAAAATACCCCCCCCCCCCCCCCCCCCGGTCTCCGTCCCAAATACCCGTCCTCCCCCCGCCCCCCGTCCCAAATACCCTTCCTTTTAACTTTTCTTTCATTTTTGTCTCTTCTTTTTTCTCCCCCTCATTTTACCCCATTTCCAACCATAGTGTAAGTTTCCTAGATTTTTATCTCCACCTTATCTTCCTCGAGTTAGCCCAAATTTTATTCTCCGGTCTCAAGTAACAATGAGGTTCGAAAGGCGTGCGTTTCATCATACTCCATTGATAAGACTTCTCATACCGCTTAACCTCGTACATCGAACAAGCGTATCCACACAAAAGACTCCTACTCTCTCCCTCTCACACAAGAGTAAAGGCCAGTGCCTCTGTTTACTAGGTGCATTGATTTGGTGCATTTCAAAAGTAGAGAGTTTGTCTTTAAAAGCCTAAAGTTGATAGAGGAAAACTTTCTATGCCAAACACCTCTGATTTTTCAACAAAAATGCTACTTGGATGGAATTTGGGACCGATCCTTGGACCGGTCCCAAAGTTCCTGTCCAAATATCAGACAGGAATTTTGGGACCTGTCCAATGATCGGTCCCAAAATTCCGTCCAAGTATCACGGCTCATTTTTCAATCCTCCTTTTCACTTTAGACATTTAGAGGTACGGACGCTTGAAATAGACCTCCCAAAAGATCTAACACCATCCAGCTATGCAGGTCAGACACAATAAAAGCACGTGAGGAACACAGCATGCAGCTTTCCAGGTCTTTGTTATTATTGTTGTGGGCACAGTATAGGACAATAAATGTTGACATGAAATCTACTGCATTCCAGGCTTTTGTTACTATTGTTGGGGGCACAGTGGGCCATTATAAGGTAGACAGATACATTATAACATGGTAACATGGTTCAAGCTCCATTGCCATTGCTAATTTCAGTGGGTTCAGTAAATTTTATATTTTACTGAATTTTGCTTTTTATCCCTTGCTCCTTGGGGAATAATATATATTCCAGATTTTGGCCGGATCTTATCAGTGTGAATTTATTCCTTCCTATTTTCCTTGTGTGTGTGTGTGTGGTTTTTTTTTTTCAATTGCTATGCCAAATGAATAACCATATGTAAAAAAAACTTTAACACATATTTCTTAGTCCATCACTTAGACATACGCGCCTATAAATTTATATGCAATTTTCTGGCCTAATGGGTCCAGACCAAGTAGGCTTATGGTTATGGGTATTTTGGTAATTGTACCGGGACTTTTTTATTGACTATGATTGGATTTCTTAGGAGATAAGAAAGAGAGCATTATATATATATATATATATATATATATATATATAAAAGATGTAATGTATAACACATGAGATATACTGCATATCATACAAAAAGTAAACCATGCAAAGGAGAGTCAAGTTTCTTTTCCGTGAATGTAAGCGAGTTTGCCGAACCAAATAATTTTCTTGTGTGTGATTTTTTATTTCTTGTGTGATTGATTATTTGCTCGATCACATTAATTCATGTTTCCACATACACCCGCACAACACAATTATGATCTTTAATAGAATATGAATAACATAACTTTTAACGTAAAGATATTTTACTGCTATGTTAAAAGAGTTTCATTTTCACAACCACAGTACTTTCCTTGTCATCATGTTGACTCTAGGCATTGAGTTGTGGCCCAGCAGACCTAACCCCACAAGATTCTTCCCATCAAAGATTTAATATCGTTGGACTGAAAGAAATGAAAATAAAGGGTAGATATGAACGAACCTGTAAGTACAGAAATTATAACTCACAAGGTTAAGGGGAGCCCTTCGGGACTTATCCAATCGACTGTGAAAGCTGACAGCTTTAGGGACCTGAAAGGGAAGAAAGAACAGTCAGAAGACCCTGGTCGTAGGCAAGACAGGGCTCTCCGATGGCTCAGTTAGTATCGGGGTTGAATTGAGGTTGACGAAGATAGAGGGTTGGTGCATGTATGGATCAGTGCTTACGTACCTCCGCTGGAATAGCATTTCTTCTATATATAAGAGAGTTTCTAGATATTTGGTGGTGGGCCTGATGATCTAACTGCTAAGGTCTCATCATCCCACCGAGTAATTAATGAGGATCCATCATGGCCCACATTGCATTAAATGATGGTCCGATCAGCCCACGTTGTATTAAATGTGAGTGACATTGGGCCTGATCCTGTCTTGACTTTGGCGGTGAAGGTCCCATCGGATCCTTTTTTAGGCTTCGCCTTGACATGGCCGTAGCCGTTAGATGCCGCTCTGTCAGATATTTGGCGAAGATTTAGACGGCTGGGATGATGTATTTGTCCCAATAATGCGTACTTATATCCTGCCACGTATCTGAAGTGGGGGGGCGGCTGTCAGTGCCTGTCTCATTTGGCGATTCGGCATACAGCTGTAGCCGAGGTACGTGACCGAGACCCAGCCACATAGCCGAGATCACAACGGTCTTAGGCCAGGGTTGACCGAAGTAATGATACTCATCCCGACTGGCGCATCAGCATTCGAGCCGGTTTGCACATGGCCGAGATTACCGCTACAGTTAGCATAATCCTAGTGTCTTGATAATCGCCCCACACAGAACCATAGCTTTATAATTTTCCATTTAACTTCTTTCATCGGACTAAAAAGATACAATCTTGCAATGTGTAAAATTCATTTTGAGACATCTCTCAAAAATATTACTCAAAAGACACGAGCAAATTTTTACGTGAATTTAAACGGATTTGTTCTAAAATGACCATTTTGACCGTTGAGTTGAATGGCCTAGTACTTACAACTGGAAGGCAACATATGACCTAGGTTTTCTTACATCGTTCGTCCTTTAATTGATAGTTGCTAAAATGTTCTCTATCATCTTATACATTGTTTGACCTCCTATCTTATGGTAATTATTTGTGTCGTTGACACTTATTATCTTGATTTGTTATGATGATGATGATGATGATAATGAAGATGAAGATGATGATGATGATGATGATGATGATGATGATGATGATGATGAACCTATGGTACACCTAGAGGTTGTCATTGTATATGATGATGGAGGACGTGGATTACCCGTGTTTGAGGCTTGGTTAGCTATTCAATGGATTACTTTGAATTAAGGAACTATCTTTGGCATATATTGAATCTGGGAAGTTTAGGGGTTTGTTTTGGATGGATTTGGATTTGGATATCTTGGATATTATGGCGTAGTTTCTTTCTTCTGATTGGAGTCTTTCTCATGCAAGCAGAAGCCTAGCCAAACATTGTCCTTTGTGATTTTTTGAGTCAAATACTACTAAGCTAGTTGGTCTAGCCACAGTTTTTGATCCCTTGTGGTAAGGATTGCTTGTTATTTTGTCATCTATAAATTGTATTTTAAAGTAGATATGTACACCACTTGATACTACTCAGTACTTTAGGTACCAACTTTTGTAGGGCATTCCCCATGTAAATTTACATTGGTTGGGCTTGTCATCACGTACATTTCTACCGCTACTCTAATGAGCACAAGAGGCTAGCGACATAATATCCTATGGTGCTAGGTTATATGGATGTGCCTTTTTGTTAAACTGTACACTTTGATGAAGGCTATCCTTTATATTGATTCAAGATGATATATCTATTCTTAAAAAATTGCCTAGTTCTTCTACATTTGTTAATCTGTTAATCATGTTTATTGTCCAATATTTCATTTGATGCATACATAATGTGCTACTTGTATATTGTGTCTTGCCAAGTTTATCCGAACTTGATGTTCGGTTTGCCTTAGCGTGGCAGGTAGTGGATCCCCTTCCTGTTTTCTGGAGGGTGAGGCATTCTTTGAGGAGCAGCATAAGTGGGGCGTTGGGGACCTAGTCTAGGCTCATTGTCTCACAGTGTGGTTTCTAGACTTTGTTTCAGCTCTTTAAGACTTTAATATGCCTTCATGGCTGGTTGTGTAATAAAATACTTTATTTCCATTTGAATCCTAGCTAGATTTGTAGTAGTCGGTGACTTTCCTAGCTTTGTTTCATTGTGGATTAATAGCCATGCTTGAGATATATGTTACAACTTGCACAAATTGCTTTTATGGCTTCTGCCTAATTTGTTGTATTAAATGTTGAAATATTTAAATATCTTTACAAATGCAGGCCCATATCTAGCTTAAGCATGCCCAAATTGAGTCATTCGAGCTAGCCGGAAATGGGCTTTTTCTATGAATTATATGAGCTTTCTAGTAATTTTTTGGACAAACTATCACTAGATTAATAAATTATAAGTATTCCTTATTCGGGCCAAGCCAGCCTTTAGGCTTTCTACTACTTAATCTAAGCGAGCCCAATTACTGAATGAACCCAACTTATATATCCAAGTCCTGCCAATATTTAGCAGGCTAGGCCTATATCACTCCTGGGCGGGTGGATTCTGTCAGGGCCCACCTCACACCCCACATATCGATCATGGGACTTGGGGGGAATGGAGAGATCCATGTGGGACCACTTCTATCAAACATGAGTCAATCCAATGCCCCTAATCCTTGACCCATGACCCCACAAGTTTAAAGGCTTTATATAAAAATAAGATTTACTGGTCCCAATGGATTGGTGCAAAACCATGGAATCCAATGAGATGGGGTGATTTGGATGGTCCATTTGGATGAGTGCATAGGTCGGCTCCACATTCTACTTCGAACGGCAAGACCGTACAAGGAGGATGCACAGGTATATATTTGCCTATATAGATACACTAGAGTGATGAGGCATAAGCATCATTTGAATGGCAGAGAGAGAGGACTGTGCCTGAAAGAGTGCTTTCAACAAGCTCGGGGCCTTAGTTGATATGGGTCTTGATCAAACTCGGGCTTCTAGTAGGTGGGCAGAGGGCTTCCCAGCTTCGTTATTTGGTGGCATCCAGCGACCATATCTGACCCAGATCCAAATTCGGTTCTTAGAAGGCCCAGCCTAATCATTCCGTTGATGGTCAGAATCCGAAGAAATGGCCACTTACCTTAATGGTGAGAGGTATTTATTCTTATATAGCTGTTCAGAGATGAGTTTAGACAGGCACCTTCTCTCACCTAAGGGCTTTATTATCTCGTTCAAAGTCTCCTCCCTCAACCGAGGCCGTCCCACTCACATGAGATCTGCTCCCTTCACTAGAGGGCTTGGGGACCACAATCCCCCACAAGCTGTGATACCAAAAGGATTTTTAAAAATAGGTGGCCATAAATATACCAATGCCGCATAGTGGGACCCACCATGTCAGTTTCCAGTGGCACTTTCCTTCGTGTATGCTGACTCACTCTGTTGGTAAAACGAGTCTATAATAAATGGTAGATTCCTTTTATGATTTAGACAGAATATCTTTCATAGTTGGCCTACATAGATCAGTAGCCAAATTATTGCATGTCTTCATGATTTAAAAACACTAGTTCAAATCAGAAACTCTTGGATTTAAGGAGTGGCAGGCTCATAACCATCATCCAATCTGAATTTCATGATATTGACCGTTTTGGATTATATATCCTTCAAAACTTTGGCATCATTTCTACAACATTTCAATTCTAAAAAGAGTAATTCAATTCTAATAATGAACCATTAAAATGTTGCTTGGCAATGATTTTTTCAATAAATAATCACGAGAGAATGGTGTCTTAGCAACTGATAAGACACGGCAGTCAGCCCCCACCCTTGCATATGCAGGTCCCTGTTACCTCACGTGTGTGAGCTTTCCTGTCACTTGCTTGTATGAGTTTTTATTATTTCAGGTGTGCAATTCTCTCACACATATTCCTTTAGGTGAAAGTCTACTCGTCTCGGGACTTTTGTCCCGGGACGTGGCACGGCTCCCATGGGAGCCTGGGATCCAACGGCTCCCATGGGGAGCCGTGCCACTGTCCGGGCCAAAAATCGGGACAAGTAGCACGGCTCTTCCTTTAAATGGAATATCAAAATAATAATAATAATAATGAAGAAGAAGAAAAAGAGATGAGTGGAAAAGGATGAAAAATATGTGGAGAGAGGGAAAGGGAGACAAGGGATGGCCTCTTTTTTTTTTTTTTAACCCCACAAGGGTATTGGGATCTAAGAGAGAGCATGTACAAATGGGGGACGACAAACTACACAAGTGAAAAAGGAGCCGTACAAGCGGAAAAAAAAGCCCACACAAGTGGGCAGGGGTGGCGTACCCAAAGTTTGAACCCGTCATTTACCAGTGAGATAAGTGACAGTTATCGACAAGTGATAGTGGTTGATCCTAACTAAAAATAAAAATTATTGTTTTGAACTTTCTGTTATAGGGAAGGATCGTTTCATGTGCAGGTTATGTCACTCCTTACCATTCGGATAAAAAGCCGTTCTCAACTTTGGTAATAGAAAACACAGGTATTGACATTTGCCCATATATTAATTTTACTACACTTGGATTACAAAGTTCTAAAAGGATAAAAGACCAATAGGTTAGTAAAATGGTTGACCCATGCACATTAGTCGTTCACATGGAAGTAGTAATATATATGGTCGAGGATTTTTCTTTTCTAATATGGAAAAATTAAAAATAAAAAGAGTTCCAAATACCCTCAAATTATTGTTAGAAACTCCAGCATTGGTATTCCTCAATTGTCCCTTTCAATAAGGCATTTGAATTGAGCAATTCCTTGGATAATTGTCTATATGTGAAACAGTTATGTATGATTATGTTTCTTTGGATGCGTAAATCATTCGCATGTGTAAATCTCATGCGTAAATTGTGTGAAAATGACCCCAATATTTATGCCAATATTTTCACAGCCGTTCACACGGGGTTTGAGGAAAGGAGAGGCGCTGGTACATATTGCTATGGTGAATAAAAATGATGGCATAGACCTAACTGGTTTCACATTCACTCCCTTTCAAATTGTCCCTCTACAAATTTTAAAGTGATTTTTTTGGGTAAAATCCCCAAAACTCCATTTCACAGTGCCCATTTGGTAATTTATTAGATTAGTAAAAGTAATGTAAAGTCTCCATTTTTCACATCAAAAATACTTATTTTTTAAAAAAAAAGTTTCAAAAAACAACCTCATTTCTACACTATGATAGAAAAAAAAAAAACCACTTTTCACACAAAAAGTCAAAAAATTTCCTACCAATCCAATAAAATATCATAACCTTATTATATTTATTCTCTCTTAATTTGATATTCACATCACTTTCACTTTAACAATAAATTGCCAAACTGGACCCCAAAAGTTTCCTTTTCCCCAGTTGCAAAAATCAAATTGCATGAAAGATTCTTCCACCACGTGCAGTTTCAGAAACATTTGATAAAGCTACAGTGGCACTGGCGCAGATCTAGATGGAGAATATCCAGTCCTTTTCCCCTTACATCATAATGGACCCCTATCATAATGTCCAGGTCCTCCGGTCAGTGCTGTAAGCCGATTACATGGCATTGCTGTTGAAACTTGTTTAGACTGTTTGTAATTATGATCTCTGAGGAGTGAAACCCACGGCCACGGGATATCCGTCCTACTAACTGCTGCGACTAATTTTATGTGTAAAATAAAGTGCAGCTAAGCATTAAATCAAAATAAAATAAAATATAATTGAAATTTATTGTACTTTTGTATAGAATCTTTTTGTCTTTCATATTAAAAAGTAAAGTTTTTTTGTCTTTTAGTAGAGAAGTGGTTTAAATTTTTTTGAAAAAGATGAAGAAAATTTTAAATTAAAATACTATTGATATGACTCCTTATTTGAAAATTGGCTGTTTTAGTGGTCTTTTACTAATCTAATAAAGTGTCAAACGGGCCCAAGCATTCACAGGACGTAGCCTAATATTATTGTGATAAGTGTTGTAGTGCTCAATCACTTCACAGGTAATGTGCTAAATCTTATGTTGGGCCAATTTTTATTTAACTAAAATTTAGGAACACCTCATCAATTGCCATAAGCTTTCATTTATAGCCACTTGGATCTTCAATTGGGGGGATTCGACACCTTCAACTCAGTATTATTTCTCTGAGTCACAGCGTCAGAGGATCCAAAGTCTCTGTGCATGGCCAACCTCCCGTACACAAACCAAAACTCACAAGCACTCCTTTCGGCTCTTTCTAGAACAAGTATTTTTGGCAACATATCTGAATCAAGAAGAAAACTGATTGGTGAGACCCCACAGCTTTGATTGTTTTTTGGCCATTTTGTCAATCTAAAACACCAATTCAACAAAATAAAAGCTATGATCGGTCTTAGCTGTAAAGCCAACCTCATATTCAAAATGGAAAATGATGAAAATGATTCATGGGGTCCATTTCTAGTGCCAAACCTCCTTAACTTCTTTTCTTTAATGCAGGACTAGGAAATAAATATAGTCTTCTATTCACATGGAATAATCATATCCTCATAAAAAGGATGAGTAGAATAAGTTTATAATTCAGTTAATAATCTAAGGAAGATCCAACATTCCGAGCTCTAAATCAACACCATCTTGGATGAACTTGCTTTCCCTCCAACCATCAAGCAATGCTTCACTGAAAGATAAGTGATCATCAGGGTCTGATGATGGGATGGGCCCGGCTTCATCTCCACAAGTGACATTGCTTTTCTCTTGCATATTATCACCAGATGCTTGAATGATCAAATCCGAGTTTAGTATATCAGATACGAAAATTTCCTCCAAATCGAAATCCTTCAGGAAATTCAAGCAATCATCTTCAGATGGAGAAATCAACGGCGGGATTTCGTTGTATCCAGGATCCAAGTCATTCTGGCCCATGGGTTCACCTTGTGGTGGAGGGAGGAAGACCTTAGTGCATCTTACTGCCTTGGTTCTGATCACTTGGTGGGGTCCACTGTCTGTCAATGGCTCATCTAATGTCTCTGTGGAAGGTCTCCTCTCCTGCGATTTTTTGTTGTTGTGGTGTTGGATGTGTGGTTTAGATGAATAGTCTTTCATCCTCTTGCTCAGGCATGTATTCCAATAGTTCTTTATTTCGTTGTCTGTTCGCCCGGGCAAACGTCCAGCGATCAAGGACCACCTAAAAAAGTTCCAAATATTCCTCATTTTAGTACCTTATGATTTGTTCTGGTCTTAGAAAAACATATCATCTGTATTAAAAATGCCACCACACCAAAAGCTGAATAATCCAGCCTAATCGTGCATGAAATTGACAAGGATCTTTAGCTAGAGCCTTCCTCTTTAATTGTAACATGAAGGAAGGGAATTATAAAATATTACTATATTAGAAGCAAAAAATGAAGTACCAGTACTGTCGATGTGTGCTGGTCCAAAAACTAGACTAGTCAGGCCACAAACCAGCAATTAAAGAAAATATTGGTCAAGGATCCAAAATTTGGCAACATAATAATGCAGTTTTTTGGACTGTTAATGCTGATTTTGGGGTAAGTTCCAAATCTAGCAGAGATCAGATCTGATCCCTCATATGGAGAGACAGAGAGAGAGAGAGAGAGAGAGAGAGAGAGAGAGAGAGAGAGAGAGAGTGTACCTGTTGCCTAAGAGCTTGTGTAGTCTGAAGATGAGATCTTCCTCTTCAGGAGAAATGTTGCCTCTCTTGATATCAGGGCGGAGGTAGTTCAGCCACCGGAGCCGACAACTCTTACCGCAGCGTCTCAATCCTGCAAACCCATCATTTTTATTCCGTGGTTAGTCCCAAAAACATAATAGAAAGAAGTGTGACTGATGTTGAAAATTAGCTAGAGTTAGACACAAGTCTTCACCTGCTCTCTTGGGAAGGTCTCTCCATTTTCCTTCCCCATGGGTCTTAATGTAACTAGTTAGAATTCTATCTTCTTGGACAGACCATGCTCCTCTATTCACCCCCTCCTTTGTGCAACATGGTCTCCTACCCATCTCTCTCTCTCTCTCTCTCTCTCTCTCTCTCTACAGTTAATTGCCTTATGTTAGAGTTGTAGAAAGAGGAGAAAATATGGAGTACGGTCAGCTCTTTTGGGGGCTCCTGAGAATGTGGATGCCCCTTAACTCAGGAGAGCTTTCTCACCTATACATTATATAACAGAGAGAGAGGGTGACATCTATGATACACCGAAACTAAAGGTGTATATATAATATTGCTACGATGTAACTTGCAAGAAGAACGTGCTAAAAATAAAAGGGAGAGAAAGGCTTGTTGTCGTGGCATAGAGAAATTAAGACTGTCGTTCTACCGTCCACGGTCTCCCACCACATCAACAGACGCAGTCCGGGACCTTTGTAGCCTCATATCTCTCTTCGTTTACAAGATAGAGAGCATGTGGCGTGTCCATGTGATCCATTGGACCCACCTGTTAAATTGTTGATTCGATGTGTCCTGAAAATCAGATTCAATTAATTAGTTTGTCGGATCTAAGAGCCCTCTTTTATTAAGCCTCAAGTTAGCTTGTTTAGTTACTGGGGCTAATAATATGAGAGTATCATCAGCCAACTGGCTTGAAAGGTCAGCTCAGAACTAAACCCATTTTGCAAAATACTTACTCGATCAGGCTGGGCTAGGCGTTTAGGGCCCGTTTGGATAATTCACTTATAAAATAAATTGAAGTAAAAGATCAGATTAAGATTAGAAAAAAAAATTAGTCCTATGAGAAATTACAAAATTTCGAAAACAACCGGCGCACAGCCCATGTTCCTAAGAAACTAATTTTATTTTCTAATTAAATATGGTAGGGCTCCTATGGCGCCCATAATCTCCCTTCTCCTTTCATGCTATTTCGTAATTGATGTGATTACTAGATGGCTAATTAACGGAACTTCTAAGTATCTAATGGAGAAGTGAATCTTTAAAAAATATGCCCTAGTGCCCAAGAAAAAGAAAAAACCAACAGTACCTGGACACTTCCGCACAACTGTTTGAAGACCATTTGTCTGTAGTTGGACATCCTCCTCCAAATCGTATATGCACTGAATATTCTGAGTACGTTTGTCAAACCATGGTCTTCCGCTACAGGCCCTATGCATCTTCTTTTTCCGGTGAAGTGTAATTCAAAACTATATATCACCAGCCCCCGGCCGGATGAAATCCAGTCACCATGTGATGGTCCTCCCAAGTTGTAAGTGCCACCAACTAAATTATTCTGAATTGACGGAAACCACTTCTGATCTACATTATTGTGCGG
Organism: Camphora micrantha; assembly: GCA_003546025.1. NCBI lineage: Eukaryota > Viridiplantae > Streptophyta > Magnoliopsida > Laurales > Lauraceae > Camphora > Camphora micrantha. The sequence continues at coordinate 19,797,635 of QPKB01000003.1, read as the reverse complement.
AAACATTAATTACAGATATTTTACCCAACTCTCATTGCCTTTCTTAATCACCTGCAGCCCCTTAAGTGTAATGAACTTTATTTCTTTCCTTTCACCGGAAAGTGACTTGAACCAACAACATCAAATTTTTTACAGTGAAACACATGAGTGACTGTGCCATAGTTTCTTGTCAAGTTTCCTAAATCCTAACTATCCATGCCTGCATTGCCATAAATCAATGACGTGACACTTTGTGAACTGTAGGATATTCCATCCACCAACAATTCTATTATTTGATCTAACAAACTCGATGTAGGTCATGGTTCATATCTCCACTGTTTGTTTAATTTCGTTAAGGTCGGGCTATAAACCTATAGCTATAATTGCCTCGATTCACAATTGGCCTTTACCACCTTGCCTTATGACTTGTTTGAAATATGTACGTGCTACCACAGCACCTCATCCATGATGGATATGGATATGAAAAGAATGTTACAACTAGTGTACTAAACTTTATTTAAGTGGAATATTAAGTACTTAAAAATCTTATTTTGTTGTATAAACTTTATGACTTAATATGTAAGTAGGTCATTAAAGAATCCATTTCAAAACCAGTCAAAACTACTATTGAATCTGCCCAATAGGGGTTTGGGTGGTTCTCAGATCTCACCCATTTATGAATTGTAAGGCTATGATTTTGAAAGATGAGGGTTTTCGCTCAACATTTTTTCCTCCAAGAGTTAATCTCCCCTCCCCCATAAAGAAATTCAAATTTCTTCCTATTATAGAATCAGACAATTTAGTTTTTCTTCTTTTCAGAAAAAGTGTTGCAACAAAACAACTGTACCGTGAAATCCCCTTTTTACGAAAACATGCCCTAATGAGTGTAAGGGAACCTTTGGTTTCTTTAAAGGATATTTGAGAATTCCTCTTTGGGAGATACCTAAGGGCATATTTGGTAATAAACGAAGAATATAGCTAAGGGCATATTTGAAAAAATAAGATTTGGTGTGTAAATTCATTTAAGTGAGGATTTTCAAATTTCGTGGGGCGTGGTCGGATCTGAAAATCATATCAAATGAAGATTTTCCTTCGTCTAAATCCTTAGGAATTTACAATTGTCAAATATGGATTTACTACAACTTTAGGGAAACCGAAAATCTTTTTCCTAAGATTTGATTGACAAATGTAACCTAAAAAGTTCAAATCTTGTCACTCATCTGGATTTACAAATGCTGAAATACTCTTGGGCATTTAATAAAAACCTGATATTTAGGAATGTGGCGTTAATACTATAAGCCCAAAATCCAAATTTAAAGGATGAATTCTTGAAAACTCACAAACCAAGCAGGTGTATCCAAATTCTGAAACACGTAGAAATTTGAGCTAACAAAGACCCAATAAGAGTTTTTACTGTGTCATTTTTTTTTTTTTTTTTTCATCAGGGTAAAGATTAATTATAAGTGGGCCACGTTGTATCAAATGAACACAAAGGTTTAAAATAAACAAACAAACAAACAAAAGGCCCGAGCCTAAAAGAGCATGTGATTGAGCAAGATGTAGTAGCCGACAAGAAGTCCCAATACGTGCACATGCTTTGTACAGAACCTTGAAACCAAACAAATCGTTTTCCAGGAGTTTTCGTGGACCGCAAAAGTCTCTCTCAATGCATCCAATGTATTTCCATCTATCCTTCAAAGCACGCCCTCTCTCACTTCAACTAACTCTTTCAGTAATCACGCGTTTGCCCAGCAGCATACCACACCTACCATTTCAGGCACTGCTTTAAAATTCCACTACACTTAAAACCGGCCTCAGTGTCAAACGAATCAGTCGAGTTCACCCAGCATGACTCAGTTGTACGGTCAGACTAGTTTTATTTGGTGCCTTCCAAGTTGAGTCGATACAGCTGAGTTGAGTAGTTTCTTTTTTTTTTTTTTTTTTTTTCTGGTCTATGGTCATATCTATCATTCCGTTAATATGGGACAGATGCTGACGTGTATCGCGCAGCACCTGAGAATCAATTTGGATCGAGGGTTTTGACTCACGCTGAGCCGTGAGTGGACCTATCGCGGGCCATTCTGTGATAGGTCCACTCACGGGTCACCGTCGGTAAACAATCACATGGTCCAGACTCGGCTCATGAAAGTTCGCTAGCATGATAGAGACCCTTCTTTTACCTTGTTTCGAAAATATCCTAAGCTTATCTTAAACTTCTTTTACCTCCATTGTTATATTATGATAGAGGGTTCAAATTACATCTCGCACAATAATATATAAAGATTTAAAGCATTCAGTTTTTCAAGTTTATTTTTCTCATTGTAGCTATATTTTTTGTTTCAACTTTCAACCGATACAGCCAGCAGCAGACCTACATATATAGATTTGTGTTCGGTCGCCCCCTAGGCCTCGGGTTAGCTTCCAAAGCACAAATAAAAACCATGGGTCCACTTTCAAAACCCACATTAAAATCATAGGTCCGTCTCCAAAACTCACTTGAAAATTTTAGATCAATGCCCAAAATCCAACCACTCAAATAAAAATTCTTGGCCCACAATTTACAGCCTTGAAGTCCCACTACACCCATTCAAATAAGTCCTTTTATTTTTCTTTCTTTTTTTTTCATTTTTTATAGTAGCCACCGGCCTTTAAGCCAAGATATGAGTTTTTACTATTTTGTTCTTAGATAGGGTTAGTTGACACTTCCGAGTCTAAAGTGCAGTGTAGTCATTCAACCCGCCGACAGAGAAGGGACGCTTTGTAGTGTAGGCTTCCTCTTCCTACTTGTGTAGGCTTTCTTAGGTCCGAGTCCTAAAAATATATATATATATATATATAATAATTCATTTGCCTACTATTCTAGCTCCGCCTGATTTTGCATTCCTATTCAAGCATTGTCATTGATTCTTCAACTTCTAGACTTGTTACTAGGGAAACGGTCATTGTCCCAAACCCTTGACACTTAATTGTTCTTTTCTTATAATAGTTAACTTCCACCATTCATGTAAACTAACTATAAGCAGAATTTGGGAGATTCTCACTTTCATTCCTAAAATCACATTAGCCTTATAAAAGAATCGTGCACATTTCAACTTGGAAGCAATAATGCTGTGTCAATTGGTCACTCACTATCTTGGCAATTGTGCTTAAAGCACAGGTGTATATATATTAAAAATCAAATAAGTAAATAAAGAAAATTTAGTCACTATAATATTGACAGAGGTCAACACTTCAAAAATGTAAGTAGTATTGCTAGAGGTTTTCTATACACAAAATTAGTGTAGTAAGATTGAGATAGTTAAGATGGATGTATGGTAAAAATAGAAAAGATGGAATGAAAATGATTGCTTTTCAAAACATTTACAGGTGTCGTCAATAGATGATGATTTTGGGGAAACTCATTTGAGATATATGTCCAATATAAAAGAGCTCTGCTGACTATTTTTTTCTTTTTTTCTACAGATTGATGACCCGTGAAAAAAAAAAGGGGGGGCACCTGATATGGATGTAAATAGTAAGCACTAAGGATAGATATGAGCCTTCTTTCACTTTTTTAACATAGTGATAATATTTCCTGTTTACTTGTTTCCATATTTATTCTTCTTTCGAGTGTGCACTTCTCCACACACCCACAACATCTCACTGTGTCACATTTTCTTGGGCACATTCCATTTTCTTATGCTTATTACTCCATGAATGGTGAATGGTGAATGGTGAATTCTTTTCTTGGACATATGGGACAATGGTGCTTTGGATGCAACTTTGGCATGTCCTGGCCCACATCAAAATGTAAATATATAATATATTGTGCCCTTGTGGGAGCCCCTATGACGCATGCTCAATCATAAGTGAATAGTATTATTGAAAGAACTCATTATAGATATGATTTTGGGGTATTCAATTATGTGTAACCCTACATATATAATAATATAAAGTTTCTCACAAAAAACTACATAATATAATAATCATATCACCCAGGCTTGGCTCAAGCTTGGGTTGGCCTGTGCATGAGCTCAAACATGAAATTTCAAACTGCACCTTTCATGTATGCTGTCAAAATATTTTAAATTATGTGATTTTCACATGGTGGCTAGTTTCTTTTCAACCTTTTTATCTCCAGTTGTGTAGTGTTCTTTACCTTTAAAATCTGTCATTTCTATTATAAAAGGACAAAGATGTTTACAAAATGTTGACTTTTCAAGTTGATTCACTTTATTAGATTAGATCAATCAACAAGACGAATTATTATAGATAGACTAACAGGAGAGGTCTGACAACTGAAAAGACAACCTTTTGCAACTAAAGACAGAAAACCCATCTTCACCTTTATTTCTCCTTATAGTTAGGAAAAATTAAAAAAAAAAAAGAAAGATTCCGTGGCTTTGGCAAGTCTAGTTGACTCGCTTTGTATAGTCTGAGTCAAAGAAACAAGTTTTGGAGCAAATATCAAATGAACCTGAACCAGATGAGTCTTATTACCATAGCCTGTATTATGCTTATGCCCAAAATCAAGGAGTACGTGGATTTCTAGAACAGAAGTCCCTTGAATATAGGATTAATTCGGGCGGTTGTCCATTAGCATGACACATCAGATTTTTTATAATTGATTTGCCCTTCTAACCGTTTGAATAAGTGTCATGCAATCTAATCCTGATTTTTAGTTCCAACTCATCGTCTTTCTCTTATTTCTGTCGAATTTAAATGTAGTAAAATAAGTTTTCAACAGAACCAGGTACGACTTAGCTAAAATGATATCAAACTCATCACAGTGCAAAAATAAAGTTAGATAGAACCATAACAAAGTAAGATAAAATCATAAAAAAAGTTCATTTAAATTCACTTCAAACACAAATAATTTTATATCAGATTCAGATAAATTCAAATCAAATCTAATCAAACCAAACCAAATCTAATCAAATAAATTTATATCAAATACAAATAATTTCATATTGATGGGACATAACATTTTTATGAATTGTTGATCTATCACGGTTATCGGAAAATTTACAAAAAAGTCACGTTGTTTTGCAAATTATAAGAACAAGTTATAAGCCAAGTTTTTTTTTTTTTTTTATAAATTTCTTGATAATCGTGATAGACCAACGGTTCAAATTTGGTGCAATATTAGTTCTTACACTCATACAGCTATCCAACGATTTGGATGGTAGTTTGGTGGTCCCACATTCAGGGAAAAAAAGAAAAAATCGGACTGTTCAAATAATTGTTGGATATCCTACATCTCAAGGATATCGCAGCTTGTGATATCCTACTAATTGAACAATTTTGTGGTAAATATATATTTTTCGATTTTTTTGGGACTATTGCCAACTTTAACACCTTCCGTACGGTGATTGTCCCACTATTTTAAATGATTTTGCATGGAGCCTATCAATAATGAGAGAGGCATTTCCATCAATCAAATTCCAAAGCCTGTGGGGCAGTTGAAAGCTACATCACTTTGAGAGAACGCGTTTTGGTTAGTATTTAACAATGATAAAATAACACAATGAGGAAAGCTGTTTTGTCATTCGATGCATGAAGAAGATCACTCAAATTACAGCTTCTCAAGAATCGTCACTAGTTGGAAAGATGTTTATAGTCCGTACATTTGTTACGTCAGCTTCACCTGCCCTTCTATTTTTTCATTTTCTCTTACCTAACTTTCTCGGAAATACATCTGTGGATCAGTGTAAAATAGATCTGTGATGTTTTAAAAACAGACCGTTTTGTAAGACAAATTTAAGAGGCCCCCAGAATCCAAAAATACTTATTGAATTGTCTAGAATTTTTTGTAAATATCTTGAGATCTGTATTAAATCAACGGTTCAATTTTGATATACTAGCCATTCTTTACCTTATAAATAGATCCCTCGGCTCAGATCATCATTTTGTGTCCCATAGTTTAATATAAAAAAATACAAAAAATGAACTGCTTGTGATCACGTGTAAACTAAGCCATTTTGGCTTTTGGGTTCATCAATGGCTCACGGTTTTTCTTTTTCTTTTTATTTTTTTTTGTAATTGTCTTGAGATCTGTGATGAATGAAGGGCTAAAGTTTTTGGACCCATGGCCGCTTTTAGCTTCCTCAAGAATATCAACGGTTCAGATTTTGATTATAGGGCCAAAAGAATTCCAGAAATGCAAACATAGGGTTCTTTCAGCAGATAATTTGGGATCTGTTATGAATCAACAGTTCAAATTTGATATAATTACTGTACTTGGCCTTAAGGCATCCAATGGAGCTGATGATTCTTGTGGATCCCATAATTTGAAAAAAAAAAAAACTGAAAAGATGTATGCTCATTTATGTCCATTTCATTTACAGTACTTCCGCCTCTTTTCACATTGTCTGGGAGCATCAGGCCAAAAGGTTTGAAAAGTGGGTAGGATGAATGATTTTCAAACAGTCTGAAACCGTTTTGCATCCATTTGTAGAGATTCCAAATGCCACCTTAGTCTTGTGAAGGCTTTCTTTGTAAATAAAGATGGCTCCCTTTGTAAATAAAGATGGTTCAAGATATTCGCTGAAAAATATCAAAAGCCGCAGGGGGGTATGCCAAATTTATGTATGAACGGCTAATATAATGTACATACTAGCACAGTAAGTCAGTAACCCGTGCTTAATAACCCGTGCTTGTGTTCACCAACAATTGCAAAATATATTATATGATCCATTAAAAAAATTTAGTTCATGCAAAATCATTCTCCAGTACTTCCTAATAGCGATTTGGTTTAGATACAGTATAAAATTTTAAATAGAAAATAAAATAAGAGAAAATTATAGGAGTACCTCTTCTCTCAATCCAAGGGTTGGTGGAGTAGAAATGGGTAAGGAGAAGTGGAGTAGAAAGAAAGGGGAGAATGAGAGATTTGGGATGGGAAATAAGTAATTGTATGGAGTGAAAAGTAGGTAGAAAACTAAGAGTTGTTATAATTACATATTGGAAGTAGGAAGAGAATGTAAGTTAGTTGTATAACATGGGTATAACTTTAGGTCAAACTTAGAAGTTGGTTCGAGTGGCATTTCACCCCTAACCACAACTCATCGGCTGATTCTTCAACATTAGTCGGTTGGAAGCTCCACTTAGTTTCACCCAAGCTTCAACCTGGTCATGGATAGATCCCCCAGGTTCGGGTCCATATAAGCAATGACAATTACGCTATGAAGACCCTTGCCAAATGGGAGCAAATCTAATTACAGGTTAATGTATTTTTTTGTTAATGGCAAGGAAATGGTTTAGACGTTGTATTTGGAAAATCTATTTTTTTTTTCGTATATACCATCATATAATTGCTCCCATTTCCTTATCTTGCTTCAGAGTTGACTAGAACCAAGCTTCAAAGGAATTATATTTTCTTTTGAAGGTTTTTTCTTAACTCCAAACTAGTTTAGAGTAAGGACTAAGGACAGTCTCTGAATAGATGATCTATGGTTTCTTCCTCTTCTCCACAAATCTGACAGAAATAAAGTTTTTTTAATTTTGGATGGCATGTTTACATGCCAAATTCAGTTCCAAGGTAAGTGCGGTCCCATTTCCTCCTCTAAAAGAGATTTTTTAGGGGGCAAGTACCTGCTTTTTTTCATTTTTCCAGCAGGTCCTTAGCTAGGCTGGGCAACAGATCTCTCTATTGACTCTCTGTTTGTGATTTTCAAATTATAATAATATATTAAGCTGGAAGGTTTTGAATATAATTTTGACTTTAATTTTTAAATTTGACCAAAAATTATTTTCGGTTTCTACAACTATTAGGAAATTATTTTCAATTTTTACAACCGTTAAACATACTCTCCCTCCACTTTTCACTAAGATACTTCCCCTACTTATGGACTCCCATCTTCCCCCTTTCAAACATACATGGAATCCTATTTTTCTTATGCATACATGTGATTAGTACGGGTTTTTGTGCTAGCGACACATTAGGTTGATTTAGGATCCATCTTTTTTTGTCAATTTTTTCCAAGGGGCGAAGCTAAGTTATTACTGTTGCATGATCTGAAATCTGACGTTTTAATATACTAATAAGATAATATATTGACCCACCATGCCTTCTCCTTTTTAAATCTCCAAACTAATTTGCACGTAAATGCATCCTTTAGCCTGAATTACTAAATTCCCAAGTCCAGGACCTCCCTAACAAACATGAGTCAAGCCGGCCCAAGTCGAATTGTAGTAGGCTAGCGAATTTATAAATTGGGTCAAGCTCAGGTAAGATGTGTTTAGGTTTTGTTCGTCGCACGGCTTAGGTTTACCTGCACAGAGAGAAGTTTTGTTTAGACTTGGCTCATGCGGGCTAATCCAAAGCCAACATGGCTTGACAAGGCAAACCAAGTTTCACTTGAGTCACGGTTGCTTGGGTTCGGGTTAGGCCCAGGTTTGGATTTTTAGAGCCACAGAGAATTCAGGTCAAGTATATATGGTTGCATCCGACTAAGTTTTAAATAGTGTATATTTGTTGTAGATGCATAATATAAGGAATATTAAATGCATTCTTTGAAGCAACCAAATCCAAAAATGTCCCGGCCTGACCTAATTCAACTCTAGTGAATTCGAATAGATTTATGTGTGTAAACTTAAGCCAAACTCAAACCTAAACACGTCTTACCCGAGCTTCACCAAATTTATAAATTTCCTAGCCTACTACAATTCGACTTGGGCCTGCTTGACTCATGTTTGTTTGTTTGGAAACTCCTTCAGAAACGCCTCATGACATTAAGCTGTCTTTTTCATTGTAATAGCATATTCAATGCTCTCTGTCAGATTTGTGGAGAAGAGGAAGAAATCATAGATCATTTATTCATATACTGTTCTTATTCTAAACTAGTTTCGAGTAAAGCAAAAACCTTCATAAAAAACTATAATTCCTTTGAAGCTTTGTTCTAGTCAGCATAGCTCAGAAGCAAGATAAGGAAATGAGAGCAATTGTATCCTACTATATATAGAAAAATAGATTTTTCAAATGCAACATCTTAACCATTTCCTTGCCATTAACAAAAAAAAACATTTACCTTGGATACCAATGAGAAGTTGCTTTCAGAGTGTGTAGGAAGGGAGAAGGACAAACACCCAAATAAGCAGGGCATGCCCACCTAGTGGCGGACTCAAGATTTTCATTTGAGTGGGGAAGACAATGGCCATAATATTTGAGAGAGGCTTAATTCTGATGAGAGTATGGGCTTTCTCACTAGTGGGCAAGAGAATCCAACCTTAACATTGGCTTACTTAAGCTTTAGTCAAGCTCAAAAAAATCTAAACTAGAACAGCTTGTAAGTACGGTTGTAAACAGGTTGATTCCGGTCTGGGTCCATGGTGGATCCGGACCCCAAACCATTAATGAAAAGATGGGCCCCGACTTAGATCCAACCCCCGTATGGAATTAATTTCTTGGTTCCAGAACCAGAACCGTTAATTAGAAGATGGAATAGGAACTGAAACCGGTTCTATATATGGGACGGGTCCGGATCTGGGTTTGGGTCAGGTAGAGAATGATTTAGAAAAATCTAGTTAAAAGATTTTTAAAAAACTAGCTTTTAGTCGATTTCTTTTCGAAAATATATATACTATGTCAGGTCTCAGGACCACGGGTCAGAACCAAGGTGGAACCAGACCCGGACCCGTTTACGTCACGGGTCCAAAAAATAGACTTAGACCCAGACCCATTTACTTATCGAAACCTAAATAAGGACCCAAACCCGGTTATTAACGGGTCAAGACTTCTGAGTAATTAAAGAATCGGAGACCCATTTACATCCCTACTTATACGAAACTCCTAAAGAAGTACAATTACAATGGTAGGGTTTCATCTCTTGATGGGGATTAGGGGCCTTCCAAGTTTACTGATTTTGTAAACGTGCTTTTCCTATATAATTCGATCAAATGGTGATAGTGGTCAAATCAGTCCCATGCTAGTATCAGTGCCAGTTCACAGGTTAATATTTTTGTGAGGGTTTGGAATTAGGATTGCTAATGAGTGGCCTATTGTAAGGAACAAAAATGTGGTTCACTTTTTTCAAAACTACATCATGGATTTCCAGTCTGGACTATATCTATGATTTGATATGGACATATATACTTATACAGAGCAAAAGAATTAACATGATTCTAATGATATGGACCTCGCATAAGATTTCCAGATTCAACCTGGAGCGTCTGCCCCACGTGCCCAATACATGGGTCTGCCCGTATGCCCACCGGCAAGGGGATGGTTGAAATTAAATTTTGATGGCTCCTTTGATCATTCTGATAAAGATAATGCTGGGATTGGAGTAGTTATTGGAGATTATCATGGATGCTTTAATAGAAACCTTGGAATCTCATGGCATTGTAAAAGGAAATTCATAAACTCCTCCATCTTCTTGAAAATTGGAGAGTCTTATCATGCAGAAGGGAAGCAAATGCCTTGGGAGATTTCATTTCAAGGATCAAGCTTCCAACTAAATCAATTTAGGATTCTTGTGTTCCAGAATCATGCTTATCTAAGTATGTGCAGGAGGTGCAAGATAAAGACAATGCTGTTTCAGATAAATATCTGATTGACGAAGAAAGGCAGCAAGTGGAAAGCTCAAGAAGTGAATGCTTAGCTCAAAGGATAGATGCAGACCCGTGTCAGTTAAGAATCAGGTGCTGTTAGTTCTGTGTGTTGTAAGGGACTGTAGTCCCCTGGTAGCGTCTTGCTGTTATTGTTCTCTGTTGGTCTGTTTTGTGGTAAGGTTGGTCTTGTCTCGGTTGTGGTTGTGGTCTCATGGTGGTTAGTCCTTTTGTTGTAGCTGTGGTGCTTTTCATTATAACTATCCAAAAAACCAACCAAAAAAATCAACAATCGGTTATAAAATTCCTACTCGGACTCAACCTGAACCCAAAAAGGCCCGGTACCAAAATCGATAGTGTACTCTCTAGAGCAGTATCTCACCAAATCACCATCCAATTAAACATGATATGACTCTACTATTTAAAGATCACAGCTTTGTGTCTGCTCTATGTCTCTCACCGTCCGAAATTCCGAATTAAGTCTAAACAAATAGTGATCAAGGACAGCTGAAAATTCCTGGAGGGTCTAAAACACAACCCTAACAGAAAGTAAACTAAATCCCAGCACAGATATGAATATGGAAATTAAAAACCTAAGTTAATCAAGCAAACAATCACGAAGATGGACACGAGATTTTTTACGTGGAAAACCCTGGGTAGGGAAAAAACCACGGGACCTAGCACCGGTCCAGAAAGATCAAGCACTATGAAATCAAAGGTTACAAGAGAAAACTCACTCCCCTTTACAGTTGTCCACAACCTAAGGACCAAAGTGATTCTTGCCGACGAACACGCCGTTCACCTTCTCCAGCACTTCAATCTCCACGCCTTAAGCAAGACGAATTGGATGGAACATAGATTGAGAATCTCCAGAGAACAAAGCTTCAGCACATATCTTTGACACACAAACTCTCTGGAGGAAGATGATCTCTCTTAAGGTATTCTAGGGTATTGATCTGAGAGAGGTGTATTGTTTAAGAAGGGTTTACACCCTTAAATAGGCTTCTGCACTCGTATGGGGAAGTTCTGTTGTAATGGGATGGAAAGATTAGAGTTTTAGAAAGAGGTGGCTAAAAAACAGTCTGTTACGCGCTGGCGCTCGGACCGATCGATCGGACTGTGTTTTAACTGGGACCAATTTATGGCCGATCGATCGGGCTGCAGGTCCGATCGATCGGACTGACTTTTAACTTAGAGCAAATAATGGGCGATCGATCGGATTGATGAGGCGATCGATCGGTCTGTCTTTTTGTTGAAAACACTCTGTATCCTGATGCTTTGGAAGTCTTCTTCAAACCACGATGGTCCATCTACAAATTTACATTAAATCCCCATGTTTTGTCCACCCAATGAATTAGCCAACACTCAAAAATACTAACAATCTCCCCCTTTGGCAATTCATGGACAGAACATCTAAATACATTTAATTCTACCCAAAAAAAATATAAAAGCAAACGACCAATCTTCCATAGTTCCATCACTGATACCTGCATTACCTATCACAGACAATCTTTGACAAGAGATCATGATCATATGAAAAAGAAGCAATCAAGTAAGATAAACTAAGCAAAGATATCATATGAAAAACTTAATTCACTAATTAAAGACTAAGTAAACTAAACAAGGATAACAAAGGGAAAACAAAGTTAGAGAATCTCCCCCTAAGTGTGTGTCTCCCCCTTTTTGTCCAGAAATTGACAAGGGAACAATAAGATGTAGACGGAAGAGATTAAACCAACAAAAACAATAGCATAAAAGTTCGAAAGTTGGAACAGAAAGTTAGATGCTGAGGACTATTGAGGAGGAGGGAAACGATGCAGTAAAGAGTCCAACTTCTCCTCAATCCGGTTGCTTCCCAGCTGTAGTTGCCTCATTTGATCAAAAACGTCATTAAACTGAGAGTCCATGCGATGCTCAAGAAGCTCAATTTGGGTAGATTGATCCAAGATGCGGTTCTCAAACTCTTGCAGATAAGCAGGCATAGCAGACGCAAACTGTGGATCAACGGGAGCAGCCTCTTCACCCTGACCTGGAGCTTCATCACCACTGTCATCAACATGAGCGGAGGAGAGACTGACAGTGCGGTATGTGATGGGACCTCTTCCTTTCACAATGTAGTCCTGTGGCCCCACAGCTACTCCTTTAGACAGAAGTATACGAGTGATAAGAGCTCCGTATGGAAGAGAAGTAGTCGATGCACCGAGAGGGGCAGCCACCATGTGCTTATAAATAGCAAGTGGGATGTCAATAGGCTGTCCAGTCCCAATCAAGTAGAGAAGATGGCCTGTGTCCATGACAACCTCGGATGTTCTCCCCTTGGGCTCAAGGTTGAAACACACAAACAAATTCAGCATACGGTAAGAGGGGGTAAGGTACTTCTGTTTCAAAACACCCCCAGGCCATGCATGTTTCCGTCCACCGGTGAGAACGGTTATCACCTCATCCCAATCAGTCGTATCAACCGGGTCTTCCATATCATCAGGATCTGGCTCTGGAGTCGGATAGACAGCATTGAGACTCCGATCAATCTGAATGAACTGAGCTATAAAATCCGGATCGAGTTCAACAATAACCCCTCGAACATATGATTTGAAGGAGTCTTCTGCAATATCATGTATATTGTTGTAAAACTCTTGCACCATTGACCCATATGTGGTAGGGTCAAGAATATACAAGGAAGCCCATTCTCTTTCCAACAGCCATCGACTGAAATCAATCTCGATTTTGGCTAAATGCACTGGACGTTCCACTATGACTTGCTTCTTTGAAAATACATTCATAAACGAATTTTCCTTGATCATACTTTGAAATCGATCTTCATCAAAGGTGGGTGCAGAGGAGGAGCTACCCCGATGGCATGTTTTCTTACGAGGATGAGAGACTTTTGGGGCCATTTTGTCTTTGAGACAATCTAACAAACACCTGGGGTGCATTGTACAAAGACATATATCCAACATGCATTTTAGAAAATGAGACATCCAAAATTGGAAGTACAATATGAAGAGAAGATAGTATGTACATTAAGACTAGAAAATCATTGCCACAACCAAGACATTTTCAAGCAACCATAACCAACAAGACAATCTCCAATTACCCAATCTATCTTCCACAACCAAAGCTAAACACATGGAATGAAATAGAAAATGGAAAAGAGAAGAGGAGGAAGAAAAATTACCTTAGGAAGAGCAAATAACCCTGAAGGAGAAACCCTAGAGAGAGAAGGAAGAACTCGGTTTTTAGGGCAGAGAAACAGAGAGAATAGAATGGAGAATGAAAAAGAAAAACGGGCGCAGGGAATTAATAAACACGCTGTCCGATCGATCGGACCAGTTTGGCCGATCGATCGGACCAAGGCAAATAATCTAGAAAGAAATACAGCAAAGGGAAGAAGAAAAAAAAAATTTTCAAGTAAGTGTTCTAAGATAAATGACATGATCACACATATCAGAACCAACTCCCCCTTTTTTTTTTTTTTTTTTTTTTTTTTCGATGCTATTTCCCCCTTTATTTTTTTTTTATTTTTGTAATTTGCCCCAAATAAGATCCATCATTGGTGACTTTCACACTAATGAGTATGGTAGCCTTCTCTAATGAAACTTTTCAATCATATAGTAGCTATCACACATACTCGTAGGTAGTCCTGACCTCCGGGTTTTTTTTGTTTTTGTTTTTTTTTTTGAGTAAGGGAGTCAAGTACTGACACTAAGCAACCAAACCATAATCACCAAAACAAAAAAAATATTGAAAGGGACTAAGGATATGAGCAAATACCGAGAGATTTACGGAGAGAATCAAACCGAGTTGGGTCCAAAGGTTTTGTAAGAATATCAGCGAGTTGATTTTCCGTAGGGATATGCTCTAAGGTAATGACCTTCTCTTCAACCAAATCTCTGATAAAATGATGCCTTATGTCTATGTGTTTGGTTCTAGAATGTTGGACCGGGTTTTTAGAGATGTCAATAGCACTTTTGTTATCACAATAAACAACCATTGTGGTCTGTGCAATGCCATAATCAGATAGCATTTGTTTCATCCATAACAATTGTGTGCAACAACTTCCAGCCGCAATGTATTCTGACTCAGCTGTGGATAGTGAAGTGGAGGTTTGTTTCTTGCTGTGCCACGCAACTAAATTATTTCCAATAAGAAAACAGCCACCGGAAGTGCTTTTCCGATCATCTACACAACCTGCCCAGTCAGCATCCGAGTAACCGACGACATTCATGTTGGTATCTCTTGTAAACCATATTCCAAAATCAGTGGTGCCACTCACATATTTTAGAATTCTCTTCACAGCTTGGAGATGAGATTCTTTGGGTCTTGACTGATATCTGGCACAAACACAGACACTGAAGGAGATGTCTAGTCTACTGGCAGTCAAGTATAACAAGCTTCCAATCATGCTTCGATACATTCTTTCATCAAAATCTTTCCCATAAGAGTCTAAACTCAATTTAACAGTGGTGCTCATGGGAGTATTGGATTGCTTGACAGAGGTCATCCCAAATTTCTTCAAAATGGTTTGAGCATATTTGGTTTGCGAAAGAAATATCCCATCCTCACATTGTTTGATTTGTAGACCTAGGAAAAAGGATAATTCTCCAACCATGCTCATCTCAAATTCTTTGGACATAGAAGAAGCAAAAGATGTAGCCAAACTTTCAGATGTGGAACCGAAAACAATGTCGTCCACATAAACTTGAGCAATGAGGATATTTTTTCTCTCTCTTGATAAAAAGTGTTTTATCTACGCTGCCCCGTACAAACGAGTTTTCAAGCAGGAAGGTAGTCAATCTCTCATACCATGCTCGAGGAGCCTGCTTCAACCCATACAAAGCTTTGTTCAATTTGAACACATGATCAGGGCAATGGGGGTCTTGGAAACCTTGCGGTTGTTCTACATACACTTCCTCATTTAAAAATCCATTCAAGAAGGCACTCTTGACATCCATCTGATACAACTTGATTTTTAGAGAACAAGCTACAGCCAATAAAATGCGAATGGACTCAAGGCGAGCAACCGGAGCAAATGTTTCATCAAAGTCTATTCCCTCCACCTGTGTATAGCCCTGGGCAACTAGTCTAGCTTTGTTTCTGACAACTTGTCCAAATTCATCAGTTTTATTTTTGAAAATCCATTTTGTACCTATGACATGTGTGTTTTTGGGCCTTGGAACTAGTTTCCAAACATTGTTACGCTCAAATTGACCTAACTCCTCATGCATGGCGTTAATCCAGGAGTCATCTACAAGAGCTTCTTTAATGTTTTTGGGTTCAAAAGAGGAAACATAACACAAAAAATTTACCTCACTTTGGACTTGCTGACGAGTTTTGATAGGAGCATGGACATCACCAATTACTTTATCGAGAGAGTGATCCCTGATTACCTGACCTTTTTGGGATCGAGGATTTACATCCTTGCTTGAAGAAGGTTGAGGAGTTGATGTACTTTGAGTAGCACCTTTCACTTTCAGTCCAGACTCGTCACATTCAGATTCTGATTCAGTGTCAGGAATGACAGCTTCTTGATCCGGTGTGATTGGATCTTTTAGTTCCGTGTGTTGCTTATCATTTTGTCCAACCTGCGGAGAAGAAGGAAGAGTTATAGGGTATTCATCTTCATCATCAGAAAAATAAGCGGGTCCAGCGTCATCAACAGTGACATTGATAGATTCCATGACTGTGGAATGTCTCAGATGAAATACCCTATAGGCTTTGCTATTTAATGAGTACCCAAGAAAAATCCCTTCATCACTTCGGGAATCAAATTTTCCAAGATGTTCTCTATCTTTCAAGATGTAACACTTACTCCCGAAGGTTTTGAAGTATTTAACTGTAGGTTTTCGACCAGTCCATAGTTCATATGGAGTATTCTTTGTTCCAGCCCTGAGGTAGACTCGATTTATCACATAGACAGCAGTGTTAACTGCCTCTGCCCAAAACCTTTGTGGCACGTTTTTACTATGGATCATGACACGAGCCATTTCTTGTACAACCCGATTTTTCCTTTCAACTACTTCATTTTGTTGTGGAGTTTTAGGGGCAGAAAATTCATGTTTAATGCCATTTTCAGTACAAAAAGTGTTAAAGAAAGAGTTCTGAAACTCTGTGCCATGGTCGGATCTGATTCTTGCAATTCCACCATATTGTCCGCCCTTATCTGTAAGAAGTTGAAGCCATAAGCAATGAAACACATCAAAAGTTTCAGATTTATCTCTAAGAAAGCGAACCCAAGTAAATCTAGAGAAATCATCAACAGTAAGGAAGATGTACTTTTTGCCACCAATACTTTCAGATTTTGAAGGACCCATGAGATCCATATGAAGTAGCTCTAGTGGTCTCTTGGTAGTAAGCATTTCCAATTTTTTATGTGGTGCCCTAATTTGTTTCCCAATTTGACACGGACCACACACGTGGTTATGAGGTTTTTGAAGTTTGGGAAGTCCTCGAACTAATTCTTGCTTAGAAAGTTTTTCCAAATCAGAATGGTTGATGTGACCTAGCCTTTGATGCCAAAGGTCAACAGTATTGACAGTAGCAGAATTACAGTTCAAAGATTTTTCATTGACTATCTCATTGACAACCACATAGCAATTATCGGAATTCTTTTTACCAGAGAGTACATGTTTTCCAAGACTGTCTATAATGGAGCAAGTATTTAAAGAAAAATGAACCTCATTACCAGATTCACAGAATTGACTTATACTCAGCAAGTTTGCTTTAAGTCCATCAACTAGGAAAACATTATTGATAGTGGACATACCTGGTATGTTGACAGATCCTTTACCAACAACTTTAGATTTGCTTCCATCTCCAAATTGAACATTACCACCCTCATGACTTACAAGTGATGTGAAAAGGGACCTATCCCCTGTCATATGTCTAGAGTACCCGCTGTCTAAGTACCAAACATGTGAACTTTGTGCTTTAAGAGCAGTGAGAACCACATTGCAGCGAAGATCGGATTTACGTACCCAAATAAATTTTTGTTTGACCTTATTAGGGGTCAAATTGATCTTCTTTCTTTCACTTCGAAGTTTCTTTCGCAATTTATTTCAATGAGGCCTTATATGTCCAATGATTCCACAAAAGTGACAGGTGGGGACATATTGACGATAAGATTTATAATGTTTGAGATTGGTGTTCACATGTTTAGGTTTAGAAATAGCAGGTTCTATAGCAAAAAGTGTATTTCCCCGAACAAACTTACCTGTGTTATTGGAGGAGGATGCACCGTAGTCAAATCCAAGACCATGCTTGTTGCTAGATACTATTTGTGCACCCAGTATTTCATCAAGTTTCTTTGATCCTGTATTCATCCGATGAATATCAGCTTTGGTAGAGACCAATTCAGCAATGGTTGTCTTGAGTTTGTCAGAGATGCTATCTTTTTCAGTTTTGCAGGAATCTAGTTCTTTCTTTAGGAGTAAAATTTCTTTGTCAGCTTGAATAGAGTGCTCATGAAGTAAGTCCCGTTCGTTCCCTGCAGAAATCAATTTTTCAGATAAAATAGCACGCTGTGATTCAAGTTGAGATACTTTACCTTGGGATTCATTAAATTCATTTTTAAGAACAATATTTTCTTTTTCAGCAGCTTTCCATTTTCCTTTCAGAATATCATTCAATTGTGTCATCCTCCTTGAATGTTTGAGGAGACTTTGATATGCTTCTACTAGATCCTGTTCATTATCTGACAAACAATTAAGATCATCTGAAGTAACCTCATCTGATTTTTCCATACCCTCCTGTAACAAGGAGTCGTTAGATCTTTCCATAAAAGCCATAAATTTTCCATGTTCTGGTGATGATGATTCAGGTTCACTTTCATTGCAATCTTGATCTGAATCATCATCCCACGTTACATTTAACACTTTTCCTTGAGTTCTGAAAGTCCTATTAACACATTGAGAAGCATAGTGACCAAAACCTTTGCATTCAAAGCAGTGAGTACTCTTAGGAGGGATTTTGAACACATTTTTCTCAGAATTTTGACCAGCATTGGATTTAAATGAAGAAGAAGGCTTAAACTGTCCTTTTTGAGTAGTATTTTTAAAATTCTTTTTAAAATCCTTTCTATCATTTTTCAAAAACTTTTTAAACTTTTTAACAAATAGGGCATCAAGGTCTGGGTCATCGGTCTCTTGTTCAGAGTCATTCTCATGCTCCATAAGAGATTTTAAAGCCATTCCTTTACCTTTCTTTGTTTTTCTGAGATTGGCTTCAAAAGTTTGCCTGTTGCCAACTAACTGCTCAACTTTAATTGAATCCAAATCGCTGGACTCCTCAATAGCAACTACTTTAGGGTCAAATCTTTCAGGAAGAGATCTAAGAATCTTTTTAACAATTTTATGTTCAGGAATGACTTCTCCTAAATAAAAAGTAGAATTCACAATAGCAGACAACTTATCATTGAAATCATTAAAAACTTCAGTTTCATCCATTTTCAGATTCTCAAACGCAGTAGTTAAATTTTGAAGTTTGGCTTGCTTAACTTTGAGAGTACCTTCATGAACAGTTTCTAAAATATCCCATGCTTCCTTAGCAGTTTTACAAATCGATATCCGACGAAATTCAGAAGGAGAAACACCATTGAAAATTGAATTTAAAGCTTTACTATTAAAATTGAAGGTTTGTTTATCCTCCTTGGTCCATTGAGGTATGGGTTTTTCAATGATTTTGTTGCCATCAGTGGTAACAGTAGGCATGGAGTAACCAAAAACCACAGAATTCCAGACATCCACATCTATGGATTGAAGGAATGCAGTCATTCGTACTTTCCAATAATGATAGTTCGATCCATCCAAGAGTGGGGGTTTGGAAATAGAAGATCCATCTCTAAAATTCTCCATATCAAAAATCTGTGTAGATCTCACACAACAACTTAGTGTGAATCAGCTCTGATACCAATTGAAAATTCCTGGAGGGTCTAAAACACAACCCTAACAGAAAGTAAACTAAATCCCAGCACAGATATGAATATGGAAATTAAAAACCTAAGTTAATCAAGCAAACAATCACGAAGATGGACACGAGATTTTTTACGTGGAAAACCCTGGGTAGGGAAAAAACCACGGGACCTAGCACCGGTCCAGAAAGATCAAGCACTATGAAATCAAAGGTTACAAGAGAAAACTCACTCCCCTTTACAGTTGTCCACAACCTAAGGACCAAAGTGATTCTTGCCGACGAACACGCCGTTCACCTTCTCCAGCACTTCAATCTCCACGCCTTAAGCAAGACGAATTGGATGGAACATAGATTGAGAATCTCCAGAGAACAAAGCTTCAGCACATATCTTTGACACACAAACTCTCTGGAGGAAGATGATCTCTCTTAAGGTATTCTAGGGTATTGATCTGAGAGAGGTGTATTGTTTAAGAAGGGTTTACACCCTTAAATAGGCTTCTGCACTCGTATGGGGAAGTTCTGTTGTAATGGGATGGAAAGATTAGAGTTTTAGAAAGAGGTGGCTAAAAAACAGCTGTGACACGCCGCTGGCCGATCGATCGGACTGTAGGTCCGATCGATCGGACTGTGTTTTAACTGGGACCAATTTCTGGCCGATCGATCGGGCTGCAGGTCCGATCGATCGAACTGACTTTTAACTGAGAGCAAATAATGGGCGATCGATCGGATTGATGAGGCGATCGATCGGTCTGTCTTTTTGTTGAAAACACTCTGTATCCTGATGCTTTGGAAGTCTTCTTCAAACCACGATGGTCCATCTACAAATTTACATTAAATCCCCATGTTTTGTCCACCCAATGAATTAGCCAACACTCAAAAATACTAACAAGCACAGAAGATGGCCCCATCTAGAGTTGCACTTTGGATCCCTCTCTCTGTGAAAGAGCACAAGAAAAAAAAAAGGATCGTGGACCATCCCTATCTTCGACCAATATCTCTATGTGCTACATACAGATCAAATTTGGGAACAGATGTCTGTGTCCAACCACATGCACAAGGCAAAGTCACGGATTCGATAAGACACCCTTGCAGGCTGATATGGTATTTTTTTAGGATTCAATACTAAATAGGCAAACGAGCTCCTGAAGTAGGGATGTAAATGGGTTCTCAATTCTCCGATTACCCGAAGGTTCCAATTCGTTTAAAACCGGTTCTAGGTCCTTATTTAGGTCCCGATAAGTAAATAGGTCTAGGTCCGATTCCGCTTTGGTTCATACTCGTAGACCCAAGACCTGACATATTATCTCAATTTTCGAAAATCTCTCCTAAATACCATGTTTTTTTTAATATCATTCTCTACCTAGATCCGGACCCGAATCCAGACCCTTCCCATATATGGTTCTGGTTCTGGTTCAGGAGCCAAGAAACTGGTTCCGGATCTGGTTCCACATTTTCCTTAACGATTCCGAGTCCACCATGGACCCGGACCGGAACCGACCCGTTTACAATCCCACCCAGAAGATCTCTTATTGGTTAAAGACAATAATGGGCCTGTTTGTTTCATGAAATTTAATACCTAGGATTATTAAAAAAAAAAAAAAAAAAAAATGACTACCTAAAATTATATTATTTGTGTGATTAAAATTAAATATTAAAGGTGAATATCCAAAAATAACCATTAGATAACGCCCCTTTAATGAGAATTAAATCAAGGGAAGATGAAAAAAGAATATCCACCCATCACCCTTGTAATTCAACACTTGGGCAAATCAAGGACTTATTTATATCTCCACCTCATATCATTCACCTCTCACATCTTTAAGAATCCTTTGGTGGAGCTTATTTTCACCCTGAATTCCTATGTGTTCATTTTTTATGCATTTTACACAGACAAACAGGCCCACTATACTTTAGTATGGTGTAAGGTTAAAAAAACAATTTCTCATGTATTTGCATAGTATATTATAGATCTAATATATTGGGTGCTTATAGGGATGCAAACATATTGAATTCTGGATGGAGCCATAGTACTGTCGAACTCGAATCCATCACTATAGATTCGATTTCGAAACTAGGTCCAAATACTATACGGAACCTACGTGCATGTTTTATCTGGATCCAAAGTCAACTTAAAAAACGATCCGGCTCTGAATTTGAATACAAAATCAGATCTAAAGTACATTAATATAATTAGATAAAAGAGTCTCAAGAAATACCTTTAAGAAATTAAAAGTGAGACCATTAAATGACATATAATTAAATCTAATTAAATTCTCAAATATAAATATATCTCTAGGTTAGAATTGGAACATCTAAGGATTCAGATCCAAATCCGAATGTTCTGCATTCTACATGTATGGATTCGGATCTGGATCCGAATTTCTCCCAAATCTAAAAATTGGTTCCATACCTTCTATTCACGCACTGGTCCCAAGTTCTAGATTAGCTGGTAAGGGATGTAATTGCATGAGTTAGAGTGAGTTCAAATTCCAATAGGTAAAAAAAAAAAAAGAGTTTACTCCCAAATTAAGGCCAGGGATATGACTCTCCAAATTAGTTCAACACATGTGCCGGATTAAGGGTTTAATTGATCTCATCTCTAAAGAGCCCTTGCTAAATGGGCAAACCGTATGGAGCCAATCAATTCAGGCCCCCCATTCCAACAGGTGGGCCATTAACGTTGTTTCCATATGCAACATGCATCCACCATCCATGCAACTTTTCATTCCATGCTGTGGTGAAAACGTGAGTGAAGTGGAGTAACATTTGAAAGCATGGCACAACCAAATCATTGCATTGAAAAGCTATACTTTCTAATGTGCCTTTTCTTATATTTATATTCTGATCTACTATAACAACAGCCTTTCTTTTCTTTGACTAAAAACTTGAAGTGCAATATTTTAAAGAAAGTAAACAGAAACAAATAATCAAATAAATAAGATATTTGAGTTAACTTTGTTGGGTTTTGGCTCGTTTTATAGGCCCAATTAAATTGAATTAGGGTTGAGGGGTAATTTAGTCTATGTTAAAACTATTTATTATCTCTTTTGTTTGTAACCCTAAATAAGGGAAAAACTTTGATCAGTGAAGAAGAAGACGAGCTTTGTCCGTGGACGTAGGTGTGAAATCACCGAACCACGTAAATCTTTGTTTCTTTGTGTGGCTTGATTTTATTGCTTGTTAATCGTACGCTTCCGCACACACTATCACAACAAATTGGTATCAGAGCAACGTTGTGGTATGTGATTGACAGCAAGATCGGTGAGATCAAGGTGGGCCACGACTGTTGATCAGAGAAGATCAAGAAGACTCTGTTTGCAAGGGACACGTTGCAGGAACCAGAGGAAACAAAAATTTATTCTTTGACTACTGTTGGTACAAAACGTTGCAGGAACCAAAGAAAAAAAACAGAGAAAAGTTTCTTCTTTGACTACCGTTGGTACAAAAGACAACTTGTTTTGTCTTTAGTGCCATTAGAGGAGCAGTACTTGCTCTTTTGCTTCCAAGGTGCAGGAATCATCCATTCATCACCAAGGTCCTGTTTCGCCGGAATCAAAGAAGGGATCGCATCCCAATCGCCTCATTAGTCCGATCACCGTTGTCGCCGCAGGTCCACTTACGTTGGAGATCCAAAGGGTCAGATCTGCAGCTGTATTTTGTTCTGTCACAGAACTCATCGCAGAGAAAGGAGAAGAAGAAGCAGATCTCTGGGTCAGTTTTGGGTCGGTTTCAGGTCAAGTCTGACCCGCCCAGCACAGAAGCCCAGCAGCAGTTCTCTGCAGCACGCTGACGTCAGCAAGCATTATAGTCAAGGCAGAATTTGATCAATCAACGGCCAGAATTGATTTGTGATTTCCGGAGTCATCCGGACTCAGAATTGAACTCCGTTTTTTTTGTTGGACTCGTATCGACGAGGTCTACAATCTGAACGAAGTGGATTGATAGTTTGACAGAAAAAAAAAATGGCAAGTTCATCATCGGCAAAGACCACCATCTCGAATGCAAAATTTGAAGTCGAAAAGTTTGATGGAACCAATAACTTTGGTATGTGGCAGTGTGAAGTTAGAGATGTTCTAAGCCAACAAGAGTTGGAAAT
Source organism: Camphora micrantha (assembly GCA_003546025.1). Lineage (NCBI taxonomy): Eukaryota > Viridiplantae > Streptophyta > Magnoliopsida > Laurales > Lauraceae > Camphora > Camphora micrantha. The sequence continues at coordinate 19,774,126 of QPKB01000003.1, read as the reverse complement.
TGCTCTGGAGGATAAACCCTCAGATATGAAAGATGAGGAATGGCAGAAGATCAATCGTCAGGCATGTAGCACCATCAGATTATGTCTTGCGAAGGATCAGAAATACTCAGTGATGAGAGAAACTTCTGCAAAAGAATTGTGGCAAAAATTGGAGGAAAAGTATATGACCAAAAGCCTGGAGAATCGAATCTATTTGAAGAAGAAACTTTTCCGCTTCGAATATCGCCAAGGTATTTCTATGACTGAACATCTTGATGATTTTAATAAGATTATTGCTGATTTAATGAACATTGATGTGAAAATTGATGATGAGGATAAGGCATTACTTCTTCTGAATTCACTTCCCGATAGTTATGATCATTTTACTCACACTTTGATCAATGGGAAGAATGAGATTAAATACGATGTTGTGTCTGCTGCTTTGATGAATAATGAATATCGGAAGAAGGATAAACAGGCTCACAAGGATTCATCGTCTGATGCATTGTCAGTAAGAGGCAGATCAGATGATAGGAAATCTGGTAGAAAATCTCGTTCTAAATCGAGAGGAAAATCAAAACCACCTGCAAAAGATGAATGTGCCTTTTGTCATAAAAGGGGGCACTGGAAGAAGGATTGTCCAAAGTTGAAAAATAAGGACAAAAATAAATCTGTTGCAAACATTGGACATAATGGGGATGATGATTCTGAATTTAGTTTGACTGTTTCTTCATTGGTATGCCATTCTGATGAGTGGATTTTAGACTCGGGTTGTACCTATCATATGTGTCCCAACAGGGAATGGTTTTCCAGCTTTCAAGAGTTGGATGGTGGAACAGTTTTGATGGGCAATGATAGTGCCTGCAAAACAAAAGGGATAGGAAAAATCCGTTTGAAGATGCATGATGGAGCAGTTAGAGTTTTAACAGATGTTCGGTATGTACCGGATTTGAAGAAGAACCTCATCTCATTGGGTGCTTTAGACTCCAAAGACTTCAAGATTACCATGGAAGGTGGAGTTCTTAAAGTTGTTTATGGTGCACTTGTGTTGATGAAGGGTGTCCGAAGAGGTAATTTGTATTTCTTGCAAGGAAGTACAGTTGTTGGTAGAGCATCAACAGTATCTGATAGCTCGAATGAGACTGTTACAGACACTACCAGATTGTGGCACATGCGTCTAGGGCATGCTGGGGAGAGAGCATTGCAGGTTTTGGTTAAGCAAGGCTTGTTGCAAGGTGCAAAGACCTGTAAGTTGGGATTTTGTGAACATTGTGTTTTTGGCAAGCAGACAAAAGTGAAGTTTGGTACCGCAATCCATCGCACTCAAGGCACACTAGACTATGTTCATTCGGATGTATGGGGTCCTACTAAGGTGGCATCTTTGGGAGGTATGCACTACTTTGTTACATTCGTTGATGACTTCTCCAAAAGAGTATGGGTGTACATCATGAAACACAAGGATGAAGTCTTGAATGTGTTCTTGAAGTGGAAGAAAATGATTGAAACACAAACTGGCAGAAAGATAAAAAGGCTCAGGTTAGATAATGGTGGTGAGTACAAGTCTGATCCATTCTTGCAAGTATGTCAAGATGAAGGGATTGTGAGGCATTTTACAGTTAGTGGGACACCGCAACAGAATGGGGTGGCAGAACGCATGAACCGCACTATATTGGAGAAAGTTCGGTGTATATTGTCTAATTCCGGATTAGGCAAAGCGTTTTGGGGTGAGGCAGTTGCTTATGCATGTCATCTCATTAACAGGTTACCTTCTACTGCGATTGATGGAAAAACACCCATTGAGGTATGGTCTGGAAAACCCGCTACTGATTATGATAAATTGCATATATTTGGTTGTCCTGCTTATTTTCATGTCACAGAGAATAAGTTGGATCCAAGGGCCAAGAAAGCTATATTCTTGGGTTTCAGCAGTGGTGTGAAAGGATACCGGCTATGGTGTCCAACTTCAAAGAAACTTGTTCTGAGCAGGGATGTGACTTTTGATGAATCTGCCATGTGGAAACAGAACAAGCAAAATGACTCTCAAGAGAAGAGCAAGGCCAATGGTACATCGAAGCAGGTGGAGTTTGATGTCATCCCAATTGAGTCAGAGGATGATAATACAGATGAGGAGGAGACTCTAGCCCAAGAGCCTCCACAAGAACAAGCAGATTCTATTGCAGCTAGTAGACCAAAAAGGAATATTCGAAAACCTAAACGGTTCACTGACATGGTGGCATATGCACTTCCAATGGTTGAAGAATGTGTTCCTACTACCTACAAAGATGCAAAGAGGCATTCAGAAAGTGTAGAGTGGCAGAATGCAATGGATGAGGAAATGAAATCTCTTCATAAGAATGATACTTGGGAGCTAGTACAGTTACCTAAGGGGAAGAAAGCAATTGGGTGCAAATGGGTCTACACTATGAAAGAAGGATCTCCAGGAAAGGAAAGTGTCAGGTACAAGGCTAGATTGGTTGCTAAAGGCTATGCACAGAAGGAAGGCATTGACTACAATGAGGTATTCTCTCCCGTTGTGAAGCATTCTTCTATTCGTATTTTGTTAGCCTTGGTTGCACAGTTTGATCTTCAGTTAGTGCAACTTGATGTTAAAACTGCATTTTTGCATGGTGACTTGAATGAGGAGATCTACATGACCCAACCAGATGGGTATAAGGTTGCTGGTAAAGAACATTTGGCTTGTAAACTGAAAAAATCGTTGTATGGTTTGAAACAATCTCCGAGACAATGGTACAAACGATTTGACAAGTTTATGATTGGGCAGAAGTACACACGGAGTTCTTTTGATCATTGTGTTTACTATCGCGAATTACAGAATGGAACCTTCATTTATTTGCTCTTATATGTCGATGATATGCTTATAGCTTCTAAGAGCAAGGTGGAGATTGAAAAATTGAAGACTCAGATGAGTATTGAATTTGAAATGAAGGATCTGGGGGAAGCCAAGAAGATACTTGGTATGGAAATTCAGAGAGACAGGGTGCAAGGCAAGGTTTGTCTGTCGCAGAAACAGTATTTGAAGAAGATATTACAGCGTTTTGGTATGGATGCTAAAACAAAACCTGTAAGTACACCTCTTGCCTCTCACTTCAAGCTTAGCGCTACTATGTCTCCTAGCACAGATGATGAGCGTCATTATATGGCTCAGGTTCCTTATCAGAGTGCTGTTGGTAGTTTGATGTATGCGATGGTGTGTACTAGGCCGGACATTTCACAAGCTGTCAGTATAGTAAGCAGATATATGCATGATCCAGGAAAAGGGCACTGGCAAGCGGTGAAATGGATCCTACGGTATATTCTGGGTACCGTGGATGTTGGTTTGGTGTTTCAGCAGGATGATAGTATTTGTCAGCATGTAGTTGGATATGTGGATTCCGATTACGCTGGTGATTTGGATAAGCGCCGGTCTACTACAGGTTATGTGTTTACACTTGCAAGGGGACCGGTGAGTTGGAGGTCAACATTACAATCTACAGTTGCTTTGTCAACTACTGAGGCAGAGTACATGGCTGTGACAGATGCCATTAAGGAGGCCATTTGGCTTCAAGGTTTGCTTGATGACATGGGGATCTTTCAAGAGCACATGAATGTTCATTGTGATAGTCAAAGTGCCATTTGTTTGGCAAAGGATCAGGTTCATCATTCACGTACGAAACACATCGACGTACGGTATCATTTTGTACGGGAGATTGTTGATGAGGGAGATATACTTCTTCAGAAGATCGCAACAGCTGATAACCCTGCAGATATGCTGACTAAGGTTGTGACTGGGGTCAAGTTTAAGCATTGCTTGGACTTGATCAATATCTTGCGAGTTTGAACACCTTCGGGTGTATAGCGTCTACGGGCGCATTTGAAGGCGTGTGATTGCATGCCAAGGTGGAAAATGTTTGTGACCTGCAAATCTCGCCAAGGTGGAGATTTGTTGGGTTTTGGCTCGTTTTATAGGCCCAATTAAATTGTATTAGGGTTGAGGGGTAATTTAGTCTATGTTAAAACTATTTATTATCTCTTTTGTTTGTAACCCTAAGTAAGGGAAAAACTTTGATTAGTGAAGAAGAAGACGAGCTTTGTCCGTGGACGTAGGTGTGAAATCACCGAACCACGTAAATCTTTGTTTCTTTGTGTGGCTTGATTTTATTGCTTGTTAATCGTACGCTTCCGCACACACTATCACAACAAACTTGGCCAAGTTTTATGAATGTGATACATCATAAATGGGTACTTTTTTTTATAGAAATGATTTGAGGAATTCTCTCTTGTCTATGCATTGGAAATTGTGTAAAAATTCAAGATTTTGGAGCTTTCTCTATTTCAGCCATTTCACCTTAAATTCTTTTTAAAAGAATAAAAAGAAAAACCTGAACATTTTAGAGAGAAGATCTGACAATCATTTGAAGTCTTTTAAAAGTGGTGAAAAGATCTTTCCTCATCAGACAGACCCTAAATTAAAGGAAACAATTCTCATTTCTCCCCAACGACATCTCCACATGCAACATTGTCAAACCTAATCCCACAGTGATGACAATGATAGAGATCGTTCAGCTGTCTTATATGGGACATACATATGTTCATTGTTAGTGGACCAAGCTTGTTACAATCATGAACATGGAAATGGTGGAAGCCATGTCACATATGTCCCCTTTCAGTACAAACTCACAATAAACTTCAAAAGAAACTAGTAGGCCGTAAAATTACTATAAACTTTAAACATCTATCTAATGTACTTTTAAATTTGACCCTCTGGCCGTAGCTGGGCTTGTTGGGGGAGATGGGTGTGTGAGTAGAGTGCATAAGGTCTCATTTCTTGAGCTTTCAATAATCTTTCAATCCTGGAACCAGGGGTGCTTATGGGCCAGCCCATCCTAACCCAAGCTCAGCCACCATTGGTCTAGACTTAGGCTGGGTTTTTTGGCTTGAGGGCCAAATATGGGCCTCAATTTCTGGTCTGATGGTAACATGGGTCTGTGTATGCTTGAAGGCCCGGCCTAGCGTGGCACATTTGTCACAAATAAGCTATATATAGGCTGCAAAAGGGATGTGCTATGTCTGACTTTAAGGCCGCAACAAATGTGCTGAGCTGGATTGGCCTTTAAGGCCTGAAATTTAGGCTTGACAAATTAGACCGACCAGGCTTGGACAAGTTCCAGCCCAGCCCATGAACACTGCTAATAGAACCTCTGATAAAGTGGGGCAAGTGTTTACAGCCATCTTTCAATCTAAATTCTCATCTAGATAGATCTTAGGCTAGCACACAACAAGACAACTATTTTTGGTGCATGCAGCCGGAAGACAGCAGATTTGAGAGTTCTGATAGCATGTCTTTAAAATGAGTCAGGAATCCGGATCCTCATTGGCATTCTCTTTTAGAAACTCCAGTGTGGCCCAGCCCATTTATTAAAAATCTAAACACCTCATAATGAACTCCCTCATAGTGTATGGCATATCCTTCCATTTTACCCCAACATAAGTTGGTCCCACCCTACCACGTACAATTCTTTTATCGATTTCTAAAGATGGGCTCCAAAGCTGAGTGTTACATTTTGTGATTGGGTGAGATCCACATATTTATGTTATAATATTTACACATTGACAAGGACTGAACTTAGTGGGTAGCACTCCTGCACTTTGCAGTCGGTTCAGATTGGTGTCAATGTCACAGCTAGACCCACTGAAATTTACGGGGGTCCGCACTTGGAGACGGTCCTGATGTGTACTCTCACATGAGAGTTTGGGATCCAACGGCTCCCCAGAGCCCAGGCACAAATCCGGGCTCTGTAGCAAGGCTGCAGGAAAAAACAAGACGTTTCCACAAAAGAGGACCTCGTGTTTTCCCTTTCTTTGCATTACATAAACAAGCCCTTGAGAATTCCAGTTGAGGAGGATTAGAAATTCTCCAACTGATGTCCCTAGAAAGATTCACAAATGTCAATTCTGCTTAAGAGTTATGGGAGGTAATTTTTTTTTTTGGAAAGCTCGAATTGGCTTTTAATTTTATAGTGAAGCCAAGTTTCTTTCTAAGCAGAACATTCTATTTAAGCAGTAGTGTTTAATTTGTAGATCTCGCTAACTATATGTGTGTGTAAAGAACCCTGGTGCATGAGAGCGGGGAAAGAGCATGTGCACAGCGTAATAAATGCTCCTAAAGTTATAGGTTCTGAAAATGTTGGTGTTGTGTGTGAGAGAGAAAATCTCAAATCATAAGTTAATTAAGAAGAAAGCCTGGCTTGCTGCCCCATAAACGTAGGCAACTAACTGAACCATGTAAGTTTCTGCGTCTCTTTCGACCAAGTTACTCTTTCCTTTTTATTTATTTTAGATCTTGTGTCTTTCCACTACGTGGATTCCAACAACAATAAGGTCGAATTTGGAGGATTTCCAAAGTCAAAAGTGACATTTTAAATGACTGAAATTGTATGATTTAATTAATCAAAAAAGAGATTCCAAATGCTTCGTGAATATTGGATTCTCAAACGCATAGTTCTCGTTAGAAATCGTGCCCAGGAATTTGAGAATATAGGAGAATATCCAAGTTGCCACGCGGAAATACTAAAATTATGCGTTGGAGCGGGTCATCTCACTTGAAAGTGAGCTTTTTCTGCCATGTCAACTACTTTTTGTGTATATAACTACCTTTTTTTCTTTTTGGGTGGGGTATGTAACTATATTGTAAGTGAGCTTTTTCTGCCAATTTAATTTCTCTTTTCATGTTAATTGTAAGGTAATTACTTTTAGGTCTATTACTTGGACCACAAGTTCCTACCTTTCCCGAAATGTGGTCATCATAGGAATTCCGTTTTCATAGGATATATGCTATAAATTACTCAAAAACCGATTTCTTAATGAGATATATTCCATAATATTCTCTACCTTGATGGACGGTTGAGATTAAGTCTAAGGAAATTCTAATTGGAAATTCGGTCCTCTCTCCACCTATAAATAAAGCCTTTTGTCCATCACAAATGCTACACACAAAACTCAACACATTAGGGTTTATAGGCAAGGAGAGAGATACCGGAATCATCCACCCAGCCTCATATTCGACGGATCTTAATATCAATCAGCAATAACACCAGACAGCAGGATCGGAAACCTCTCTGCATCAGGATGTCTGGAGGTACTCTTCCATTTATTTAAGATTAAATCCTATACGTGATTATCATGATGTTCAAGATCTTAAGGTTCATATTAATAATAGCATTACATTAATTACTTTTGTATACGTAACTATCAATTTGCAAAAGCATTGCTCTACAACCCCTATTTATTTTTCTTGCGCCTATTGCAGGCCCATCTAGAGGAGTGAAAATAGGGAGGTAGCAATTAAAAGGAAAGGAGTCCGAATCACCTATCGTAGTTGTTACTCTCTTATTTTTACAATATTAAAAACTGAAACACACTCATCCTTACAAGTACTTATTTTACCTCCAAATTTTAAGTTCTCAAAGTTTCACGCCAGTTTTAAACCCTCAAAGTTTCATGGCCATGTACATCATGAAAAACTATTATCGTAAGATCCAACAAGAAGTAATGCTAACAAGAATCCAACCCCTCCTCAAGGCTGAAATCTGTGAGTTGCACGTGACCGATATCTGACCAGTGACCACTGAATAGAGAAAGATCTCAATATAAATGGCTTGGATGTGACCGTTCCAGAAGGAGACATTTAACAATAATGACACATGAAGGCAAGTTGTGGGATGAAGACAAATGAGAAAGCACCAAAGCACCTATGTCACTAGGCTCAAAACAGGTTAGAAGAAATCAAAGGTTATGTGAGCATCATCTGACCTTGATTGCTACATGCTAATATAAGTGAATCAATCTCAAATTGATAGATTATCTAAAACTGGTGTTGTTGTTTTCACAACTTTTTTTCTTGCCAGCCTTCTACTGCTCTACTTATTGGTTAAAGTTGTCACATGATCATAAAAGAGTGTAGAAATGGAACTTCTATATATGATCATACATGGCCACTTTTCATTTTAGAATTTTCGATAAATCTTGGATTTTAGTAATAGAAACACAATCTGACAGTCCATCGGACATGTTTAAAAGAGGAAATGGAAGGTATTAAATCCTAAGTTTCTTTAATTGAAGAGATACTATAAATGCTTCCATAAGATGTTCTTATTCAAATTGTGTGAAACAACATCCTCATTCACAGAGAGTAACGGGAGAGTGAATGCTTATAAGATGTCCTTATTCAACTTTTAATTTGTGAAACAACATCCTCATTCGCACGTAGAGAGTAAAGGGGGAGAGTCAATGCTTGGCAAACACATGATTTTGAAGTTAAATCTCATGCCCATATGTGTCTTTTTAAAAATACATATGTGCATTTTCAATAAAACGTCTCTTGTCCCATTTGTGTGGATATGACCCAATTCAACAGAATACTTTCTAACTCTATAAATTAAGGCTATTTTCAAAGCTTTTATATAGTATTAAAAATGAGTAGAAATGCATATGATTCATTAATTTATTTTTAAGATGAAACGTGTATTTATTTATTTTTTATCGGTAACATGTATGTTGATGGGGATTAAAGGAAGAAATATCTGATTTTCATGATGTTTTGGTTGATTTGAATTTTTAATAATTTTATTATAAATAAATTTATATAAAAAGAATATTAGTTTTAATATATTATTCAGGTCGCAGAGACTTAACATGTGCATAGCACAGGGCTTCATGCTAGTCTTCACGAAGGATAGATCTACTACATTCAGCTTCAAAACATCAATGGAAATATTTCCAATCCGCTCTGATATTTCTTAGTCAATGGCTCAGATAAAATTTGTAAGCTCAAACCAAAATTTAAATGGACTTGACAAAAATTCTTTTTTCTACAAGAAAAAATCACAAAAATCCTCTTAAGATTTTGATTTTGTTATAGCTTGAATAAACCTGCAAATTAAAATTGGTTTGATTTTATATGGACAATAGTTTTGCAGAGGCTGGTCATGCTTAAGAATTCTTATGAATCCATCGGCAGGTCTAGCCTTTTAGATTCAAATCTGTAAGAGCAAGCCTCAACTTGAACTCTCATCAATAAAGTTTTACTCCAATCAGAATTATATCTAATGCCAAACCACCGAAAATCACAATCTCCTATTAATGTGTAGTCATATAAAATTTTACTCCAACTAGAGTCACGTCCATTGCACAATGTTCATTACTGATCACATGAAAAAAAAAAAAATGTGCCTAAAATCTAAATAGTAAAAAGTAGTCAAATCACATAGAAAGAATCCATGCATTCCTCTTCGGTATCCTCACATATTGAACCTCAATGACTGTTGGATGCGAGTGGCCCATTGTGCCCACTCTTGGGGCCCACTCATGGAACCCCTTATCCCTTGTGCCATGTGTTGACCAGGAGTTGAGAATCTATCTGCACAATCCGATTCAAACAAAGAGACTCTAAATCTCTTTAAAATGGATTTAAATCCTAGATCTCCACGACAGTCTGGATCGTACAAAGTAGCAATGACCATAGAAGAGCATAGACAGAATAAGTGTATCAATCAGTTCCATTAATTAGCATCAAACATTACTAATAAAAAAGTAGTAGATAATATAGCAAAATCTTTAGAAATATATGATTTCCAAACACCCCTGATCTAAAAAAGGCCCAACATTTCAAGCTCTAAACCTACACCATTTTGAAAGGAACAGCTCTCCCTCCAATCACCAATCTCTACATCACTGAGTGCCATGTGATGTCCATACTCCCCTCCCATGGCATTACTGATCTTCTCATTCATTTCATCACCAGCTACTTGCATCATGCAATCAGACTCTATCATTTCGGATGCGAAAATCCCACTCATATCGAAATCCATCAAGAAATTCAAGCAATCATCCTTGCGCGGAGAAATCAACGGTTGGATTTCACTGGGTCCGAGCTCTAAATCATTCTGGCTCATGGGTTCACCTTCTTGTTGTGGAGGAAGGAAGAGCTTGGTGCATCTTACGGCCTTGGCTCGAATCACTTGGTGGGGTCCAATGTATGTCAATGGCTCCTTATCTGGTCCACCTATGGAAGGTCTCCTTTCTTTAGATTCGCTGTTTGTTTGATCTTGGATGGTCGTCTTAGATAATGGTTGAGCTTTCACCCTCTTTCTTAGACTTGTATTCCAGTAGTTCTTTATTTCATTGTCTGTTCTTCCGGGCAACCTTCCTGCTATTAGAGACCACCTGCCAAAACATAGTACACCAAATATCTGATCAGTTAGCATCCTTGATCTTACTTTGATTCAAGAAGCAAGTGCCATTTGCTTTTACAAGTTCTACGTGAGAATAGAAGAACGACAATGTAATGTGCTACATTAATGTAATGTGAGTACTGATCCCATGGATATTACACCGATCTAAATGAATTGACTTTTGAATGAAATTTATCTGGCAAAGGTGCCTTTTGAAAATGTTAAAATTGAGGGCCATTGATCAAGGAATTAGGATGATCTCACGGACAAATGATTTTACATACAGGTCAGCCTCCAAAGAACTTTCAATCCCCCACCTTCACCTTGATTGGAACTGTCACCTTGATTGAACTGTGGTGGCTCTTGTGTGTGTGTTTGTGTGTGTAACCCATGAAACTAGGCCTGTAAAGACTCACAGTTTCACATGTGCCACATTGCATGCTACTAGAGCACATGAGAGAGAGAGAGAGAGAGAGAGAGAACCTATTTCCTAAGAGTTTGTGGAGTCTGATGATGAGGTCTTCCTCTTCAGGAGAAATGTTGCCTCTCTTGATATCAGGTCGCAGGTAATTCAACCATCTGAGCCTGCAACTCTTGCCACAACGTCTTAATCCTGCAAACCCATCACATCAAATTTTCCTTTTAAGTGGTTAGTCACCTAATAAATCATAATAAATAGAAAGAATTTTTGTATGAGATTATGTGCATCCACAGACTAATCTTCACCTGCTCTCTTAGGCATGTCCCTCCATTTCCCTTCTCCATGGGTCTTAATGTAACTGCTGAGGATTTCATCTTCTTGGACAGACCATGCTCCTCTGTTCACACTCTCCTTCGAGCAACATGGTCTCCTGCCCATCTCTCTCACTCTCTCTCAGAAAATGTAGATGGTTGTATTCTTTATTGGGTCTATCTAGTGTCTGCGAAGGTCTATATATTGGGGGGTAGAGTAGAATCAACCGTGTATAAATCAAAGTATGCTTACTAATTTAGTGTGACTTCTTTAGCTGGAAAAGACACATAGTGATAGTTTTAAATTAGATTCACCAGGTAGCTGGAAAAAGATGGTCCACTAAGATTTCTGTTCCTTTATCTAATACTAAGGTCTCAGTACTGTCTTTTTCTTTAAGAAAAATGGGACGTGATGTAATGCCTGATTCAATTCTGCCCTTTAGTTATTCATTAACATACACTTCTTCTCATTGGTCACACGCAATTTGTAATTAGTTGGGCAAAATTTACATATACCTCATTGATTTTTACAGTCTGTGAGAAACAGTCCTTCTATTTTTACAAGCAGTCCAGATACTCTCAGGATTTTCCCCATGTGACCGTGAGTGGACCAATCAAGGCCTGCCACGTCACTACCATGCACGCGGGCAGCTTGACATACATCCGGGCATAGGCTGCCCATAATGACGTGGCGGACCATGATTCGTCCACTCACGGTCACTGTGGGGGGAAATCCTTAGATAATCCAGATTCGCCATGTATGCGGGCAGGAGCTGCCCATGATGACATGGTGGACCAATCACATGATGACATGGCGGACCATGATTGGTCCACTCATGGTCACACTGGAAAAAATTCTTAGATGATTTCAATTTCTTTTACACGTGACCACCTCAGTCAATCTAAAAATCTCTATCAATCAAACTGACTTACTATCAAAGGCCGATTTTCTATTGGTTGATGCAATCTGATGTACTACTTTTACTTTACTGTTAAACGATGAAAGTTTTACAGGATTCAGCCTAATTTAAAGTATATTGAGGGTGTTAATCCTGATTAAATGGGCTTAGTTTTAATTGTCTCTTCCTATTGTCGTCTCAAATCTAACCTGCATGAGGCCAGATCTTAGAAAATATTCTATGGGATTTTAAACTAAATGGAGATGGACTAAAAATATAGGGGGTCATTTGTAATTGTCAAGATGTATAGCGGTCATACTTAAATTTCCACCATGTTAATATCATACAGATCTATCTATCTATTGGTTGATTATTGTTTGATGTAAAATGACTGTTATTTTTATTTTTTTTTTTTTACTCGATTGCTTTTCATTTAATCTACCATCCTATTTGCTAGGTGTTGCTTTGTACTTAATCTTCTACTATTCCATTTGCTAATGGTTGTTTTTTTAGTTAATCTACTATCCCGTTTGCCATGTGGGCCTCTATTGGGCAAAGGGAAGTGATCATCTGACATACATGCAAGTGGCTAAAATGGGCCCCACAATATGGGCTGTACTTAGTGTTCCAAATCTGGTTCATTGGAAGTATCTTGGTTAGAGGAATATTGGATTTTTATAAATTTTGAGTTGCTTCAGTCATGCTATTGGATTAATGTAATGGAAAATAAAACTATTTTTAAATAGGAAAATGAAAGTATATAAATGGTAAGATATAATTCTAACAATTGCATGGTTTGTTTGTCATTTGTAGCCGGTCAATATCATGATATTAAATCCATCTTTATTGATATTTCAAAAAAGCATATTATCCTAATTTGGTATTTTACTAATCATGTCTTCATCATTGGTCAACGTAGGCAACAACGGCACGAATAACGAAGAATTTGGCTATGCACGTTGACTGCCTACCAAGGGGAAGAGATGGCTGAAGAGGACGTAGATGGAGGTAGTAAAGATAGATCTAAAGAAGTACAACTTATATGAAAATTTAGTTCAAAATAAATTGGAATGGAAAAACAAAATTTATGTAACTGACCTCACTATGATTGGGATGAGGCTTCGATGATGATGGTGATGAATTTACAAATCACAACGGAAAAAAAAAAAGGGAGTAACATTTCCGATGAGAATAGAGAATTTCAAGTAAAAGAAAATTAAAAAGAAAAAAAAAGCATGAAGGTAAACGACTCTCCATATAAATAAATGAAGATTACTTTGGGATCACATTTGAAGG